>OY725345.1:11913826-12513826 GCA_963243735.1 Neocrepidodera transversa
GCCTCGGCAAGTATGCTACCATCTTTCAGGCGGAACTGCATCGAATCCGTGGATCGCATTGCTACCAGTAACAGAGTAACCCTACTTTGGGTACTTGGACACGAAGGGATGGAGGGCAATGAAAAAGCCGACACTCTTACGAGAAGAGGTGCAGAATCCGAGTTCATTGGACCAGAACCATTTTTCGGCATTGCCAAAAGCAGTACCAAAGACAATATCTGGAAATGGGTCGAGAGGAAAACCCTCCAGCATTGGAAATATATTTCTGGGTTGGCTCACTCTAAGGCGTTCATAGTCAAACATTCAGGTAGCACCCTATCGCAGATACTAGAATGGGCATCCTAATTGGATAGGCTTACAGGGCACTGTTGTCTGCGTTATCATCTGAAGAAGCTAGGTCTGAGTCAAACATCGGACTGTCACTTCTGCAGTGTGGAAGACGAAACGGAGGAGCATATTTTATGCTTCTGTGCTGCCCTGGAGATGAATAGGCTTCGTACGTTTGGTTTCGTACAGCTGGAGCCTACCGACTTCAAGGAAGATTCGTGTGTTTTTACGCTTCTTTTAAGTCCCTCCAAATGAGTGGACGGAAAGCATATTAAACAAAAATAAACATCTGGTATCCGCAAAAACTTTACACCGACAGACTTATGAATCGTAGTGGATGGAGTATTTCTGTATGTTTAAAATCTCGCCGCTAGAAAGCAGCTCCAACCAGGGCTATATTTTAATTTTATACGTTAACGGAAACGAATAGAATTTTGAAATTTTGGGTTTAATAAGGTAATTTCATTATCCAGTGAAGCTTGGAGTCAGTTTTTTGAAAAATAGTAAAACCAAAAACTTTTATTTTTATCTTTTAAAAACAAAATTCTAAAACCGTACTTCACTGCAGTATTTCACATAAAATGTGTCTCCAAAATTTCATTTAAATCGTTTGAGAAAAATAGATATAATTTTAATTTAAAAATTACGGCAGGATATGTATTCCTCTTAAGTATATTTAATTTATTTGTTAAGATACATTTAAATAATAGATTAATAAACAGGTAACTGGAAAAAACCCAAAACTAATGTTTTTAAGCTGATATTATAATAGTTAAAAACATGTCTATTAGTGCAGTTTGTGTCAAAAAATTGTGTCTACTCTAGAGAAAAACGGCTAAACTGATATTAACCAAAATTTGCAACAAATATTGGTTGGGAATAATAATGCACGGAAAAGGACAGAATACTTTCAACTAATAAAATGGCGAAACTACATTAGAGAAAGTAAAGGATAGATATAGGGAATGAAAGTAAAACATCTTGTTTTATAGAGGATTTTAAAAATAGATCAAACATTATTTTTATACTTATTTAATTATAAAATTATTTCCGGGCACTGGATGACGTCTAGGGATATTTTTTTATGTTTACCAATTGGTGAAATGTCATCTTGGTCAGGGTGGGGGACAATCATTTTTCAATGCACTGTATGTAAAAAAAATTGAAGCATTCCTTATCAAAACATCATGTATATCAAAAAACTTATCGCTTAATAAATGCTTTAGAGTTTAACAAAACAAGTTTATTTTTAGTTTTCACTAATTCTGGCATTATTAAATTCTCCATAATCGGTGAAAACAAAATAAAATCTCACGCTTGTCTTTTTATATACCACAACAGTGACTCCACATTATATTTTATCTGAAAAGATATAAAATCGACACATTTTATTGAATAAATTACATCCGTTTAAAATCCGGCCCAATTCGCTTGAGTCCGACAAAATTTAATCCGGTCGTTTTAGGCCGGATAGCTGCATCCGGTAATCCGGCCAAAATCAGATCCCTAAAAATTCAGTTAAAAGTTAAAAGATGCTTTCTCATATCTGGCCGATTAAAATTATTGAATGGACCCTTTTGGTCTTTTTCAATCTGTTTAATTTCAACTCTTGAAAAATATGTGTAAGGATAGTAAAACATTTAGATAAATATTATAAATTTAATGAAAATGTTCATTGTAAAATAATGAATGTTCCTGGCATTAATTTTTTTTTGTGATACAAATTTTCAATTAATCCTAAATTCTTTCTTTTTATGAACAGTAAAAATTTTTAATTTGATATTTTATATTGGTCACAACCCTTATTAAAACTTCAAACATACCAGAATTTCCCACTTTTCCGAAGAAATAAAGCGCCAGCCTTTTTATTTCTCATGAATCCAAAAAATATGATAAGACATTAACTTTGTCTTTTAAACATTTATTAATTCAATAAAAGTTCCTTTTCTTTCTCTTCTGCAAAACAAAAGACTTGTATTTAATTATTTTCTCGCGTATAGACTAATAAATTCGTTCGTTTAATGTAATCCTTTTAAAAGGGTATAACAAAGGATATTAATATTCTCAAACATAAAGTTGATTTATATCCCGTTATTACAATTCGGGATAATAAATGTGTAAATGTAATTGCTCTTGTTTTAATTTGAATTATATAGAACTTTGAATGGATACGGTTCTGTTCTTAACTAAAAATACAAGCACTAGCGTTCGTTTATTAGCAGCAATGTCGAAAAAAAGACAATTTTTTTTACTACTAACTGAACTCTTTTCAATTCAAATCACGTTCCTGTTTGTAAATTTCTGTCGAAACACGGAAAGAAACGAAAATGGAAAAAAGTAGTAGAAAGTTTCTAACCATTTATACAGAACTAAAAGAACAAATTAATTCCTTGGACCGACCTTTTCGCCGGAGATTAAAAATATGACGAGTTTCGTATTAAAAATATTTGTTTGATGGAGAAAAGAAAAATATTTGTACAACAAAGCAAAGATATTGATTTTTTTTAGAGACGGTCCTGGTTTTAGGTCACAGGAACTTCATTTTCGAACTTCTTTCGTACCTTTCTCATTGGAAGGATATTCCTTAGGGTTGAGTAAATGTGAAAATCGAGAATCAAACGTAGAGAGACAATTTGGCTTTGGCGTCAATTCATTAGAGTCTAATGGCACCTCCGGTCACTTTAGTCCTCCATTAGGGCAAATGTCAAGCATAAAAACATTGATTGAAAACAATTTTTCAAACATTTTTTATTTGTCACCTCTTTTATGAAAGTTACTTTAAAATATATGTTCTTATAAAAAGGAAAAATACGTGATTTTTCTAGGTATAACTCAACTTTAACATTTCGCTGAGTTCACCTATTTATATATCAATCTCCATCTCGTCAAAAAGAGTTTTAAGTCTTCTGACATCTTCTCTCAAGTTGTTTTCCTCTAAAATTTATGATTAATTATTAATAGTAATGATTTATTTAGAAGAAATAAATCAAATACGCCATAATTGCAAAAGAGCACTTTTAGGAAATTAATAAAAATACAGGGTGTCTCATTATATTCTGACTACTTATAAAAAAGTTGAAAACGTTGGCAACATATGGGAAACTTTTTTATTGTAAGTTTTACGAAAAAAAGTTATTCTTTATTAAAATCTCTGCTTTCGAAAATAATAATATTCAGGTATTTACATTTGAAATTAGATGTACAGGGCGTCCACAAATTGCAAAAGACCAATAGGAATATTTTGACCACTTCAATTTCAACATAAATTTTTCAAATTTTAGTTGTGAAACACCTCAACTTTTGTCTTATTTACCAAAGTCAATACATATCAAATGTTTATTTGTTGATTTGAAATATTTTAGCAATGAACTTAAATCAGTAATAAATAAGTAATACCCAACACACAAAAATAAACGAAATAATTTAAAATCTAGGTGGCTCTGACAATGACATTTCTCTTACCGAAAGTTAGTCTAGTTAAAGCTTTCGAAAAGTTTTTGATATTGCAAAAAATAAAGGGACTTTACTCTTGTATCAAATTCATATTTTTTGACAAACCTCGTATACGATTTAAAAAATTAACATCTGACATTTGCGTTTCACTTTATGGGCTATGCAGAACTTTTTATAAAGAATAACTTTTTTTCGTAACATTGCAAATAAAAAAGTTTCTCATATGTTGCCAACTTTTTCAGACATACTGTATATAAAAAAAAAACAGAAGATTATCCATTCTTAAATGTGATAAAAATTTTGATTGAATAATAGAAAAACTCGAAGTCATACCACATGAAATATAATTAATCAATCAAAAGATTAAACTGGCGAGGGCGACATGTTTCGGTCAAACAATTGCCATCATCAGGCCTACAATACAAGTTATAAATATTAAGAATAAGAAAATAGTTAAAATTACTTACAGATAATATGCACGTACAAATTAAATGACAACTGGTATGAAAAGTAGTTAAAAATAACTAATCAAACATTTTTGAAAAGAATGAAATACATAAAAAATTAAACGATTAAAATTGAAATATACAAAAAAAATTTAAATGTTTAAATTAACATGAATTTTGAAGCCTCACATAATGGAGGATCTCACGTATTTAAATTCACATCAGAGTGCATGCACTTAAAGTAATTAAACTTAAATAAATTTATTATAGAATGGGGAGTTCAACTTGAAATATTAGTCCATCTTTTTTTGCATTATTTGAGAAAAAAATGAATTTCTTTTTATGAAAAAATCGTTTTTTCGTTAAATACTGTCTTAAATTAACTTAGTTACTTTTGAATTTAATCAACAGTAAAAAATATATAGATAATGTACTTTAATTCTGAAAATAAACATTTTAAATTTGTTTTGTTTGCGATATTTAATTTCCAAATTTCATATTTACTCTGAACTGTTAATTAAATGTAGCTAGTTCGAAACTTCAATAAAGTTCAAGATAAGCCATTATCGTTAGTAATTTATTTTAGAAAGGAAGGAAGTAACGGTTTCACGGTCATCCATTGTATACTCCAAAGTTAGCTTCAACTATATTGAAAAAAATATATTATTTGGACGGAAATTTTTACGCTCAAATACATCGCAAGAAACGCCAAAGGCCGATTTCTGAAAAGCTGGTCAAAATTTAATAAAATTCAATTTTATTTTATGGGATTTAGAGTACATAGATGGATAAACTAATGTGTAATGGAAATATAAGTACGTATATAAAAAAGACCTTCGAGCACATATTCAAGGATATTATTTAAAAATTTGTCTTTTAGATTTATCTGCTTAAGTTATTTTTTCTCCGATTTTAAAAGTTAATAAAACATTTACATATAACTTTAGCATAACTCGCGATCAACCAATATAACTTCAAGTTCATAATATTCAATTGCTTTTTGTTTTTTCACCATCAATGTACGTGAACAACTTCCACGTTGTGAATAAATCTTAAGGTTTGTTCTACTTGCGAAATTCAAAATAGTTACAAAATATTTGTATACTGCGCAGAGTTGTCTGTGCATTCGTTTGTATTGGGATTGTTTTTAACTTGCTTCCAAATATGAGAGAAACAAATTTGGCCGAGTCTACACACACGTTAACCTGTGGATAATTTCAGAAATTACCCAAACGTTAAAATATTAAACTTGGTTATCTAACCTAAAAAAATATTTATCCATTAAAAGAAGTCTTCACAATCTAAAGCGAGCCTGTGGTAAAAAAAAATAATAGTTCATGTGAAATTTGATCCCCGGGCCCACTGCACAACTAGCGAGCACTATGTCACGCGGCTACTAGAGCTTATGCTTAAATATGTTCAAACTTAGTATTTAAGCGAATCACGTTTCACGTGTGGGTAATTTCTAAAATTATCAGTCACAGTGAACAAATTTTTCTGAATTGGCTGATGCTTGTTCGCAAGTGACAATTAATAAACAAATATAAGAAGGTCTGGGAAAAGAAGAAGTTTGACTGTTTTATTTTTATTGTTCATATTGTATATACCCTACATATAGTTATTTGGTTGCTGTAACACATTTTTAATTTATAGTTGTTTGGATAATGGCAGATTATTTAAACCTGACAATGACTGAAGGTAATTTATTAAAAAGATGAAATGACAAGTTTAATACTTCTATTCTATTTCAGATACTTTCAGCCTTGATTAATTTATTTGCATAAAATCCATTGATGAAAAATATTTCAATAGGGTTTTAAGGGTGAAAGAGGCTTGATGCGTCAAAAAGAGTTAAACTGGTATGAAGAAAATATTACAAGGAAATTTTTGCAAAAAGAATGAAGCTTGTACGGTTATTAGTAACGGAGATAGGATAATTAATGTTTTTCTAGTTTTAATATTTGCCGGAATTAAGTAACTTCGTTATAGTTCTTTAATGCTCTACCTTAATTGTGCTTTCTATTAGTGCTATCAATACCGCAAGAATTTTGAGATGTTCAATACCTCGCCTTTCTTCTATAACAGTAGGTTATGCATTAATTCAGCAACACGTACATATATTTTACATTGAAACCCAAAATCCGCACATAAGCTGTGTTGCCTTCAAAAATTCTCTAGTAAGAGAGCTTATTTGAAAGTGTTTTGAAATAGTTGGAAGTTAAAATTTTAGGAAAATGTTTCTTTTTTATAGATCTAGTGAGCAAAATCTTATGACCGGGAGCATGAGACCCAGAAAAGCAAATTCTCCCGTTGAAATAAAGTTTGCTCTGTTATGTAACAAAATCAGTAATAATTAGCTACCACTAGATTCTATAACGTTTTAGTGTAAATTCGTATATACCGACCCAAAATCCCCCAAATAACTTTTAAGTTAATAATAACAAAAATAGCATCCACCATATTGGAACCGCCATTTTGAACTTGTTCTTTTCATACTAGATTTGTATTCAGCGATTTTAAAACCCTAAAGAAACCAAATTTCATATAATTTCAATAGACATTCCGTATTTCAATTGAATATTTTCGATTTACAATCGCCATTTAAAATCCACCATTTTGTTTTTTTATCTAGGTTGACCAAAAACCCTTATACAGACTATTATTCAAATACATGTACATATTAAAATAGGTGTTGACGCTTTTTGCCACATTCCGTTTATAATATAAAGGCTATTTGCTCCAGGCAGCGTCAGTGAAGGTTAAATACTCATAGAGTTGTTATGGTCTCTCTTATGGCGGTCGGTAGAGAAGACTTTACTTGCCACGTGGGCTGAGTAGATACCTAAGTATCTGCTGCTTAGTTTATGTGATCAGAAGAGAAATAAAAAAAATTACTTCTGGTCCTGTCGGGTCTCTCAAGTTGGTTGGCTCTATTCGTTTCTGGATGATGGTCTCTCTGGCATTTCACACTTTTAATTTAAGATCAGTTTTTTCAGTAATATTTCACAAAATTGAATAAATGCTTTATTAATCGAATATTTTCCGGATTTATTTCAAATTTTGATTAATTTATCCGCCTCGATCGATATTTTTGCTCTCTGCTCTCTGTCATACTTGAAATATCTGAGCATGAGCCACGACCTAAACTGAATTTGATTTCTAAATTGAATGGTGTCTGGCCACAAGAATCTAGAGAACCAGCGTCCACTTTGTCTCCTAAGCTTACGCATGCGGCGCAATGTGCAAAAAATTGTCTGAATTTGATAAATAAGAGACGTTTTGTTTTCAGATGTTATAAACTGAAATTAATTAATTAACCTGTGTATTTTAATTTATTTTATTAAAGAAGTCTTGACTATCTAAATCTAATCTGTGTATTTTAATTTATTTTATGAAAAGATGTCTCGACTATCTAAATCTAACCTATGTATTAAAAAAAAAGAAATAACTTCCATTTATTTCGTACAAAAAATAACGGATCGTCTATATGTAACGCACAAACTTTACCGTAGTGACGAATAATCAAACTTTCAAGTTAACTTACAACTATTATACTATTAGACAGTCGGACCGTGCGCATGCGAAAGTTCGGGAGACGAAGTGGACGCTAGCTCTCTAGACACTTCTCGTCTGGCCTAGCGGTACCATCTCTTTCCTCCATTAAAAAGAGTAGGAATTGCACGATGTACGTATGCGTATTATTGTAGCAGAGTGCAAACACACACTAAGTTTTTTTTTGTAACTGTTTTTATGTAAGATATATATTTTAAGTACTACCTTACCTTATTTTATGTATATTGGGACACAAAGCTATTTCCCAGCGAGATTTGCCAGTTTTTGGCAGTTTTCTGATATAAATAATGAGGTCTCGCCGGAAATCAAATGATTTACTGCCTAATGTTGCTTTGCCTCAAGAGGGTTTAAAGATATATTCATTTTAGTCAATATTTCCAAGAAATTTTAAGATAAAACCTCATGATTACTTGTATTCACTTTTATATTCATTTTGTTTTCATCTTCATAAATATTTAACCCTCTCCAATAAATTAGTTACGAAAAGTACAGACTTTTATTCAATAATAATATTAATAATAATAATAACTAATCAACTTTAATAATTAACAATCAGTAAAAACGACAGACATAACTCATGATGGGATAAAACTTCATTCGCTATTGATAACGTAGACTTGTATAATTAATAATGTCAATAATTATAATTTTATTGTAATCCTCAAGGTTCGCTCGGCCTAATAATAATGTTGTTACAATAATATTAATATTAATGGCTATTATATAGAAAGAAAACCTCATTTGTTATATACATTTGTTACATTACGGTATAGTAGTTCAACGATGCTTATACTAGAATAAATATATAAACGGATTTTATGAGTTTCTGTCAAATCAGTTACTGAAGTTGATGTTGGTCATGTGAAACTTGACAGGAATTCGGCATAACAAGATCATCAACCTACGCTTTTATGTTTAAATAGAGAGAAATTGCCCTATATTTAAATTTTAGAATTTGATGGTAAAATTGGTCTCATTCCTTTTTGATCATCAGATATTTTGTCAGTTTTAATATGTACAGAATCAGATTGAAATAAGTTTTTAAATTTTTTTACTAGCTTTTCGGGAATCTTCTACCAAATTGCAAAAATTACTTTTGTCAAAATAAAATGGGAATTCATTATTTATTATTCATGAAACTCGTAAAGAACAAAACTCTTTAACACCAATCTGACGTCTCCTTATAGCCGGCAAAAAGTTTTCACCATTAAACGTTTCGAAAGAACGATGATCGTAGTTAAAACAGAATAAATAAGTTAATATTATTTTTGTAAAATAATGCACTTCAGTTAATTCCGTTTAATTAAAAGATCACGGGCATCCTAATTTTTGATTAAAAGCCCTTTCAGGGATGAGAAAATAAGAAACAAGACCGGAGAGAGAATAAATCGCTTAGGCGTAAATTTCAGATTTCTGAAATATATCAAATTGCTGAGAGAGTAAAAATTGTCAGCAGCACTGACAACCCTTTAACAATAAAACGAAGAATTTTCCAAGGCACCGCGAAAACATTTATCAACCGAATAAAATGACATTTTCAAAGTTGTTGCTCTCGAGAGAATTAAGTCGATATAAGAATTTAAATAAATCAAAAATACCATTGTATATTTTTAACAAAATAAAAGTTCTTACCTTTAGAATCAAAGAAAATCTTCAAGTATTATACTAAACTAGTAAAAAAGAAATACTGTCGTATATATTTCTTATTTAAAGTTGATCAGACTGATGGTATTGTGTTACTTTCTTGGTAGAAATCATTCGATATGAGAAGGAAATAATATTAATAATAATAATAATACATTTATTTACATAAAGTAGCTACATAATAATAATAATTAACAAAGTAATTTATGAGATAATGTAGTAAATATTTATTTGTACTTAAATTCTAGACGGAAATATGTGATTTTCACTGAAATATTTTATTTTAGAACAAGTTTTGTTTAAATATACTGAATTTTTTCTACCGATTTAGATGACCAAATATGAAATCGCACAAATAGAATAGAAGTTTGGTGACCCCAGACTAACAGACAGACATGAAATCATTTTTTTATAAATGTATATAAAACCATTTTGTTTCATGAATTTGCCTGATACATATCCCACACTTTTAGTTCAACGTGTTGCGTTTTTTGTACCACCCTGTATTTTCATTATTCCTTTACTCAGTATATTTTATAGTTTCATACTCGCTTGATGTCCCCTTTCTTATTTCCTCGCGTCATGTCCCTCTCTTCTCTTGGTATTCCTATAAAATGCCTTTCCCATGTTAATAACCTTCTTTTCTTTATCTATTGAGTCCAAATAATTAACTTTATATCGCCTGTGTTACTTACTGAATATATCTTTTTTTCTCCCCCTTATTCTATATCGTAAGTTTTTATTATATTATATTATATTTTCACTAAAATTCTTTGAAATCGTTAGTAATTATTTCGACGCTTTCAACTTTTATTTACTGTTATTTTCAATTCTATTAATGCCGGTATATTTTTTATTATTTACTTAAGAGTATCATTATAAATTATTTGATTTCTGTGTCTAATACAGAAAAGAGAACCTATTTTTTTTCATTTGTTTTTACAGATTGTCGTATAATTTAATTCAATTTAATTATTTTTGTATTTCATATTTTGTTCTAAAATTCATGTTTTTCATTTTATTATTATCATTGTTTTACACTCTTTTTTCAATAACAGAGACCACAAAATCTGGTAATTTATAAAATTTTAATCTTATATTTACTCTATGTGAACTTTTAGAGATTTTTTTGGGTTCTCGCATCAGAGACGTTTGTTTTACTCTGGAAAGTTTGTTTCAACTGTTCTAAGAAGTTTCCTCTGGACAGTCAGTTTTGCCGGGTCCCATAAGTTTTGTTTCTGGACAGCTGATCTACTGAGAACAGGAAGTTTTTTGTCAACAACATCAAGAGCCTCAACCTTATGAAGAGCTAAGTTATTTTACGAAAAAAAGAAAAAATCTCTGAATCTAAAACCTAAAATAAACATATATAGCGTTTCATTTGAGTTTAATTTCCTTAGCCAAAACAAAAGAAAGTACGGATTTTGAAATATATCGTAGTTTTTTTGTCAATTGTTTCTAATCACGTCAAAAAATCAACTGACTGGAGTCCATTTTTTTTTCATTTAATATTAAATAATAATATAATATTAAATAACTTATCGTTTCAAACGTAAAGTTCGTCTTAATGTTATCAAAAACATTATTATTAAATTTCTTTTATGAATATCTATTCAAGGTTTCAGATAAAGTCCTCCTCAACCAATTATCATAATTATTTTCATCTGAGATATTACGAAATTGCTAGAATTTATATATTAATCCTCTTAATTTGTTTTTCAAACTTTGAATATAAACGATCAATAAGAATATTTAGCTAATGTTGATAAAGTTATTTCCTCCGAATTAAAAAGTATATAAACTTTTTAACTGATGCTGACTATATTCTCAGAAATTAAGTAGACTTGAACGGCTACGTTTAATTGACGCATTAAATCCGATTTATTGAAAATTGAAAACGAATTTCAAATGCTTTTAGTTTAATTTAAATTCAATTTTTATTAATATTAAAATGCCGGTAAGTTTACCGCTAAATATGAAACCGACTGCCATTAAATCATTATAGCGATCTGATACTTTTATAGTTAAGAAAGAGAGGGTGAATGAATGGCTAATATAGGTCGGCTCATTACCTTTTTCTATATTCACAAAATTTTCTTATAATTTGTTGGTTTTAACAGTTTCATTTTAATTTCGTATTCCCATTAACTTTATTATTTAATTTTTAAATTCAACATGTGATAGATTAGTGAGTTATTTGATAATTCTGTGCTAGGCCGCGTAAATAATCTAGAGATTCCCTGTTTCCAAAATCTAAGACAATTCTTCGAATACGTTCATCAGCTTCACCGGTCGTAAATGCTGCTCAAAATAAGCGTCTCGTCCTTTTTGTACTTTTCGCAATCCATCTATAAATTTCCAAATACTTGGATCGTGCATACCTAATTCACAACATAATCGACGATTGGCTGCCTCTGCATGATTAGTACGATCTTCTCCATCTATTGCTCTCTGGTATAAATTCCACATTGTTGGATGAAACAACCATTCTCGCGTCGATTTAATTGGCCAACATAGCTGTCTTCGAACCAATTTAATAGCGTCTGTAGCAAATCAATTGCTAAAGAATCTAAATCAACATATATAGGATGCACTCCTCCATGTTTTGTTTCCATATCAATATAAATTTGGTAAAAAAGCCTCGGTACATCAGACTATGTATTTGTAGAAATTTCTATTAAAATTCCCACATAGAAGTCGCCCTTATTGATCTCCAGTTTAATAATAATTAAATTAAATGTTTTATTTGACATATCTCAATCCGACGAGCCCCGAACCAACGCGAAGCATTTTAAATAAAACATGTAACGATGTAACAATCGATCTCTTTTGTGGGTGTCGCGATGTTGCCACCTTTAACATACAAAATTCTCACTAATGTCTAAATATTTCAACGATAAATTTATAATTGATGCAATTATCTATATCTGTTCGGGTTGGAGTGGAAGAAATGTATAAACAAACAGTATTTCTTTTTGGGGGACAATAAAATAGTGCTACCTATAAAAAAGTGTAGTTTTATTTAATACATTAATATTTGTTTTGTCGGCATCTGGTCCTTCGAACTTTGCTTTTTTAACTTAAAAAAGTTTACTTCTTCTTAAATTAAAATTATATTTGCTCCGTTTCCGTAATCGCTTAATAAAAAGGTTACTTCTGTTTCTGGTTGAGGCACATATACCTTATATCTATTTGGTAACGTAAAATTGTTTAGGTATGAGGGATAAGCGAGTGCAGCATTTCTTTGCTTTCGTCTGGTTATTTTTTTAGGCCTGTATTATTTGGAACAGATGCTAAAGCAGCTTGATGCACGTCGATTACATACTGATTTATAACTAGACTTGTGCCCTCTGTAGTTTCTTCTGCACGACGTTTTATTTGGGTGACACAGTTGCTACTTCTATAGTAGTCTAGTCATTATATACATTTGGAAATGCAAGTGAAGGTGACACGACGAAACTTGAACATGTTGTAGCAGGGGCCTAAGAGAGCTTAACTTGAGACATTCGACTGAATTGTCCTCTCGGAAAATCCGCCATCTTGAAAAAAGGAAAATTGTTATTTTTTCATATACCGTTGTCTTTTTCAAGCGCTCACCTATCGTACACCGTTCTCGAGATATCGAAAGAAATAATAAAAAAATGTAGACATTGACATATATTTCCGCTTATATCTCTTTTCTGATTACTATTATCGAAAAAGAGCCCATTCTTCTTCCTCTCATTAGAAATTTCATATGTTCCGTAAATATTTTTCCAGATCTGTTTATTTACAACTTATGTACGACAGAAGTTACCAACTACCTTGAAGGTGTTTTGATCAAACAAATATGCTTGCAATGGAATATTTATGCAAATATAATTGATTTTTTTACCAAAATTAAATATATGAATTACAACTTTTATCAAGAGTAAAATATTAAAAAAATGTAGATATTTCTGCTAATATCCCTTTTCTCGTGACTCTAATCGAAAAAGAAAAAATTACCAAACTCTAGAGCATACTGATACCTACAAATATGTCAGGTATGACCTCACGATGAGTCAGGGGAAAGTGTCATTTCCCCTTCCCCCTTCGCCCACCGGATCCTTTTATATTATTCGTGGCTTTTTGAGCTATAGGATGCAATTCTACAAAAAAAAATTGAGTCAAATAATTTATTCAAAAATTGGCCAATCAGCAAATTGAGAACCTATCGTTGCAACTGAAGTATCATAACAAAAAATTGAAGTAAAAAAATGTACTGAAAAATTGTCTAATCAAAAAATTGATAAACCTCTAGTTGGACTATACATAAAATAATTATTAACATTTTGAAAAAAGACAGAGAGTTGAAAAATATTGAAAATTGTTTAAAATGGAAAAATAAAAAAAAACAAAATTGTGGGTATGAGTATGCTCTACTAGTTTGGTAATGAGTTGTTTTTCGATGACAGTAATAAGAAAAGAAATATAAGCGGAAATATATGTCAATATCTACATATTTTTACTATTTCTTTCGATATCTCGAAAACGGTCAACGATAGGTGAAAATTTCATGGGATCTGATGTGTAGCAACGAAATATAGTATAAATCATATGCGTAAATGCCGGAGAGCAGAGTTATCGCCAAAAATAAAAATTTTCCCTTTTTCAAGATAAATCAGTCGAGAATCTCAAGTTAAGCTCTCTTAGGACTCTGCTGCAACATGTCCAAGTTTCGTCGTGTCTCCTTCATTTGCCAATCTCAGGCTCGTATTTGAATATAATGATTGGATTATGGCTTCTAACGAGGAAGAGTTGACCAATTCTTCAGATCTCGCATAAATTCTTCCTCTACAGGGACCCACTTCCACGTACCATCATATAAGGAGATGGCGGATGGATTCCATGATCTACCGGCACCAAGTTGTACTTGGTTAGTCGCTTTTACAGAGGATTTTATCGTATTAAGCGGTTATGTCCGGTTGGTACCCATCAACCTACGATAGATGTGGTGACAGATAGTCATTTTTATAGGAAATCATTTTTATTATTTTAGAAAATTTTAATTCTGTTCATAATTGTTGACTTTAGCTTAAATAGAACAAAACCTAAAAGATCACTTAAATTAATTGTATAATGTAAGACTCTTTTTTGTAAGTATTAACCGCACAAAATAGGGATAATAATAAATGTTTTTGGATTATAACAAAGTAGCACTTGACCTTTTGTTTCCATCTTTAAATTAAAAGCATCGTTTCCGTTTCCAGCTTTTCAATTAAGCAACGTTTGTTCTGCTTGTCTTTGCCCTCTTGGCGAGAGCATCGAATTGAAACAAAAGGATTTTACCGCAAAAGGATGTTTATATTTTATATTTTCATAATTATTTTATTGAAATTATCGATGTTAATACGGAAAATTCATCTACCTAAGACCTAAAACAATTATTTAGCAAAGTTTATGTTTAAATTTAACTATCAGCTAACTTCGTGGTATATTCTATCCCGAGGGACTGAACCTTAAGCAGAAATTGTTTCAGAGGGATGTGTATTCGAACAGAAATTAAAATATTAATTTTTCTATCCATACAAGCTACATCTACTTTAAATTAACACGGAATAAACACAGCGAAACAAACAAAACTGACCTAAATTAAATAGTATACTACAAACACGCCATTTATTACGTTAAAATATCGAGCATTTCTATGAGATTCTACATGGAACGGATTAGTTGAAATACCTCAATAAAATTAAAAGCAGTATAATAATTTGAATCGGAAAGAAAAATGCCACAAAATTTTATAAACCACTTTTTATTTTCAATTCTCTGAAAAGTTTTTTTTTCACATCGACTACAAAGGGTCCATGATGGAATGTTTTGATAAAGTTTAGATCTTATACTTTTACGGTCAATGTTTTTTTTTCTGGACTTATCTACGGAACGGATTCTGGTCGTCCGTGTTAGGCTGGATCGATTGGCATGTTTATTATCTAAGGTGGGAAGGTATCAAGATCACTTTAGATGCATACATATATAAATGTCTGTTGTAATCTTCTCAAGTTTAGGGGGATTATCGAAGCATCACTCAGTACAGCTAGTGTAGGGCTTTTGTTCGGAATGCGCCGGTTGCTATTTTAATGGCTGCTGTCTGATTTTCAACGCTATGTTGATGACTTTTTAGTAATGGTTAGAGGTTTGTTTGAAGATATTATATCTAATATCCTTCAAGGAGACCTTAACATCCTATACAATTGGTGTGAGGAGGAACAGATGTCTGTGAACCCCAACAAAATGGTGGTAGTTCCTTTTACCAATAGAAGTAAGCTTGAAAAGCTACGGCATCCAATTTTGGAAGGCGTAACCCCGGGCAGATTTACTGGATTTATTAAACAGTATTAAAACCAATGGTCACCTTTATCGTCCTTCTTCCGAGAAGAGACGACTTATGTACGGTACACAGATAATTCAAAGACCCCAAATGGTGCGGTAGCAAGAGTGTAGGGCAGAAAACCAAATCACATTGCTTTGAAAATAACTAACCAATCGCATCTTAGCACCCTCGTAATAAGTCGCCATTTTATTTGAAATGTCAAATATACAAACGTCCAAAGTTTAGGATTTGAAGTGTCAATTAAAGATTTGTAATAAAAACTATGATTTTAGGTATGTAATTTCTTGCAAAGTCGTGGAGAAAGTATAGTCTTCAACTCACATAGAATTATTGCTATTATTCTATACTTGTTGAAGAATATACTATTCTGGGTTAGGTCACTCTGGACTGCTTACACTGCACTGTCCTCTGCGTTACCATCTGAAGAAGCTAGGTCGAGGTCAAACATTTACGTTAGACAGTCTACACGATGCGTACACAATGCTTCCATAGTCGATCGGTATTTGGATTAGAGATTGGTACAATTTTAATAGTGTGTCTCTATCTGTTCCCCATCGTATGTTTGCTACGTACATTAAAGTAAGAGTTTTTTTGCAGTTCGTTGCAAGTTGTTTAATATGTTCAGACCAATGTTTTGTCAAAGGTTACCTAATAAGGTTTGTTCAAAACAGTTACAAAATATTTGTAAACTGCGCATAACTGTCTGCGCACTCGTTTGATATTGGGATCGTTTTTAATTTAGTTTAAAATATTACAAACGCGAACGCCTAAAATTTTTCTGTCTTGGATGATTGCTTGCCGGCAAGTGACAATTTATAAGCAAATATAAGAAGACTAGGAAAAGAAAAAGTCTGTTATCTATGTTATTTTGTTTGATTATGTTCAGTTGCTGTAACACATCTTTTATCTTATACTGTGGATAATGGCAGATTTAAATCTCACAATAACTAAAGGTAATCCATTATTAAGATGAAATGGAAAGTTTAATACTGGAACTCCATGAAGAACTTGAAGATATATCAATCAATCATTGTATTTGAATTTTATTAAACCATAGAGAAATAATAACTAGAACGCATGTGCAAACTAAACAGTTCAGATTAAATCTTATTAAAGAGCAAGTGCAGTCCCGGACAATTTTTCACAGTCCTGGATTGATTGGAAAAAAATGCGAACACGATCTGAACTAGTTCAAAAAAGTTCACAACACAACGCGAACGTCATATTATGTACTGCGCAAACTCCTGACTATTTTGTACCGGTTCTGGTCACAAGTGGAACAAACCTATAGTGTAATACTATTGTTAACCAACATTTTTTGTCCTGCTATTGTTAGTTGTGGTTCATCATAGGCCGTTCTTAAGGGGCTGATTCACTTACCGAAATCCGACAGTACTGGATTGAAGACATGAATTGACGTTGCCAATACATTATTAAAGCGAGATTGACACTTCTGGTATATGGATCTAGACTACCCAATCGAAAACGAAAGTCTGCCGGTTGGACACACACTACAGTTTATTCCCGCCGGCGAGCTTAATATGGCTACCAGGAACAAAAAATTGTGTTTACTGCAAGTGTTATTATTAACGAATACACGTAAAAAGTCTACAAAGAGATATTAGGTAAAAGAGTGGTGGTTGGTACATAAATGTCGTCTGTACCATTCCCAGACTTTTTGATTTTTTTACTTTTTTTAACTCCTTTTTCTTAAAGCTGAACGCAGATTATTTATTTTCTTTTTAACAGTATCCATTGTAGCTGCATTAACACTTTTGTATAATTCCAAAAATTTCTGCAAGCCTTCGCTACGTAATTTTCTGTCCTTGTAGCATTTTGCCTTTATTTGCCATATGTTTATGTGTATTAATAAATTCGATAATAAATTCTTCTCGGTTATCCATACTTTATAACTACAAACTCCCACTGCCTGAAGCAAAAATATCATGCCCGTTTGAAGATCTGGAAGGACAGTTCGCAACTGTAGGTAAACACAAATGTCCGACACATATACATAGTTCACGAAAACTGCAGGTTCAAACCTGTCGACGGCCTGCGTGTGTATGGCAAAAATTGGCCAGGTGGATGCAGCTTATCTTGTTTTTGGAGTAATAGAATCCATGTGATTTGTCAAAGATATCTTATCTGTCAATTTCTTCTTCAAGTTCATTATTAAGTGTTTCTATGGGTTTTTTTCTATATGTTATTGTTATTGTTGCATATAGATAGACATTAATATTTTGTGAAGGGTTTGGTAAGAAAAAATTGATAGCTACAGCAAAAGAGTCACGTTAAGAGCCGAGCCTTGGGGATACCATTCTGGAGTGTTTTTTGCGTAGACTGTAAATATTCCATTTTTACAAGAAAGTTGCGGTTGGTTAGGTTAGGTTGGAGAGAAAATTCTGGAGAAGAAGAGATAATTTACCACTTACACCCCACTGGTGTAGTTAACGTAAAATAGCATAACTCCACACTTCGTCGTATGCCTGGTGGATATAGAAGAGTATTGCTACAAGATGTTCCCTGTGAAAAAAGGCATCTTGGATATCATTTTAGAAAGTCACGAGAGAATCTCTTGTTCATACGGTTTGTTTTGATTCAAACCACTAAGAAAGTATCGTATTGAGTAATGTTTCAAAAACCTTTCCAAAGCAGCTGGTGAGAGAGATCGATCTGTAGATGTAATCTGTAATTAGTTTGTTTGATTTTAGGACAGGAATAATCGTTGCAATCTTCCATCTACTGGGAAATATATTTTATTGTATAAATTAAGATTCATTTTCTTTTCTGATTCAGGAAGTTGCATTATCAAGCAGTATAGAATATTATCATGACCAGCTGCTGATTCATTGCAACATTTTAATGCATGTTTCATTTCTTCTATTAATAAAGGTGAATTATAGACGAGGTTTTCTGAAGTTTAAAAGTTGAGGTAAGTATTTTCTGCTTTAGAAGTCAATTGTATAATTGTCACTGCAGCTCTTTCATAAATTTGGGAAGGGTTTCAGATAATATTATTATCATTTCAGACAGCTTCGGAAATGAAGTGGGTATTCTTACCAGAAATTATTTAAATTTTTTTCCAAGGAGTTAAGGTATTAAGAGTTTATTGTTTAGACATATTCTTTAAAGACTGCTCAATAATAAGTTTGTTGGCCAAAGCTCCAGATTTTTTAAAAGCTATTAGTTTTTCCATAGTTGAGGCGGATTCATGCAACATGAACTAAACTGAAATAAATTCAAGATTTACATTAATTTTAAACTTATAATATGCTGGTGTTCATGCAGCAATAATTAAACTAAATTAAGAAACTAGAGACAAGCGCATTACGTTCGATCATATGTTATATGTATCCATTATATAAAAGCGCAAAAAATATAAAACAAAACGTAACCCCTATCCTATAAAAAGAAATCAGCTGTGCATCTTTTGATTCTTTTGGGCGGCAAGCTGATATTTGACAGTTTGACGCATGCGCTGTTTGGAATTATGGAATAAATTAATTTCTTAGTTGAATGTTGGCCATCTTAGTTTCAATTTTGAACACTCTCATTACATCACATGGTTTTATAATCATAGGTTTCGTTTTAAATTAATTTAAATTTTAATTTATGCTTGCATAAATCCTTTAGTGTTTTTTTTGGGTTAAATTTGATTTCTGATGAGAGACCGTTTTATCATTTTTAACGATTTAATTTTTTTTTATTATCTACACCATCTTAAAAAGAATACTTTTATTAGAAGCAGCGCTTTCATGTACTTCTCGACTTTTTATTAAAGCGTTAATAAACACTTTTTTGGTAGCTTAATATTAAATGACAGCATAATGTAGGGCTTCATTAATTTAGGGTTGTTTCTATGTTTATATTTATTTTCCATTTAAAAAACAAAATTAACACAGAAACATAATCCTAATTAGCCGAAGTTAACGAACCCCGTCACTCACACTTTTTTCTTCCACTTATTAAATGCGTCCCTTACAGCTTATAAGAATCACTAAACAAAAACCCTTAAAATATTTAAAGGGTTACCACATTACCCTCGACATTTAAATTAAAACTTAAATGATACATGGAATTAACGGATTATTTTTAGAACTGCCAGTTAGAAAAGCACTTTCCGCAATTTAATCGCTTGAATTATTTGGTTTAGAGATAAATTGGTATATGAGAGGTACAACTTTTAGCTATGAAAATACATTTCCTAGAAAACTATGGTTAAATAATCCAAAGCTTATAACGCTTTTAACCTGACATCGTTAATTCAATTTAGTTTTACAAAGTATCGCGGATTTTGCTTATTAAAACTTAAATCTCATTCACTGTTAAATATAGTAACTCCTTTTTACTCTTTATAATGGATTATTAAAAAATACATTATAAAGCTTTAACGAACATACAGATTCGCGAATAATATCACTCATGAGTAAAACAATGAAATAAAAATGTAGTTAATAAAATTTAATGTAAACCTTTTTAAAATAGGAAATGAAATTATGTACAACTTTTTATATAAGATTTGTTGAATTTAATTCCAAATTTTAATTGAAAGAATAATTAATAATTGTTCTTGGTAAGTATTGAATTAGATTAGTAAATTATATAAATATTTATTATACTTTTTTTTCTTTTTGTCCCTAGCGATCTAATATGATTTAATTATTATTTTCCCGCCAAGTATAGCATCTATAAAATATAACAGAGGTGTCGCGAAAAATTTGCACCATATGAAAAATTATTTTTGATAAAACTTGGTGCTTCACTTAAGGCGGCTCTACCGCTCTATATTTTATAAAATATCCATACACGTAACTCTGGATTTTTTCGTATACAGACAATTTAACGTATAATATTTTTCTCTCGTTTTGCCACATAGTTAGATGAGTTTAACTAACTGTATGACGTCAGTCGACAACAGAGACAGCTAGACGACCGGTACATGTTATTAATTGAAACCATTATTAATTTTTTATATTTACTTTAAAGATAAAAAAAAATTGAAAATCTCAAAAAGCTGCTCGAAAGTTGTTGAATCGAAATATTTTTAGAATGAATGTCGGTCGTTCGAAATGTTGGATCGAAATATTGCTTCATCGAAACATCTGGACCGAATTTTCCATCGAGATTTAAACCGTTAAAAAATGGATCAATTTTAAAAAAGTTTGAGTTTGTAGCCTTATCTTTTCTTAATAAAACAAAACAAGAATTTTAAAAATCTGTTATGAAATAACGGTGTAATCCGAAAAAAGAGACCAGATCAGATTTCTATAGTGGCCTTATTGAATAACTTTTGTTAGTTTTTTTTATGAATTTGTTGCTTTACTCATTATCATTGTCAGATATTAGCATGTGTGGCTATTACATCTACCCCGACAGCGGCAATGTAAAGATCTCTGGGTCTTACTCCTCTCCATATATTACTGGAGTAGGAGGCCAGAATGGCCTCCTATAGAGCCATGGGACCACTCTGAACCGCTGCGAGAGATAAGTACTCACCACACTCTCGGAATCTCGGAATGGTTTAGGATGTGCTCTCCCCCAGAACTCACCTACAGAAGTCCTTCAACGTCCTTCTTATTACGAGAAGAGATGAATGGGAAAAGGGGGAGATCCTCTTTCCAGGGACTGCTTATGTACTGTATACAGATGGTTCCAAGGCTCCTAGTGGTGTTCTAGCCGGAGTGTATAGCAGAAAACAGAGAGTTGACATCACAGTAAGCCTCGGCAAGTATGCTTCCATCTTTCAGGCGGAGGTTTTCGCTATAGAATTGTGTGCAAGAGAGTTGGTAAACCATAATCTTGTCAACAAAAGTATTTACATTTTATCGGACAGCCAGGCAGCTTTAAAAGCACTGAGCTCCAACCGGCTGGACTCGAAGCTGGTGTGGAACTGCATCGAATCCCTGGATCGCATTATAATAATAATAATAATATAATAATACTCGCCCTACATTTCACCCCCTTACGAGTGAACCCCAAAAGACAATGGCTTGTTCGGGGAAGGGACGGCTATTATTATTATTTACCGTGGCGCTCCGGGGCGACTTACTGAGGATTGATGGCGCCATTTGGCTATAGGTGTACGAGGCACGAACCCACGTTGGCTCTAGCATATAAACAGCCATAAGTAAATATGACCGAGAGCCAACGGTCTGTGCCACTGAGACCGATTGCTACCAGTAACAGAGTAACCCTACTCTGGGTACCTGGGCATGAAGGGGTGGAGGGCAATGACAAAGCCGACACCCTTGCGAAAAGAGGTGCAGAATCCGAGTTCATTGGACCGGAACCATTTTTCGGCATAGCCAAAAGCAGTGCCAAAGACACTATCTGGAAATGGACCGAGAGGAAAACTCTCCAGCACTGGAAAGATATTCCTGGGTTAGCTCACTCAAAACCTTTTATAGTCAAACCCTCGGGTAGCACCCTATCGCAGATCCTAGAATGGAGTAGAAGTGATCTACATATCCTAATTGGACTCCTTACAGGGCACTGTCATCTGCGGTACCAAGCTAGGTCTGAGTCAAATACCGGACTGTCGCTTCTGCAGTGTGGAAACGGCGGAGCATATTTTATGCTCCTGCCCTGCCCTGGAAATGAATAGACTTCGTAAGACGGTGTGGATTGTATGGTGAATTATAGCCCACAGGGGTGAGCCACAATAGGCCTCTGTTGGCCGTAGTGGAGAGGCGAGCAAACGCTCCACTCTCATTGAACCGAACCTAACCTAAAGTATTATCATTGTACTAAATTTTTTTTAAAGATCATGCAAATTACAGGCTCAAAATTAAAATTACAATAAATACATCAACGTTAAAGAATCTATTCAAGAATCGTATCTGAAGCATTCTGAATGAAAAGGGAACGATCCCCCATTCCAATATGGATTTAGATCTAACCATTCTACCCAAGATGCACTAGTAAGATTCCATACCCATACTGTGCATCGGCCGTCATTTTCGATGTCCAAAAAGCGTTTGATCAAGTTTGGCATGCCGGTCTTATTCAACAGCTTTTAAAACTCAAACTACCTATACCCATTATAAAACATATTTACCCCTATCTAAAAAACAGATTCATTCACAATTCGGAAACTCCATCTCCACTTCGCAAGCCGGAGTCCCCCAAGGCTCTGTGTTAGCCCCCGTGCTGTACCTCATATACACGCACGACATCCCTAACCCTATCACCTAGCCCATATTTAGCTTTCTGCTTATGACACTACTATCTTTGCAACAAACTCTATTACACACGTAAAAACCTACATTCGTCCAGTAAGAGACTACAGAGCTCTAAACTTCTCCTCCCTGACTCCTCCTCTCTTGTATGCCATTACAGCAACCGAAAGACAGAGTCTGAAGAAATCCACCTAACTCCCCTGCCGCTTCCCCTCCAACCAAATCCATGAACATACTAATACACCCATTTTTTCCAGATTAAAGGAACTTTAAGGAAATAAAGAAACACTCGGGACCATGAACAGTTGATAGGAACCGAAGAGCAATCAAGATACGGCAAGTCTACAACTAAATCTCAGGATTCTTCTAGATGCCAAAGATCTTCCGGACGAGCTACTAGATCTCGCTCTTTCGGAGCCTCCCTTCCCGGGAGGCTCCTAAGTATGAATTGAATATACCACATTAAAATATTATTTATCCACAATCACCTTATAATTGAAGTTTCATCCACACATATGAACCGTATAAAGTACCTTTTTACCCACTAGTGGAATAATGGAAAATAAAAAGCAACCATTCAACACCTCCCGATATTTTTGTACGTAATTTCAATGATTTTTGAGGAGGTGACAGCCGCTGTCAGAGAAAAATGTTAAATCATTTTTTGATGAAAAATTTCGCCGATTCTGATTCTAAATGAAACTGATTGTGGATAAAACGTTGTACTGTATGCGGATTTTAGATACATTTTATTAGATGCTTGAATAAAATGCTATCTAAAACACTTATACAATAAATAACGATAATCTCCTAAATTTCAGATCAACAACCCTTACAAAGCGACCCTGTAAAGGAGCACTTTGCTCCTACAGCAGGGTTCAACGAACATCAACAACCAGAGGATAAATTCCCAAGTAAGGTTTAGCAGGCGTGTCTTTGACTCTACCAGCAGAGTGATCAAGGGTGAGAGTGTGAGTCCTGCACACAACTTAGGATAATAGTTGTAAAAAAATAGGCTCAGTCAGCGGTGCAATACCTCTTAAGTAGTAAAAGACCGCTAAAAGAGCGACAGCCAATGTTTCATGCGTAACCACGAAAATCTGATTTGTTTCTGATATGGACAAGATTTGATCGTGAAATGATTCGAAAAATCGTAGCCGCACAATATGACATTAGAATTATGTATGTTCGGTAATTTTTACTTTCCCGACCCACCTCCGAGAATGGAAAGTACTGTGAATGAACTAAAAAAATTTTCGAGATAAAGATGGAAATATCCATTTTGAGGTGATTAAGAGCATTTCTAGATGGAAGTTTGTCTGTGTGTATTCTTCCACCATACAGGCCACATGTTTAATCCGATTGAGCTGAAATTTGGTATAGGAGTTTGGATTACCCGTCGAAAGAACTTATTAGTTTTTGTACGACATCTGTCAAACGGAAGTACCACTATCAAAAAATGACAGATGCAATATGTCACGGAATTGGACATGCAATATGTCATTTGAAAGCCCTTGAAAAACTCTATTCAGAACAGACGACAGTAAATTGCACTCGTGACATTGATGTGATTGGTCGTTGTGGGCAAACAATGAGCAGGCGCGTTACATCGTTTTGTTTGCTTTTTATTTTTTTATTTTTGTGAGTTAAATTTAGAGGTTGTGTTTTGTGTTGATGAAATATACAGTTCATTAGTTTTTACTTACGAAAAGAAAAGCTAATCTCCTGAGCTCTTGAGTTTTAAAAAAAGACTAAAGAAAATTTGAAGCATCGCAAATAGGAAGAATAAATGTTTTAATAAGTCAAGATATCACAAATTTGACGAAAAAATATAACAACCACAATAAACGAGATCAGAATGATATGCTAGAAGCTGAAATGAAAGTTGAAAAATAGAATGCTAATGGCAAGAATTATGCTTTTCTATTCAAGAAGGAAGGTATGTAAGAAAAATTAATATTTAAACAAAACAGTTATTTGTTATAAACAATGAACCTTAATAGTTTAGGTACGCTTTAAAATTAATGGTGTTTTTAATAAGGTATAAATTAATTTTCAAACATATTTTTCATATATGTCACAAAAATGCACCAGTGCCAAAAATGGAGCTTGTTTGCACTTTTTTATTGTTTACTCGAATATTAAATTTTGAAGTTGTATTGGTAGTGGTATTTTAAATTTCGTTGTGAGTAAATTTAAACAACATACACTGTAAATTTAAAGCAAGTATGTAAAAATAAATGAAAGATACTATACTGTAGAGTATACAAAATTTCCTTTCATCGCTACCAGTGTGAGTATGTAGTGAAGAATAACTTGTGCAAGCATGTGCACTTGGTAAGAATGTATGTGGAGCGAATGGGTACTAACTTTGTTTTAGATGAAGCTGCAAAGGTTTAGGAGAAAATTCATGTATCAAACCACAGCGCAAAGAAGAAATCGGTGAATTTATTAAAGAGAAATTAGAAGAGGCAAATCAGGTAACGGATAGAATCAAGGCACAACGCAAACGAATTCTTCAGTGGGAGAATGTGCAAAATTTCATAGAATAATTAGATGACAATTTTACGGGGCTTATGAAGGAAATCCAAGGAACTGCATGTGCGCAAATATGAAGAAAAAATAAATAATACTGCACATAAACGAAAAATGGAGAAAGTGAAATATTTTCTTTGCAACAAACACCCAAAAGTGAGTATGTTTAAAATAATATAATAAACTTTTTCATTTGTACAATCCTACTTCTATACAATATTTTATTACCTACCCATGTGTATTTTGTTTTCGTGTTTTAAGTGAATTTTCATTTTAGCTACAGGATTATAAATAAGAAGAAGAATATATAGTTACCTTATATATTATAATAAGTGGAATAAATGTTTTAATATACCTATAAGTTAATCGCTATTATTATTTATTATTCTATTACAATAGCTATTATTATTATATAGTTTATATTAGTCCTTATTGTTGGATGCTTTTATTAGTAACACAGTAAAAGTGATTTTATTTTGTATTAATTAGTCCAATATTGTGGTTGGGAGGATAAAACATTGTAAAATTAATTTATTGCTAATAAATCTAGTGAAATGTATCCATGTTTTTTCATATTGTGTATAGGTATAACTTTTATTAGTATTACTAAAAGTATTTAAATATGTACCTACATTAAATTTTAACCTTAAAAGTTCGAATTACATTCATGTCATTTTTAAAAGAAGAAAATGGTAAGATTAATATTAACACTTTCTTTATTTTTATTTAGATAAATCAGATATATTCATCTTAACATTGTTGTATAATCCTCGCATGCAAAATTATTGGTTTATTAATGACAGTTGTTCATTTTTACATGAACAAGAAACCCGCCGAAATTTGAATTATGTACACGCCCACAACGACCAATCACATCAATGTCACGAGTGCAATTTACTGTCGTCTATTCAGAACAGTCAAAATTATTTCTCCAACTGTCACTTGTCAAAAATAAAAAAATGTCAAAATTTGAAGCTTTATCATTAAATATCTGAAAAAGTATTCGTGGATATTCGTCGGGAAAGTTTTATTTCTCTGATTATTTGCCATTTTTTTGGAAATTTGTTGCGATTTGGTTGCATTTTCTTACGATTTATAATTCAATAAAATTTTTTCATTCTTTAAAATTTTTTATGTTTCCAATTGTATCCAGTTTTTGTTACCTAGCGATTTTTTGCAATTTTTTGCCATATGTTGCGTTTTTTTTATTATTTCTTTTTTTCCAATATTTTCTGATTTTTCACTCAATTTTTCCAATGTTTTCAATTTTTTCTTAATTATTCCGATTTTTCTCATTTTTTCAATTATTCTGTTTTTTTTCTCGTTGTTTTCCCATTTTTCTGACTCTTTTGTTGTTTCTATTTTTTCTGGTTTTTCGATTTTTTTTTTAATTTTTCTACATTTTTTCCCATTCGTAAAAATTTTTTATGATTACAATTGTGTCCAGTTTTTTGGTTTTTAGCGATTTTTTGCAATATTTTGCTATTTGTTGCGGTTTTTTTTCGTTTTTTTTTTCATTATTTTTGTTTCCAAAATTTTCTGATTTTTCACTCATTTTTTTCCAATGTTTTCTATTTTTTCTTATTTTTCCGATTTTTCTGATTTTTTTGATTGTTCTATTTATTTTCTCGTTGTTTTCTCGTTTTTGTGACTATTTTGTTTTTTTCTGTTTTTTCTAGTTTTTTTTTCTGTTTTATTTGATTTTTTTCATTTTTCCTCATTTTTTTTCCATTGTTCCATGTTTTTTTATTTATTTCTTTTGTTTTCTAATTTTTTCTCATTTTTACTTTCCCAACCCACCTCCGAGAAGGGAAAGTATTGCGAAAGACCTTAAAGAAAATTTCGAGATAAAGATGAAAATATCCATTTTGTGTTCACCTGAGATAATTAAGACCATTTCCAGATGGAAGGCTGTCTGTCTGTCTGTGTGTATTCTTCCACGATAGAGACCACACGTTTAATCCGATTGAGGTGAAATTTGGTATTTCAGTTTGAGTTATCCGTCGGAAGAACCCATTAGTTTTTGTACGACATCTGTCAAACGGAAGTGTCATTTAAAAAAATGACAGATGCAAAAGGTTTCGGAATTTGACATGCAATATGTCATTTGAAGGCCCTTGAAAAACTCGATTCAGAACAGTCACAATTATGTTTCCAACTGTCACCTGTCAAAAATAAAAAAATGTCAAAATTTGAAACATTATCATTAAGAGCGGAGGTACAAATTTCAGAAACTCTCGCACCGATTTGGCGTTTGTATCCCACGTTAATTTTACTTCGAGCGAGAGCTGACGTAGATAACTACAACATATACAGCCAATATGCAACCGATGAGATTTAGAGTGAATGTTTGAATATTACAGTAACGTACCTACTCAATCTGTGTGATGATATTATGTAGACAAATTGCAAAAGTCCAAAATCGGAGTATAACTTTATAAGACATTAATATTATTGTCCATTATGAATTTATACATTGTAAATCAAAATTTACGACATTCTCAATTTGTCGAGACAAAAAAATTAGGTTAAATTTTGTTTTTTTTTTACGTTATGACCGTGCCATTTGGCTTCTATAATAAATAGAAACATCGTTTTTGTTTTATCTGAAAGCTGTTTTTTGTCTCTGTAAGAGCAATTCAACATTGTTAATTTTTTTTTCTCAAAAAATTTAAAAGAACCAAAAAACTTGAGAGGTACACAATTTAGTTCAATTTTTCAATTGTACACACCGTACAATCTCCCTTATTTGATATATTAACCTACACTTTGTTTTACACCAAAAACTGCAGAATTTAATTGTCTTAATTTTGTGTGGATTACATATGGAAATCCGAAATACAGTTTTTGAGATTCAGCCATTTATACAATTGCGCGCTTGATTTACGCAGAATGTTATTCTTGCATTTAGTGGTTCGCGTTTGCATGTGCACGCATATCAAGCCTAACTTTTTTGTTTCAAGACATTTTATCGGATATTAGAAGATTGTTAATGGCAATATTTCATTCTAAATGCAGACTGATGTAACTTGTAGAACCTTTTTATATACCCAACGTGCTCTAGTATTATGTTTACGTTTAGACTGTGTGAGAAATTCAATCAGCATACACACATTCTTTGAAAAAAATATATTTCGTATTTTATTTTTAACTGTTAATATAGTCAGCAGTACTTTTTGCCTTTAGATGATTTTTGAAAAAATTCAAGAGCCGCTTGCAAAAATTGCAAAAGTTATAAACAATTATCTGAGAAAAATGGGGTTTGTTTTTTTTGAAAATACTTATCTCAAAAACGCGCCGCCCACTTTGGACCTTTAATCAATAATTATTATTTAAACTCATTAAATATGAAAATAATAAATTGAAAAAATTTAGGCATCTGCTGAATAGATTTATGAACAATAATACGCGGTCAAAAAATTTTTAACGTGATTTTTCTATTAATTATGCATTAATTAACAAATTTTTCCTACTTTAACATTGTAAGTGCGACAATTGTTAAATAACAAATCTGAGATTTTTTTGTTTTTTGGACCTATTTTTGAAAGGTCTCAGAAAAGATTCCCGTTGGAAAAATTAAAAAATTATTATTTTTCACTTCGTCATTTACTTGGGTTAAAAATTAAAAAGCTTGATTAATCATTGAAAAAAAATTTTTTTTTCATATTACTATTGATCTGTTTTTTTATAATTTTTTTTATTTCATATTGTTTATAAAATTGTTATAAACAAATTCTTTGTTTATAAGTTAATTTAATTTTTTTTTTAGAAACATAATCTTTGATGCAAATTTTGATTTTTTCTAAAAAAATCGTTCCTTCAAAATTTTTTTTATTCCTTAAAAACGTATTTGTTAATTAACAATTTTATTCTACCATATAAATAAATTATTTTTCTCAAAAAATAACACATGGTTGTTTTTGTTTCATTATGTAGAAATAAAAATATATAGAAAAAATTTAATTATTTAAAACAAATTGTTTATTAAATAAACAATGAAAATATAAATAAAAACAATTTTTTTTTAGTTATCAAAGGGCAAGATAAATTATGATTAAAAAAAGTGATTCCTTAATAGTAATTAGAAAAAAAATTTTAATTAAAAAATACGTTTTTATGCAACAAAAAAATTTTTCTAGGAACGATTTTTTTTAATTCATACTTTGCATTAAAGATTATGTTTCAAACAAAAATTTTAATTATCTTATAACAATTTTGTAAACAATAGGAAATAAATTTTTTTTTAAATCATTTTCATGTGACTTCTGATCATAAATTTCACTTTCCGAACAACCTAGTAAATTAATTAGTTTTTCTGCAACATCAAAATACAATAATAAAGTTAGTTTAAAAAAATTAAAAAAGTAAAATTTTTGTCAAATTTTTTTTTAACTTTCTATAATTTTGGCTATAACTTCTACAATATTATTTTAAAATTATAAAATATTTCACACATAATGTACTTTTTCGAATGTATTGTTTATTTTTTCATTTGTTGTATCATTTTCGATTTAACAAAAGGACAAAAAAATTTTGGATAACAATTACAATTTTAAATTCGAAGAAACTAAAATATATTCTTAATTTAGAGCTTTGTATTATCTTTAGAATGGTACAAATACTATTTTAATAACTTTAATATTTTTAAAGTTATTCAATTTCTCTTTAAATTTATATTAAAATTCAAAAGTTTTTCGAATTTTTTTTACGAATTCTACAATTTTTTTAATCAAATTTTGAAAAAAATCAATTTTATCGAATTTTTACTCCAAATTTAATGGCGTTTTTTTTCCAAATTTTTAATATTTAATATTAACTTTAAAAAAATAAAACCTTTTTTGAATAATTTTAAAATCAATAAATAATTAATATCCCATTGAATTTTATTCAAATTGGGTAACAGACCTTTTTTTAGGTTTTTGGATCAAAATATATTAATAAAGTTAATTTAAAAAAGTTAAAAAAATCTTCTTTTTTTTACATTTTTGATCATAACTTTTACAAATATTATTTTAAAATTATGAAATAATTTACACATATATTACTTTTCGATTCTTTTTAGATGTGCTATTTACTTTTTCATTTATTTTATACTTTTTGATAACACAAAATTACAAAAAATTTAAAAAAAATATTTATTTTGGCTATATTGATTACAATTCTAAATTCGAAGATAGTAAAATACATTGTGAATTTAGAGTTTTATATCATCTTTCGAATGGTAAAAAACCCATTGTCATATCTTTAATATTTTAAAAGTTATTCAATTTAGTTTAAAAATCGTAATTTTTTTGATCCAATATTGTAAAAATTCATCAATTTTTTTAATAAAATTTTTAAAAAAATCGCAATTATAAAGTTTTTTAATACAAATTTAATCGTATCTTTTTTAAAATTTGTAATATTAAAATTTATCTAAACCAATTAATTTAATAAAGTGCATAATTTATCTTCAAAATTAAAAAGCGGCAAAACTATGAGGAATTCGAAAAAAAGTTAAATACAAAAGTTAAAGAAAATTTGATGCTTTACAACTTTGCACCAGAACAATTTGCACTAAAATACATTGCTTGTACTCAAAATCAAGAAAAACCGGGGGAAACCTACATGCACATTTTTTACTCTAGTGACGCAACTATTGGAAATTATGGAAAAAGTTTAAGACAAAAGTTGTAGAGAATTTTATGCTCTAAAACTTTGTACTACAACATTTTGTACTAAAGTGTACTGTTTGTCCTTAAAATTTAAAAAATCTATTTTATGCACTTATGTAAACAGAGAGTTCCATTAAATGTTACAATATAATATTAGTAATTTTTTTTATTTATTTTCTTCCGTCATTTATTTATTCATGTTTATATTTCTTATGCAAGCTATCAAAGGAGTTAAAAAGATCCAAAATAATATGTAAACAAAAAGCCACTTCGTTTAAAATCTAATCTGATTTATTATGTTTATATTAATAACAAGATAAGCTCCATTAGAAAACTATAATGGGCACAAATTGGTCCTGAGTCCGTACAAACTGTTCATTTTAAACGACGTCGACGGCTATATTGTGCGAGTAAGAAAGCAAATCTTATAGGATAGCTGTTAGCGCTTCAAAAATACCATTTTTATAATCAAAATCCTGAAAAATCTACTGAATATTTTTGAATCAAATTTTTTTTAAATGATTTCTTAACCTGTTCTTAAGCTCGGAAAGTCCCTGAGATTGTATAAAAATATTATGTTGGGTGTTTTTTACGAACTATCAATTTTCATTAATTTTCATATGCTAATATTTTCAAAAACTAAATATTTTCAGGATTCTTAATAACTTTCCTGCATCCGTAGTGACCTAAATTTTAACTGACCGTTTGAATTTTTCAAAAATATTGTCCCGTTTTTCTGGGATTTTGTTTCTACGATTACATTGGAAAGGCATATGCTACAGAAAGTGTACCTCCGCTCTTAAATATCTGGAAAAGTATTCGTGGGTACTCGTCGGGAAAGTTTTGAGGCGACACAACCGATTTTTATATTTTTTCATAACGTTTTGTATTTTTACAGTAGATACTTTGTGATTTGATCGAAGCTTTGTATACATCGCGGGTATAAATAGAATTGTATGCCCTCGGGTGACTTACAAACCCTCGAACCAGGTTTATAATTGTAAGATCGTCGCCCTCAGGGTATAAAGATCTATTTATATCCTTGTTACATAAATAAATATTAAAAGTAACTTAAAATGAACATTAAATAAACCTTCAATTTCAAAAAAAAAATTAATTTAGTAAATTTTATTACCACTTTAATAAAATCGATATTCATGTCGATATGAATTTATACTTTTATACATAATTTTTACAAATTGACAGATATTGATCACATGGCAAAGATATTTAATTATGTATATGTTTGATTGCTCATACCAAAATCATTTATTAATAGAAAAAAATTTCAGTAATAATTGTCATTAAAAAAAAAATTTGTATAACATTAATTAGATTCGTAAATGAACAGTACAAAGAGAAAGTATTTAAAAAATACTTCTTGAATCAAATAAATCGATACTGTCACATAATATCTCTATTGCTCAAGTGACAAATTGGACATTTTTTTACGTACCTACTAAATTAACAAGCACAAAATAAAATCCTTAATTAAGGCTTTTTTAATGACTTTTTTTTATTAATTTAATTTAAAAGCAATTTTCGGTAGCGTGTCCGCCAACTCTTTTTTAAAACATAACGCATCCAGACTAAAAAACGAGTAAGAAATAAAATGAGCGGAGAGCTTTTTCTCGAAATAAAATTATTTCTACAATGCCGGAGGTTATTTCTTTGTTGTACAATGTATAATTATAAACCTCTCTCGGGCGTTCTTTTATTTATATCCATCCATATTTGCATATATCCCATTTAGATATTCAGATAAAAAAATAATTGCAAAATACAGTGTGTATATAGATAAAAAAATTATAATTGAACTTTAGTTAATGGATCATTGGATTAACCGATCTGCAAAATTATTTTAATAAATTATTTTTCATATTTTCTAATAATTGATCAAACCGTACCTTACTATTAATTGATTGATTCCAAAAGCTCCCTTATAAATTATTAGAGATATAAAATTCGTGTCTACAAGTAAGTAATTCAAAAGTAGAATTCCCAATCAATACATCGTAGTAAGTTCTGAAAATATTTCTAAATAATATCCAATAACGTCCAATAATTTTCTGATCCATTTTAACTGCAAAATCGCCGAACTTAGAAATGATAGAACACTGAACAATTTTTTTTGTACGAAGTATTTTTGGGTATAAATGCTTGTTTATTAAATTTTTATACAGGGTTGGATACATTTCACTGGAATATTATCCAGAATTTACAAACTAATTTCTATTTCTTATAAAATTAAGATGTTTTTCTCATTTGGGTTCATACTTTTGATCATTACTGTACATTTATCACTTGATGTAAATCGGTACAGCTATAACAAACAAATTATTTCTAGAAAAAACCGTTTAAACTAACATTCACCTCTTTCTATATATCATTCTCATACAACACTGCTTAAAAAGATTCTTCTAACGCTCAAAATGCGTCTACAGATCATCATTTCACATTAGCTTCTAGAGCGTTGAGGAGAATAGTTATCTTCCAACGAGAGCTTTTCACATTAAAATGCGAGTCAAGACCGCACCTTAATATTGATAACATTCTGAGATTTCAAATTAGTAACAAGTGTTAATAATGTTTATTTAAGTTTAATGAAGTTGGAGCTATGCTCTACACATTGTGTTGTTAAATATAATGTAATTGTAATTTAGATTTTACCATTAACAAATAGGTAAGAAAATAACCCTTAAAAATAAATCAGAATCGATTCTTTTGTGTTAAATAATGTGTCTGATGTGTTAATCAGACACTGGTCCTTGAAACTGAAGAGGGTTGATGCCAAAACGTCGCCCAACTAGTAACAAATTATAAATGGATGTGACTTCATAATTCATATTTATTCAAGGGTGTTTAAAAAAGATTGCGCAAATCGTGGATTTTATAGACCACCCTGTATATTTTGATACTATGTGAAAGGTGAACTCTTCTCTCGGAAAACGTACAATTTGTTGCATTCAATTTAAAAATGAGTAAGTTTTTAAGGGTGGTCGTTCATCAGGTAGAAATTTTTGATCTCCCAACTTGATTTTTTCAAATACGAACCTGGATTTTTGAATCACAGTTTTGCTACCTTATCACCATCTTAATCCAATTTTAATTACCAAATTTAAATCTAATGACGTTTTGTTGGCATAAGTGCCATTTTCAATGGTTTTTCAAATATAACCAAAGAACTCAATCATTTTTTTAATAGATCTGAAATAAATTGTATATTTTTTAAAAGACGAAGAGTTCGCCTTTCAACAAATACAGTATACATAGAAAGAAATCGATATCCACCATTGATATAGTCCGTTTTTTAAACACCCTATATATGAATTTACTGAATAAATATTTATATCCAAAAAAACTTTTTGTAACAAGACATTATTCAGTGAACAGCGAACTTTTTTTCATTTTTCAGTTCAGAAATATTTTCAGTTCGGAAATATTTTCAGTTAAAGTGAGTCAGAAAATTATGGAAAATATATTTAAACATTATTTAACATTTTTCAAATTTATAACTATTTTATCACTGCAAAAGTTTTTATTTTTAGTCAAACGTAAGGCTTTGTATCAAGTGGGATTTTTTTCGGGGATAATATAACAATAACAAGACCTCGTTTATAAGCAAATAAATTTTTCGATTTTTCAGAATGCAGTTCCGAATAAAACCCGAAAGCTTTGGTTTCAGTGTTTTATTCTTTGAACATTAATATTCGAATTTAACGAGTTGAATTTTGTAAAACAAAACTATTTAAGGTGAGTACAGCACCGAGCCGTGAATTCAACGTCGGAAGCACGCACATAGTTCGAAAAGAGATGAACTGCGGCCTTTGTAATGCTGACGCAGATTAAAAACTATCACGGGTAATAAGACATCTACGATATGCCAATTACAAGCGCATTACACCAGGAGGCAGCACTCAACGAGGAGTTTTAATCAGTAATTTAGATGGAGCTATTAGACGACAAGTGCTCCATATTGTGCGCATGCGTTGTTAATGTTAGATTATGTTTTTTCTGATCATTGACAAAAAATTGCATTTATTTTTGCATTTACTTCTAAAAAAAAAATTATTTTTATGGAATATTTATCTCCAAATTGCGAGCACTTTCCGCCCAATAGCTCCTCCTTTAGTAATTTTGACCAATTTTTAAAGTTTCATTAAAAAGGCATTAAGAGCTCAAAGTTGGCTATTATATTCAATAACTTCAATATAAAAAATTTGAACGGATTCTACAGAATGCGGAATATTTAAATTAAAAGTCAAAAGTGACGAAAAAATGTTGTAAAAATGGGAGAAGTCGAGTTCGCTCCGCTTCGTACAGGTATATTTAGGAAGGGTACGAATTGGCTCCCGCATGAGTTTGAGTAGGCTCCATATAATCAGGGAAATATTACACATTGTTGCCAAATCTTTTAATTTCAAATTATATTTATTCGACGGATTTTATTTGGCTTATACGTATTAGTAGACTGAAGAAGTCAACGAAGTAAGCTACCAAAATTTTTTTGCCAATAAAAGGGCTTCTCACTATCGCTTGTAAGAAAATGTGTAATTTTTTTAAGTGTATGTTTCGGCTTATTACAAAATTTTAAAAGCCAGTCAGTTCAAAAGAGAAAACTAAAGTATTAATAGTTTTAGTTGCTTTTAATTTGACTTAGTTATTATTGCAAAAAAAATTATTTAAAGAATAAAATCCGTACTACCATCAAGATATCGATATTCTTGTCCTAATGTTCCGTTAAAATACAAAGTAATAGAAATATTGAGAGGCGAAAACTAAATTGACAACAATTATTTTAGGTATTTTAAATTGGTTTATTATAGTATGAAATACATTTAACAAAGTTCTATTTTGGGAAAATTCTTGCATTTTTTGATCTAAAAAACTTTTTTTGCATAAATATTTTTCATAGTATACTTTATGTGGTGTATTACAGCTGTTAATTTTAATATAGGTGTCTAACTAAAATTCTAGAAGTACACTCAAAAACTGATTTAATATTAGGGTACGAACTATAAGACGTTTGATTAAAGTGTGTAGTAATTTATTAATTAAAATGCTGAGATAAATGTTTCCGACATATTTGGGTAAATCAATTTTGTCTATCGGAACCAATTCGGACCTTTTTCAGTTCAGGTAGAATTCTTGGCATCGGGAGCGAACTCAACCCCGTCCGTAAAAATGACGTGATCTCTATGACGTCTACTCAGAGCTGAAAGTATCTTTATTAAAAGGATAAAAAAGTATCTAAGATACCAAAAGTACCTTAGATACTTTTTTAAGATACTTTTGGGTTCATTTAAAAGATACTTTTACTTTAGATACTAAAAGTATCTAGTATCTTTTATTTTTAAAAGTATCTATACTAGGTTTTTGAAATGAACTTCTCTGAACGAGTCTAAAAATATAAAAAAATATAGGGAGTTCCATTAAAAAAAAATATGACGTTCAGATGTTTCACTTTCCTGGAGCATCCTGTATAATTTAAAAAATTTTTGGATTAATGTCTTTTCTGATATAAATCTCACTGTGAAAACAGATTTTAAAAACAGTGTTCAGTTTTTGGTCTACAGACCGAGGCGTTACCGGTAGACCACCCTGTATATAATATATTATTATGACATAAACAGGGTTGTAGAAAAAGTATAGTGTTTCACTCGTCGAAAGCATTTTTTGAAGCTCGTGAACATTACTAGCCGAGGCGCAGCCGAGGCTGGTAATTTGTCCTCTCGCTTCAAAAAATGTCACTCGTAAAACAATATACTAGTATTGAAACTTAATATATTCAATATAAGATAAAATACCATAAGAAAAATGAAAAAATATATTTTTATTGTAAACTTAATATATTAAATTTTATTCTACGGTATTTTAAATATTGATAAGGCTGTAGTTGGATAACCACCAAAAACTAATGAACAATTTTTGGTAAATATTTGTTTAAAATCGGTGTAGTTAGTATGATGCTCCACTTTCCAATTTTACGTTTACTAAAGAAAGTATTCTTGAAAAATTTCTGGGTTAACAGCGGCATCGATTTTAATTCCTATTTGAATTTTTTTAGTGTTCGATCTCCATATTCCATAACCTACTTCAACTTTTTTATACCCACTTAATTTAATTATTTCAAGACGTTATATTCAGTAATTTAAAATTTATTATCACACATAATTATTTTGTTCTGATAAGGGTAAATAGTTTAAAAAAATATTACGTAAAGTGAGCCTTGAAATGTTTGCCCAATTTCAAATTTTCAAATCACTTTTTTCGCGCTCCACACTCGCTGTTAACCTAACTAAATATTTGCTGAGGGTTTTTAAAAATTGCAAATCTAACCTATATGGATTTTGGGAAAGATTTAATCAATAAAATGGGGATTAAATATTTTTATATTAGTAGCTGTAGAACAAAATTGTTCACCGTGTTATAATTGGAATACAGGGAAGTAAATCTACTAATGTTTACTTTTCTATGATGGTAATATAATACTTAATTTATTTAATACAAAATCTATAGACGCTTAGATGGTGGTGCACCGTTTCGGAACTTCGGCCCATCGAGCGAGCACTTTTTATACTATTTAGGCTAGACTACATAGAGGTTCTTAAAAGAATTCCATTCTTATAAGCGTCGAATTTTTGCAGTGAAAAAGTTTATCCCTTGAGAACCTGATTTGTATGGATCATTGTGGGGCGGGTAGCGGAATGGCTTGTGCTATACTGGCCAAACTTTTCACATACATGTATTGGAATATTATAGATGAGGTGAAGTGGAAAAAGTTCTAAAAATTTTAATTGAAAAAAGTTTTCCCATGCAAACCACTTTAATTTCTATGGTGGGTAGCGGAAGGGCCGGTCTGATTATGCTCAAATACAATAGGGTTCTTCCTTGGACAAAACTAAAACTAAAAATTGCAAAAAAACGAAGAATAAACAAAAAAACCGGAAACAATTGTAACCATAAAAAAATTTAAATAAATCGCAACAAAATCCAAAAAAAAATAGCAAAAAAAATTGCAAATAATCGCAAAAAATCAGAGTAATTAGAAAAATATCAGAAAAAAATCAGAATGAGAGAAAAATTAGGAAAAAATTGGATAAAATCGAAAAAAAAATCAGAAAAATAAGAAAATAACGAGGAAAAAATAGAAGAATCGAAAAAATCGGAAAAATAAGAAAAACCAGAAAGAACTGGAAAAAATTGAAAGAATAATCAGAAAATATTGGAAAAGAAAACGAAAAATAAAACTGCAAGAAATTAAAAAACCGAGTAAAAAACTGAAAAAAACAGCCAAAAAACGGGAAACAATTGTAAGTATAAAAAAAATGCAAAAAATCGCAAAAAATTGTAATTGGAAAAAAATCAGAAAAAAGGCAGAATGAGATAAAAATATGGAAAAAATAGATAAAAACAAAAATAAATCAGAAAAATGAGAAAAAACGAGGAAAAAATAGAAGAGAATGGAAGAAAAAACGAAAAATAAAATTGTGAAAGCGGAAAAACGAAAAAATCAAGAAAAGAATTGCAATAAAGTGAAAACCTGAACTTGATCGGAGCTTTCGTTCAAAATTTACAGTGTTTACATCCAGACAGGCGCCCGGATTGGATTTTTTTTGCATTTTCGGACTACGGAAACGTCGAGACAAGTGGTAAAAACTGGGGTAAGAATTTTTTTTCGCCATCACGAAACTATTACTGAGTCTTTTAGGCCTCAGTAAAAGCTTTAGTCTGATTGAATAAATTAAACTGATATTACTTACTATGTACTATTTACTTGATATTAGTAAATTCGATATTAGAAACACTGTTACGTAATGACTAACACGTAATTTTTTTTATTACGTTACAGTTGCAATTTTGAAGTGTCGAATCTCAGCTATAGCGTCTGTCAATGCCATTTACAATTAAACATTGAAATCACTCTTTAATAAGTCTTTCAAAAGTTTCATAATTTTACAATAAAATACAGATAGATTTGTTTCAATAAAATTTGATTTTACAGGAATGCCTTTTATATAGAACACAAATTAATTTAGTACATATGCTGTTACAATTTAAACACCAAAAAAGTAGGTATCGTAGAAAAAGTATTATAAGGCAATTATGCACTCGTGGAATTACGTCACTTGGCGTTAAGCGGCTCGTACGCAAACTCTCCGCTTGTACGTAATATAAGTAAGGGAGCTAGAAGACTTCTTCACCATTTCCCTTAAATCCCATAAGAAATCGCTAAGGTTAAAAATAGCAAAAATTTTCCAAATCAAGGTCATTTGTTACTTCAGGTTTCTCAGATGCGTCAGGTTTGACAGCTTCACCAGAGGATGCTGTCAGACCTGGCGCATTTGAGGGACCTGAAGACCGTTTGCGTAGTACTTCAGGTCTGTCAGACGCCTCTGCTCTGACAGCGCCCTCTGGTGAAGCTGTCAGACCTGACGCATCTGAGAGACCTGAAGTAACGAATGACCTTGATTTGGCCAATTATTGCTATTTTAAACGTTAGCGATTTCTTATGGGATTTAACATGGGGTATGGTGAGGAAATCATATAGCTCCTTTACTTAATATACTACTTACAACTCTTGTTACGTAATATACTATTTAATTCGTTGTCCAGCTTTCAGAATTTTTTATTTCGTTTATCAAGACGCTATAATAAATGCTTATGATATTTGCACTAAAATATAAAAATATAAAAACTTATTTAAAAGTGAGGATGTATAAAGAAAAAAACGCCTAATGGAAAACAAATAAGTCTGAAATAAAAAAATGTAGGGGCGAGGGGTCACCCTATATTTTTTTAATGGGTTAATAAAATTATTAAAAAATTTGAATGAAAATTGGAAATACCCGATACATTTGAATTTTACAACTTCAAATATCACTTTTAAATTTTTTTTAGGCCAACGATATATGAACGCAAGTAACTTGTTTAAAATCAATTTTTATTTTCTCCAGTTCGTAGTAATAGTATTTTGTAACACGTGTTAAATCGCTGAGGTAGTTGAAAAGTTAGAATTAGAGTGCAGTTGAAACTGGACGTAAAAAGCAGCAAGTGAACAGATACGAAGTTATCGATAACGAGCTTCGTATATCGTGACCAACCGGTGGTTGAGCCATTTTACCTTTTCCCGATTTTTAGCTATCTAGTTCAGCCCTGAGAGCTTGCTCCAAATATTCAATAGAAATGAATAATTCTCTTTCGAAAACTGATTTCAGACATCCAACGACAGATTTGGCTCGGATTTTTTGCGTACATTTTCAAATCCTGTTCGTAACGAGCTTCTTATCATCCCTGATTTTGTAAGTCTAATCAAAATACATAAAATTGTTTTTACAGAAAATGAAGCTTCAGATGTATATATTAATTTTTTCTTGTTAAGTATTTCAAAGATCTTTACTATGTATTTCGAAACGAAAAAGCCTTTGTTGTCGTTAGCACAATATCAAATGGAACATCAAACGATTGTATGCGAATTTGATGTATTACGGATATTTCCATTAGATCAAACGATACGATGATGGAATTTGATTTTAAATTTTAAAGGCAACGTCCAATCATATTTTTTTCTGCATTTATAAAGTTCCTTCATATTGGATATTTCTTCTATTCTAGTAAATTGTATAAAAAAAATTCTTGAAGTAAAAAATTGATACAGTATATTCATATTTTTTTCAGGATTCATCGAAAAAGTATCAGCCAGAGCTCGGGCGTTACTTAAAAAAAGTAACGCGTTATTTTACCGTTCATTTTGCTAAAAAGTAACGCGATAGATAAACGTTACCGTTACTTTTTTTAAAAAGTAACGATTGACTTTTCTATATATTCTTCTTGTTGCATGTCTTCTCGTTCTTTTATTGTCCATCTAATAATTTATCGCCGTTAACGCACATGCAAACAAAATTTTCAAATAAAAGTTGGATGTTTAAGATTGATTTTTTTAAATGCTATCCAGAACACAGTAGCGCGCAGTGCATTGTTTGTCCTCAAATTCAAGAAAAACTAGAGAAAACCTACATGCACATTTTTTACGCGCCCTCTAGTGGCGCAACTATTGGAAATTCTGGAAAAAGTTTGAGACAATAACTGTAGAGAATTTTATGCTCTAAAACTTTGTACTACAACATTTTGCACTAAAGTTTATTGTTTGTCCTTGAAATTTAAAAAAAGTAAAAAATTCTTAGATGTGTATTCAATAAATGTCGGTCTTGAGGACCTTCTACTGTACCAATTTAAACCAAAAACTAATGGTTGCATTCGAGGCATATACTGACCCTTCATACCAAATTTCAGCTTGATTGGTCAAACGGTTCGGCAGTTATCGTGGAAGATTACACACAAACACACAGACAGACCATACGCTGGAAATGGTTTCAATCTTCTTGGGAGACCTCAAAATGGATATTTCCATCGATATCTCGATTTTTTTTTGCTCGATCACCTTACTTTCCCTTTGATGGGTCCAGGAAAGTAGAATTCTTAAGGGTATAAGCGGCGCAAATCAATAGAATAGACGAATCAGATGGACGTGTATCTTTTCCCGAGTGTACAGAGTGAAGTTACTGCCAATATCCGCTAGGAAGCAGGAGCTATCTCTTCAGGTTCAGGATACTGTACCTCAAAGTACCATTCCGTTTCCCTGTTCAGGTCCCGAAAAAGCATAATACATGAAGAGGAGTTTCGTCCTCTTCCTCACATTTCCTACATAGGGAATCTTCCGATACTCCTATGAGGTTCAGGTGTCATCTGAACCCGCAGTGTCCTGTCAGGACACCTAGTGCGGTTTTGAGTTCCCATCTTTTTAGGTATAGTAGCAAATTGTCTCTGCTCTTGGGTGGACCTTCTATAAGTGTTTTGGACTATCTTATTCCCGGAAGTTCCAACCAGTATTACCTGTGTTTGTCGCTTAATTATTTTTCCTGCATACCATTTATATGTTGGTAGGAAATACCACATGTGGGTTGCGACCCAATTAAAGATTTTTGGTATCCTTTACCAGCCAGGCGATCTGCCTCTTCATTTCCTTCCATGCCCTCATGCCCACGCACCCATTCAAGAGTTATCTTGTTGTGTTTTGATAGGGAATTCAGATAAATCAGAGTGGCGCCATCTTTCGCATATTTTTTAACTGATCTACCTTAAGTCGTCACAGATTTTAATTTTTTTTATCATAGGGCGAATACAGGTTTTTAAAAAAAATTAAAAAATACCGGTTAAATATTGGTCAGGCTCATTTTCCTAAAATTATGCAAGCACCCCATTATGTATAATGACCAAATATTAGTCGCAGATAAAATATTTTAAGCTGACGTATGGATGTTGATCAATTGATTATCGAAAATTAAATCTGATTATTGCGCTTGGACAGATTTTTTCTATAAATATTGTAATGATATTTACACTATCTCAATTGTGGTTGGTTTCTGATGAAAAATAATAAACATTATAAAAAAATACATAAATTTTGTTTAACCTGTTATTTGCCTCCTATTCCCTTTTCTTTGCTTCTCAACCCGGATTTAAACGTTCCAAAATTCAAAATTTTTCTATTAACCAAATCTCTTCCTACTTTCCTCCATTTATTACTTCTCAAATATATTAAATTTCTCTTCACCAGTATATTTAGCGGTATTAATAAAAACAGTACATACTTAATACTTACGGTTTCATAAGTTAATACTGAAAAGCGTATTAATAAAGTTTAAGTACAAACTGATATTTAAAGAATGTACTGATAGAGTATAAGTTTGTACTTATGCTGACCAGTTGTTACTTAAATCTATATTAATAAACCCTAGGTTATACTTATTAAATTAAGTATGTTCTTATATATTTTTAAGTCTGCTTCTTAGTATGCTGAAGGTGTATATTCCAATTTGTTTAGAAAATGTTTGTCGTGCAACTAGCTCCAAAATATTATAAAAACAGACGAGCAGATCCTGGTGATCAAGATTATGTGAAATTGTTTCGTTTTAACCACGAAAGTGTGGCGTGGTTGACGACACATTTTTTTGGCACTGATAGCGGGGAAACCAGAGGCGGTGCCATAGACAATATCACCAAAATGAAAATTTTTATGAGATATATTGCTGATCCAGGTGGGTCTTTTGCTTTCCTTAGAACACTGGCAAATATTAAAATAAATATGTTATTATTTGTTTAACTTTTTGTTACATTTGGCATTAGGCTTCCAGATTGGTGTAGCAAAAGACATTGGTGTAAGTCAACCAACGGTATCAAATGTAGTACATCTTGTGAGCCAAAACATTATTGAAAAATCTCAAATTTGGATAAAGTTTCCTCATGTATGATTGTACTTTTTTTGTTATTTATTTAATTAATTACCTTTGAAACCGTAGGACTACGAATCGATACAACAGGAAAAACAAAAATGGCGAACAAAATTTCGCAAACAATTTCCCGCAATAAATGTACAAGCAACATGTAACGCTGATGAGTTATTTACAAGTGTCAGTGCAGAATGGCCATTTTCTGTACATTATAGCAGGATTTGGAGGAACAGTCACATATGTGGTGGATTCAGAACATTTGACAATGCAGTATTGTTAGGAGATCAGGGATATGATATTGAAAAATGTTTAATGGTACCATTTAGAGAACCAAGAACTGCAGAGGAAGTTCCATATAACAACATTTTGAACAACGAACGTGTAATTATCGAAAGATGCTTCGGACAGTTAAAGCAACGATTCCTTTTATTGCAAAATACAATTAGACTGCCATTAAGAAAAGTGCCATCCATTGTGATAGCTTCTTGTGTTCTTCATAATATTGGAAAACATTTAAAAGATGAAGTGTTTGAAATTGAAGAAGGCTTACATTTAGTCGATGACAACATCGAAGGCGAAGAACCTGTTGGACTACTTGAACTTCGAAGGGAAGGTCAAGTCATACGCAACCGTTTAGCCACGATTATTTATGATAATCAAAATAACTGACATAGTTTTTATTAAATCGAAAATACATACTTATATCTAATTATAACCTAATATAGTTATTCTCTGCTTCTCTTAGAACTTGATCTTTATTTAATGCTTTATCCAGTTTTGCCTTTTTAAGATTTAGAACATGCAGTTGCTTCAAAAGCACCATTCATTGTAGTTCATTGGTGCTTAACGTACGTGTTTCCTTCGTTTCGTACTGTTCTATAATTTTTTGTCGCTTTGGACGAGCAGGTTACGGTGGTGGCAGTGTTGAAGGGGACACTGAAGCGACTGACGGACCTGCCACTTCATCGGATTGTTTTTCTTTTTGTTCGTCTGAAGGAAGTAAAACTTCAACATGTCCTGAAACGAAATATTACACAAGCTTATATATATATAATAAAAATTAATTATTTTACCAGGTATTTTGTAAAGAATAGGATTGCACTCCTCTTGATCCCCTGTATAGTGCCGTATACATGAATTGTTCTGCTGTACTTTGTTTTTGCTTTTTATTCCCAGTAATGTTGGCATCACTCTTTTTTTTAACTATCGCCTTCAGGTTATTAATTTTTTTTAATAATTTTTTGTAATCTGTAGGTTTTCCAGAATTATCTACAACGTTTTCATAGTTAACTTATTTTATAATAAGGCATGATAACTTACTTTCATAATATTATTTAAGCGTGGCTAAGACGTCTTGTTTTTTTTTTATTTATTGCGGGAGTTTTCCCTTTATTTAAAATAATAGGGTTATCCTGTACAAATTTGGCCACAAATTATATATTTAGTTTTTGAAACACTCTCATTGCCACTTTCTTCACTTTCGGACGAAACGAACGACATGATGGTCGATAAATAAATGTAGAATAGTAAATTCTTTCAGGTTTGTATACATCTTAAGTATAAACTGATTTGAAAAAGTGTTAATGTGAGTTTTTTGTATTTTATTCTTGTAATCAAATTTCTACTAAATAAGAAAATACTTAAGAATAATCAGTAGATACTTCTAAGTATCAGCATTTATTTTTTAATATACATTTCAGTATTTACTTAATGCTGATGCTGATACTTATAAGTAAATACTGATTTTTATTAATACCACCCAATGTTTTCTAATTTTTATTCAAAAGAAATGAAATCCATCTAGTTATTTAATTATTATATAATATCCATTCTATATTTTCCACAATTTTCAATAAAACCTTTCTATATAACCTTACATTGACAAAGCTTTTTTTTAAATTTAAAAAAAATGAACCTTATGTTTATTGTTTTTCTTCCATTTAAATTTTTTTACCACAACATTTGTCCGTCCGTCCGTCTGTTAGTCTGATTCAACTCGAGAACGGTGAGAAATAGAGACAAACGGGCAATGTCAATCGATTCAGCATCGTTAAAAACCCCTAAAATGATATTAATCTTTCACCTATTTTTACTTTACCGCTACTTATACGATATATTCTGTAGTATATAAGATATATCCCTATATACAAATTTATTTCCGTAACTTTAAATTTTCGAAAACTCGAAATTACGGCAAAAATATTGTTGTTTTTCACTTGTTTATTGATATCGCGACCTTGGTTTAATTTTATTAACACTCTATTCCCTGTTAACTATTTGACTTTGATTACTTAAATTTCATGTATTAGATTCCAAAATTTCAATTTTATTATATCATTTTTCATTATCTTAACAAATTTAAAGATTCTTTCACTTTTTCAAATTTATTGCCAATTTATCTATAATACCTTCGTTTCCTTTTCTTTACATAAATACCAACTCTTCTATCCCATTTAATAAACATAACATTTAACTACTAATAATCTGTTCATAGATTAAATTTCAATTTAAAAAAAAAATTAATTCATAAAATTCCCTATATAGGGTGAATTTTTTTTATAACAACATATACTTCTCCTTACAGTACATAAAATTTACATGTGTCACCCAGTGCCGAGATTTTATCGCCTGGGACTTTTTTTTTAGCATTGAAATTAAGCTTAAAATCACGTTTTCATTGTTATAAATCTAAAAATTTTCCAGACGAGGACCCGCACGGACCCACGCGATTTTTTTTCCTAAAATTTCATTGAAATAAGTTTTAAAAACACGTTTTCATGGTTATAAATATAAAAAATTTCCAGACGAGGACCCGCACGGACCCACGCGATTTTTTTTTCCTAAAATTCCATTGAAATTAGTTTTAAAAATACGTTTTCATGGTTATAAATATAAAAAATTTCCAGACAAGGACCCGCACGGACCCACGCGATTTTTTTTTCCTAAAATTCCATTAAAATTAAGCTAAAAATCACGTTTTCATAGTTATAAATCTACAAGTTTTCCAGACGAGGACCCACACAAACCCACGCTATTTTTTTTCCTAAAATTCCATGGAAATTAGTTTTAAAAATACGTTTTCATGGTTATAAATATAAAAAATTTCCAGACGAGGACCCGCACGGACCCACGCGTTTTTTTTTCCTAAAATTCCATTAAAATTAAGCTAAAAGCACGTTTTCATGGTTATAAATCTAAAAATTTTCCAGACGAGGACAAGCACGGGCCCACGCAATTTTTTTTCCTAAAGTTCCATTAAAATTAAGCTAAAAGCACGTTTTCATGGTTATAAATCTAAAAAAATTCCAGACGAGGACCCGCACGGACCCACGCGATTTTTTTCCCTAAAATTCCATTGAAATTAATCTAAAAATCACATTTTCATGGTTATAAATCTGAAAATTTTCAAGACGAGGACAAGCACGGACCCACGCAAATTTTTTTCCTAAAATTCCATTAAAATTAAGCTACAAATCACGTTTTCATGGTTATAAATCTACAAGTTTTCCAGACGAGGACCCACACAAACCCACGCGATTTTTTTTCCTAAAATTTCATGGAAATTAGTTTTAAAAACACGTTTTCATGGTTATAAATATAAAAAATTTCCAGACGAGGACCCGCACGGACCCACGCGATTTTTTCCTAAAATTCCATTAAAATTAAGCTAAAAATCACGTTTTCATGGTTATAAATCTAAAAATTTTCCAGACGAGGACCCGCACGGACCCACGCGATTTTTTTTCCTAAAATTTCATTGAAATTAGTTTTAAGAACACGTTTTCATGGTTATAAATATAAAAAATTTCCAGACGAGGACCCGCACGGACCCACGCGATTTTTTTCCTAAAATTCCATTAAAATTAAGCTAAAAATCACGTTTTCATGGTTATAAATCTAAACATTTTCCAGACAAGGACCCGCACGGACCCACGCGTTTTTTTTCCTAAAATTCCATTAAAATTAAGCTAAAAGCACGTTTTCATGGTTATAAATCTAAAAATTTTCCAGACGAGGACAAGCACGGACCCACGCAATTTTTTTTCCTAAAATTCCATTAAAATTAAGCTAAAAGCACGTTTTCATGGTTATAAATCTAAAAAAATTCCAGACGAGGACCCGCACGGACCCACGCGATTTTTTTCCCTAAAATTCCATTGAAATTAATCTAAAAATCACATTTTCATGGTTATAAATCTGAAAATTTTCAAGACGAGGACCCGCAAGGACCCACGAGATTTTTTTCCTAAAATACCATTGAAATTAGTCTTAAAATCAAGTTTATAAAGTTAAAGTTATCAAAATTTTCCCGGGCGAGGGCCCCCGTACCCTCCGCTTCACTAGGGGTATTCATCCCCCAGACCCACACTATACCCCTTTTATGCCACCCAGTGGAAATCCCTTAAAATATACATTTTCTCTTTTATGAGTATAAAAAAATAAAATAATTTACTTTTCCAAAACTAAACATGTTTTAATATATATCTGCCCCCTCTTTTTCTTGTTTACTATTTCTATTTTTCATCATTTTCTCCAATTTTTTCCCAGTTGTCCTTATTTTTCTATACACTTTTCCTATTTTTCCCGGTTTTTTCTATTATATATTTTCTGTATTTTTCCCAATTTTTTCCTATTTTTCATTATTTTGTCTTATTTTACTTTATTTTCCACTCTTTTTTCACCTTTTTTTCCAGTTTCACCAAAATTCTAGACTTTTTTCTCTTTTTAAGTCTCGTTCTTCAGATAAGAGAGAGTATAGTAATCATGCAAAAAATGGGTAGTGAGCTTTCAATAGAAAAACAATTTTGCATACAAGATTCTGATACCCCAGAGTAGATCTGGTTAGATTTTGGTGTCAAAAATTTACCAGATTTACAAAAAAGTCATTTTTTTTCATACTTTTTTGTGTTATCATTATTTTTTCTTTTTCCATGTATTTTCTTGCTTTTCCATGTTTTTCATTATTTTTTGTACTTACCCATTTTTCTTTATTTTTCTCTTTTCAATATTTTTCCCTATTTTGTCCCTATTTTACCTTGTTTTCTCTATATCACTTTATTTTCCCTATTTGACTTTATTTTTCCCTTTTTTCACTATTTCTCCTTATACATATTTTCCCAACTATTCCTCATTTATCTGTTTTTTTTCTTATTTTTCCACTATAAAATTGCAATAATTTCATTGTAACCGTCGACGTCGTATTCAATTTTCATCCAGTCTATCGAATCTACGATTCTACCGATCATGAAAAATAACAATGGTAATCAAAGTAACTATTCACATTTTAAATTAATAAACTAAAGAACGAATAGTTACTTTCTCAACATCTCTATTTTTCGTTACGTTACAATTTCTCATTGCTAACATTTTAAATAATAAATGAGTGATATCACAAATTCTGATTAGAATAATTATTATGAACTTTTAACAGTTTTTTTTTAATATATGAGAATTATAAATAGGAATTTTTTAACCAGAATTAGTACAATAAAAAAAAAATAAAAAGCACATGAAAGAGGTGACAAGTAAAAAAACTCAATTCCAGAAGTGACTTTCTCCCACATCGAATGGAAACCCCAGGGAAAATGTAAAGCACGTATAGTCAGTCTCTGGGTAAAGATAACCCAAAGTCTTTCGGGATCGAAGGTTTGACACTAGTATTTTGTAGACAGTACGTGTAGAAAATAGGTTTTTTATGAAAATAATGTTGTCTCTAGACTACAGATCATCAAATTAGAGTGAATCAAAAGCAGTAAAAAATCAATATCATTTTAGAAACCTCCATCGTCATTATCGGTTTAATCATTTATTTGTAAATATAATTTAAAGCAGAATTGAATTTTTATTTAAAAAGCTGTGTAGAAACCGATATTGTTTACATTATTATGTGGCATATTCCGGATGAATCTTGGGATTTGAAGGGTCTCACTTAATATTATAGCGAAGACTTAATGTAATAAGATATTTGCTGCTTAACTTGATATTATTATGTTTTGATAGCGTCATCAAAATGGTGAATATACTCCCCAAGTAATTTATCTTTACTGGATTGAGGACAAGTGTTTGCGGCGATACAATTAAATTTAGATATTTGATAAAGCTTAACTACTAATTCTGTGAGATATTCCAAATTGTTTTAGTCAACCCGCTGAAGCAACTAAAATTATATCATGTGAATACGTTAAACATGTTTAGAACTTGTATATAAGGTGATTTAAAATAATACGACTGATATAAATAGAAAATTGTGATTATCTCTTTATTTATCGTATATATACTCGTATTTATAATTATAATGTACGTCCCAAAAAGTTTTATACAAATGGGAAAAAGTTTAACTTACATTAAATAACAAAAAAATAAATCTAATAGGTTATCCATCTCTCAAATGTGGTTAAATTCTTTATAGAAATAAAAGTCAGAAAGTCTCATTTTCAATAAACCGTATTCTACCAATATTTCGATAATAAACTACCAAAATCTACTAACTATCTAAATCTAACCTGTGTATTTTAATTTATTTTTTTTAAAAGAAGTCTTTGACTAACTAAATCTAACGTGTGTTAAAAAAAAGAAAATATAACACTATTTATATTTATTTTATTAAAAGAAGTCTTGACTATCTAAATCTTACATGTGTATTTAAAGAAAAGAAAATATAACTTTCCCTTTCCCCTTAAAATTTTATTTTTATTCCACTCTTTAAACTACTTTTTTCCACGTTTTCTCCTACATTCTTTCCTAATTTCTTTGTGACAAACTTTCTTGTTCCACTTTTTCCCCTTAAAACTTTTTTCCCACTTCTTTCTCTAAATCTACACTTTTTTTCCTCTTTTTCCTAACTCATTTTTTCTCCTGTTTTTTCACTAATTTTTGTATTTTTCCAACTTTTTTCCCATTATTCCCCCACCCTCTTACCCCTACTTTTTTAAATAATTTCTTTGTGTTCCACTTTTTCTCCTTAAAACTTTTTCCACTTTCCCCATTTTTTTTTCACTTTTCCCCTAATTTTTTTTCACTTTTTCCCATACTTTTTCACTAATTTTTTTATATTTCAAACTTTTTCCACTCATTTTTTTTTCCTATTTTTTTTTCAATTTTTTTCCGCAATTTTTCCACCATCCCTTTTTCCTCTACTTTTTTACCATTTTTTTATATTTCACATTTTTTTCCAATTTTTTCCTCTTTTAGACATTTTTTTACACTTTTACCCCTACATTTTTTAGTAATTTTTAGTTTCAAACTTTTTTCCTCTTTTTCCTAACTCATTTTTTCTCCCGTTTTTTAACTAATTTTTGTATGTTTACAACTTTTTTCCCATTATTCCCCCACCCTCTTTCCCCTACTTTTTTAAATAATTTCTTTGTGTTCCACTTTTTGTCCTTAAAACTTTTTCCACTTTCCCTATAATAAACTACCAAAATCTACTATCTAAATCTAACCTATGTATTTTAATTTATTTTTTTAAAAGAAGTCTTTGACTATCTAAATCTAACCTGTGTTAAAAAAAGAAAATATAACACTATTTATATTTATTTTATTAAAAGAAGTCATGACTATCTAAATCTAACATGTATATTTAAAAAAAAAGAAAATATAACTTTCCCTTTCCCCTTAAAATTTTATTTTTATTCCACTCTTTAAACTACTTTTTTCCATGTTTTCTCCTACATTCTTTCCTAATTTCTTTGTGACAAACTTCTTTGTTCCACTTTTTTCCCACTTCTTTCCCCATTTTTTTTCACTTTTCCCCTAATTTTTTTTCACTTTTTCCCCTACTTTTTCACTATTTTTTTTATATTTCAAACTTTTTTCCACTCATTTTTTCTCCTATTTTTTTTATTTCAATTTTTTCCGCAATTTTTCCACCATCCCTTTTTCCTCTACTTTTTACCATTTTTTTATATATCACATTTTTTTCCAATTTTTTTCCCCTCTTTTTGTTTTAGATATTTTTTTACATTTTTACCCCTACATTTTTTAGTAATTTTTAGTTTCATTTTTCCTTCTTTTACTATTTCTTTCTATTTTTTCCTATTTTTTTCAATTTTTCACTATTTTTTTTCTATTATTCCCTATTTGTACCTATTATCATTTTTCTTTATTTTTGCCACTTTTCTCTATTTTTCATATTTTCCCCTATTTCTCTTTATATTTTTCTATTTACCCCTAGTTTCCCCTATTGCCCTATTGCCTCTATTTGTCTGTATTTTTCACTCGCATTTCTAGCTACTTTTTCCTATTATTCCCTATTTTTCCTATATTTCCCCATGTTTCTCTATTTTTTCCAATTTTCTCGATTTACCCTCGTATTCCCTATTTTTCTTTATTTTAACCTATTTTCCCCTATTTGTATACATTTTTTACTATTTTCGCATTAATCCTACTTTTCCTATTATTCCCTGTCAATTTTTGCCTATTTTCTTTATTTCTCTTCTCCTGTTTTTTCACATTTTTCAAATTTTTTCCTATTTTCCTGTTTGTCAATATTTATCAGTGTTGTCTATTTTCTGAATTTTTCCCAATTGTTTTCCTATTTTTTTAAATATTTTCTGATTTTTCCTTTTTCATTATTTTTTCCCAGTTTTTTTCAATTTTTCACTGTTTTTTAATACATCTTCGCATTTATTTCATTGATTATTTTAATGCATTTTTAAATAAAATTGACTACCCAAAGAATGTATATTTCTTTCTCTCGTTTTCCTTCATTTACTATTTCTTTCAATTTTTTTCTATTTTTCCTATTTTTTCTATTATTCCCTATTTGTTCCTATTTTTCTTGTATTTTCCCATTTTTCTCTATTTTTGCTACTTTCTCTATTTTTCATATTTTCCCCTATTTTTCACTCTCATTTCTGGTTACTTTTTCCTATTATTCCCCATTTTCTCTATTTTTCCTACTTCTCTCTTTTTACCCATTTTTTCCCTGTTTTCGTTTATTTTAACCTATTTTCCCCTATTTTTCCCTATTTGTATCTTTTTTAGCACTATTTTCGCATTTTTCCTATTTTCCCTATTTTCATCTATTTTCCTGTATTTCCAATTTTTCTCTATATTTTACGATGTTCCCTATTTTTGTATATTTTCTCTGTTTCTCTTATTTTTTCATGATTTTCATTTTTTTTTCCTTTTTTCTCTTATTTTTCACTATTTGTCAGTATTGTCAGTATTTGTATATATTTTTCCCTATTTTCTGAAATGTTCCTAATTGTTTTCTTATTTTTTCCAATATATTATGATTTTTCATTATTTTTTTCATAGTTTTTACAATTTTCACTGTTTTTTAATGCATCTTCGTATTTATTTTATTGATTATTTTAATGCTTTTTTTAATGAAATTGACTATGTATATTTCTTTCTCTATTTTCCTTCATTTACTATTTCTTTCTATTTTTCCCTATTTTTTCTATTATTCCCTATTTGTTCCTATTTTTCTTGTATTTCCCCATTTTTCTCTATTTTTGCCACTTTTCTCTTTTTTCATATTTTCCACTATCTTTCCCTATTTGCATTTGTAAGTATTTTTCATTCGCATTTGTAGCAACTTTTTCCTACTATTCCCCATTTTTCTCTATTTTTGGCACTTTTATCCATTTTTTCCCTATTTTCCTTTATTTTAACCTATTTTCTCTATTTTTCCTATTTATATCTTTTTTTCACTATTATCGCATTTTTCCCTATTTGCCTCTATTTTTCCCTATATTTCCCAACTTTTCCCTATATTTCACCATGTTCCCTATTTTTGCCTATTTTCTCTATTTCTCTTATTATTTCATAATTTTCATTATTTTTTAATATTTTCTCTTACTTTTCACTATTGTCAGTATTTGTATATATTTTTCCCTATTTCTCACTATTTTCCCTATTTTGTGAATTTTTCCCAATTGTTTTCATATTTTTTCCAATATTTTATGATTTTTCAATATATTTTTCCCAGTTTTTTAAATTTTTACTATTTTTACCTCTCGCCCTTCAGATAAGAGAGGTATAGGAATCATGCTAAAAATTGGGTAGTGAGTTTTCAATGGATAAACACGTTTTGGGGTCCCTAGAATACGATTTTAATATTTTCGCGATGATGTCTGTGTGTGTGTGTGTCAGTGTGTGTGTGTGTTAGTGTGTGTGTGTGTTAGTGTGTTAGTGTGTGTGTGTGTGTTTGGATGGATGTTGTAGTAACGATAACTCAAAAACTACTGAATAAAAAAATTTGAAATTTTGCATACAGGATTCTGATACCCTAGATTAGATCTGATTAGATTTTGGTGCCAATCGCACAACCGGAAGTGGCAGTTGCTATGGGTGATGACGCCATTATTATACAAAACGGCAATAAAGTTTTACACATATATTTTGTATACCCTATAGTTTATTTTCATCTCATTAAAATTTTCGAAACTTTTGCCATTGTTGCCAGATTTACAAAAATATAATTTTTTTTCATACTTTTTTGTGTCAACCTGTAAATTTTTGATTCAAAAATGGCGAGAGGTCATGTGCTGGCCACATCAGATTTTTTAATACATCTTCGTATTTATTTTATTGATTATTTTAATACTTTTTTAAATGAAATTGACTACCCAAAGTAAGTATATTAAAAATTTTAACTCCATTGTAAAGATAAAAAAAATCTGCTGTATTATTCTTTAGTATTTTGTCGCAAAAAATAATTTCATAGCAGGAAATTCTGTTGTGAAACTGCGTTTTTATTACCTCTGGTTACGAGCTATTTGGTAAAATAGTTTTCGAGCACATTTAAAAATAATCCAAGTCATTGCACATTTAAGAATTTATTAAAATTAATTCGAATATTATTTTGTTTTGATAAGCAACAGTTTTTTCCATCCAATTTTTTATGATAATGTGCGGTTTACATTCAATTATTCAAATTCCATGAAGACGAAAACACTTTTCTTTTGCATTTCAAGAAAATTATTCAACGTTGAATTATTTATCAGTTATTAATATTTATAAACAAATATTTCTCCATTTTATTGACGTATATGCCAATATTTGAATTTTAGATTGTTCTTGACCCTAAAAATGTTTTCTTAGATTTTATATTATAAATAGCCATATCGTGCAATATATAATCATGTACCGACCAAGAAACATGAAACTAATTTTGTAATCAAATAGTCAGTCATATAAGAATGTCATATTTTACAAATAATAACTTTCTCGTACAAGACCTTGCCAAGTTTTTAGTATAACTAATAATTTATAATAACAACATGTTCAGGAATATTTTCATGAAGAAAATTGGTTTAACGATTATTATATTTATAGACTTTATTTACGTTAAATAATCCCCAGTGAAGCAAAATATTTTTGTGTATTTTCAATTTTAGTTCTCTCAAAAAAATCATAAAACACTTTATCCTTTTTTATATGTATAAGTGTATCATCTAAAAAAATATAGTAGTCATAAAATAGCCACAATTTTGACACAAAATATTTATTGTGTATACAATCATTAAAAATATGGATTATGGCCACAATAGATTATTTTTTCACAATTTATATGTAATACTAGCTTTTGCCCGCGACTTCGTCCGCGTTGATGTCGGAATAAATAAAAGTTTATTTTCTGTATCCGTTTACTTCCCTCTGGTTTTTCAAACTTTTATGCCCGTTTTTACACCTCCAAATGGAGTTACTATATCAAATGTTATATCAAATGCAAGGTCATTGTTTGCAAATTTCAAAACCATTTTTTTTATATAATCTTATTGTTTTTTAATAATTTTATGTGACCTACTTGTAGATTAATGGCGAAGTTTTCAGGTCGAAATAATTAATTCATACCGGTAGATATTTACCTATATTTTACAGAAAAAATAAAATTAGTTATCCAAATTTAATTATTGTGAAAATAATTAATCGCTTTAAAATCCGTAGACATTGATTTGAGATAAATCATTTACACTTGCTCTCCTTTTTCTAATTAAATTGCTTTTAGACAAATAATAAAAAATATTTGCACTCTCTTAAGGAAGAGAGCCACTCGCCTCTAAAAGAATTACCCTGTATGTTTTATTTCCCTATCCACCTCCGAGATGGGAAAGTATTGTGAAAGAGCTAAAATTTTCGAGATAAAGATGGAAATATCCATTTTGAGGTCACCTAAAATGATTAAGACCATTTCTAGATAGAAATCTATCTGTCTGTCTGTATGTAATCTTCCACGATAAAGGCCACACGTTTAATCCGATTGAGCTAAAATTTGGTATATGGGTTTGAGTTACCCGTCGGAAAAACCCATTAGTTTTTGTACGACATCTGTCAAACGGAAGTGTCACTATCAAAAAATAACAGATGTAATATGTAACGGAATTTGACTTGCAATATGTCATTTGAAAGCTCTTGAAAAACTCTATTCCGAATAGTCAAAATTATTACTCCTATTGTCACCTGTCAAAAAATAAAAACATGTCAAAATTTGAAACTTTAACATTAAATATTTGGATTCGTGGATACTCGTCGAAAAAGTTTTGGGGTGACACAACCGATTGTTTTGTTTTGATCCTTTTTTCTCTTTTTTAAATTTTTTGCTCCTTTTTTAATAAATTTTTTGATTAACTTTTTTTGTCTTTTTTATTTGCTTTTTTACACCTTTTTTTTGCTTTTTTAAAACTTTTTTTACCTGCTTTACCATTTTTGCTTTTTTTGCCTCTCTTTATTTTGGCTTTATTTTAGCTTTATTTTGGTTGTTTTTTTTTTACCTTTTTTTCATTTTTTTTTTACTTTTTACGCCTTTTCGCTTGGTTTTAAATTTTTTTGACCTTTTTGCCTTTTTTGCTGCTTTTTCTACCTTTTTTGTTGCTTTTTTACTAGTTTTTTGAATTTTTTGGCCATTTGGCTTTTGTTTTTAAATTATTTTGCTTTTTTTTACTATTTTAACGTTTTTTGCCCTTTTACTCCTATTTTGACTTTTTTTTACATTTTTAATTTTGTTTTTAACCTTTTTTCCGTTCTTTGACTTTTTTGCACTTTTTAAAACTTTTTTGATTAACTTTTTTAACTTTTGCCTTTTTGTTGTTTTTTTATCCCTTTTTGCCTTTATTTTTATACTATTTTGCTTCTTTTTTTTTACTTTTTTGGGGAATTTTGGTTATTTCCCTTAATTTGGTATATTTTTTGGACTTTTGAAACTTTTTTGTATGTTTTTTTTCTTTTTTGGTGTATTTTTCTTTTTTAGTTTACTTTGTCTTATTTGGCCTTTTTTGGACTTTTCGCTGATTGCTGATTTTTCCCATTTCCATTTTTTTGCCATTTTTGCCTTTATTTTTCCTCTATTTTGCCTTTTTTGGCGTATTTTGTTTTTAATGTTTGAGCTTTTTTGATCTTTTTTTGCCTTTATTTGTCTTCTATTTTGCCTTTTTGTTGTTGCTTTTTTACCTTTTTTGTTGCTTTTTTTATCCCTTTTTGCCACTTTTTTTTACTTTTTTAAAACTTGTCTTGCTTTTTTTTTACTTTTTTTTACTTTTTTGGCTTAATTTACATTTTTTCTCTTTACTTTGTCTTATTTGACATTTTTTTTGGACTTTTTGTTATTTTTCCCCCATTTCCTTTTTTTTGTCAGTTTTTTTTTGCATTTTTTGCTTTTTTTTCATTTTTTTGTTATAGTTTTAATTTATGCTGAAATTTAGCAATTCTTTATCATTTTTAACATTATTTTGCCGTTTTTTAAAATAAGGAGTATCGCTCTTTAAAATCAGCATTCAATTATAAAACACTCTACTAATAAGATAGTTCTAATTTCTTATTTCATCAAAGTAGCTATTAAAAGCATATCGTTGTTTATTTCAAAATGTATATTTAGAAATGAGTGTACGTAGAAAGACATTATAGCGACAAAGGTTTTATTAGCACATTTAACTTTAACATAAGAGTGTTCTTTCAACCTTCAAGTAAACCATAATGGTGGTACAACGTCTTTATTTGTCCATATATCAACCTAAGTGATTGTAGTTGTTTGAGGTAATACAAGAAGTAAAAAATATCTTTGTAGGTTATGGTATATATATATACAAGAGTATTGAGTGCAGAATTATATTGAAACTGAGTGCCACTCAGCGCCATCGACATAAAATCTTAATAATATTACGAAATGCATTTAAACCGAAAATAATACTGCTATTATCTGTCTATTTTAAACTTCTTCAAAATGAGAGAAAGTAATTTTTCAACCAAATAAAAATTCACTTTAAGCAAGTAAAAGTGGATAAATTTCACAGAAATATTATGCAGAATTTACAAAACAAAATATATTTCTTTTTAAAAAAATAGATTTAAACTTAAATTCATCTCAGTTCTGAGTAGATATTAAATGGGAATACAAATGGAGCAAACTATATTAACTTTGACTTCGTTATCGATTGAAATATTGTAGGTATTCATTTTACTGATGACTCTTAGAACTGAACTAAATATCTGAGGAGATACACAGCTATTTATTACACTTTCTGTTGGTGGAAGGGATTGACTTATTTTAGATTTAACTTGTCTCAGCTTGTTTTTTACCTTGACCTTGAGTTCAATGACCTGCACACCTCGCCGGATGTGTCAGCAGGTGTTCAATACGGTATAAGATTCAGTTTTTTGCTCATTAGATATAATTGGAAACTTTTTTTATAACCGGTTTGGCAGTTGGTCGACGGATGGGTCACGTGACCGAAAGTGCATATTTCATAATATTAGTTCAATGACCTCTGAGCTGGGGTTCAACGACCTCTAATCTTGGGTGCACACCGGGCCGGAAGTGTATATGTAATTAAAATTCCTATTAAGGTAATTAAAAAATGATGAATAATATGGTAATTAAAAAAACTGGTTTTTAATATGCCAATTAAAAAAACCGGTTTACACATTTGTACTGTCATTTAATATCTACTGTTCTGTCTCTCTATCTCTCTCTAATATTATTATTAAGTGCAGATATATCTAATACCCAGACGAGTTGATTTTTAGAACGAGAAAATAAAAATTCGTTACAAACCGCCAATGGGGGAGTTTCCTCAATGTTGCCAACCTAGAAAAAGGTCTACCAACGGGGAAGGATTATTTTTGGTCAAAATCTACTTCACTATTTTCGCAATGATAAAATATGTGTACAAAATTCCATTGAACTTTCCAGAATGTATCGTTAGCGAAATATAATGATTTTAATAGAATATTACTTCTGATTGGTTGAAATTTAGTTGTCAAATATCATTCGTCATAGATTAAGTATATCAGAGCGACATGTTTTATTTTCAGATTATAGAATATCCAAACTACTCGCCAAATTCAGTTTAGTTCCACCAATCGTCCAAGGTTATAGGTCAGTCGCTGAAAATGAAACATGTCGCTCTGTTATACTTACTCTATGACGAATGACATTTGACAACTAAATTTTAACCAATCAGAAGTAAGAATTTATTAAAATCATTATATTTCGCTAACGATATATTCTGGAAAGGTCAATAGAATTTTGTACATATATTTTATCATTGCGAAAATAATGAAGTAGATTTTGACCAAAAATAATCCTTCCCCGTTGGTAAACTTTTTCTAGGTTGGCAACATTGAGGGAACTCCCCCATTACAATAAGCTTTGGGCGCGCCAATTTAAATATGAGTGAATCATTAGCTTCTGGATTGTTGAGCAGAATGGTTATCTGCCAACGAGAGTTTTTGAATATAAAATTTGGGTAACCACACCCTGAAATTATAAAAATAGAGTTTATAAGGTTTTAAATGTATTAAACTTGTGAATATTATTTTTACAGTGATAGTAAGTGAGAGCAGTTGCTCTATAAAAATATTAAATTGTAAAAAATGTAAAATTAACAATTCACTTAAATGATTTATTTGTGTTAAGATAATAAATCCTGAGACGCTGTATTCAGGTTGATCCTTCGATCTAATGATGGTTGATGTCAAAACGTCGACCGCCTAGTAATATTTACGAACATTTATTTTTAATTAATATTCGTTCAAACTAATAGCATATTATACACCGGTTACTCCCTTGGGAACAAACTCCACTCGCAGGATTAAATAGGTCACTTTTGTCCTACTGTATATACAGGGTGTCCAGAGATGAAACCGACAAAACTAGGGGGTTATAGGGACTGCCAATATTATTTCAAAAAGCCATATACAAATGTCCAAAACTGCTTCGTTACTGATATACAGTGTGATTCGTGAATTTAGACAAAAAATTCAATCCGCCATATTAAATACATGGATAACCCGATTTGATTTCAATTTGGTACATGAATTAAACTAAATGGCCCTAATAAGTAGCCCTTTGAACGAAACCAATATCAGGACCGGAATATTCTTTTTGTTCCATCTTAAGTTCTTGTAAGAATAACTCACCCTGTATAACGATTATCAAAAATCTGAGCTCAGATTCGAAATCTACGGAAAAAACCTGTTAAAAAAGTTTCTGGCACCATTTCAGTTATTCCGTAATAAATTATGATGTTAAATGTTTTCACTCGAGAAATTAATTTTCAGATAAAGTACCATCAAAAATGGGTTAATATAATAAAAAATTAAGAAACCAAGACATAAATATTGTTATTTTCTTTAATTAGTTCGTAGTAAAATTTTATAAAATACTCTCATAACCAAAAAAAAAAGTGAAGAATAAATCCGTATCAGTAGCTTACAATTTTTGTCTAAATACAGTAGGCTTATGATTACAAAAAATTATTGTACGTTGTGTTGTACTTTCATAAATTCAAAATTAGTAAGCAAATATAATTTATAAAAAATTCAGTACAGTCCTTTTTGAACAAATTCCTATCCGCTTTTTTTAGCAGATTTTGAATCTGCGATCAGAATATTGATAATTATTATACTAGAACAGTTATTCTTAAATGACTCATTCCGGTCCTGATACGAATTTATTTTTTCGTCTTTTCTGGGGTTATGAAAGTATTTTATAAAATATTACTACGAACTTATTAAAGAAAATAAGAATATTTATGTCTTGGTTTTGTAATTTTTTATTATAACCTAACCCATTTTTGATGGTATTTTATCCAAAAATTAATTTCTCGAATGAAAAAATTGAAAATAATAATTTATTACGGAATAACTAAAATGGTGCCAGAAACTTTTTTAACAAGTTCCTGTACGATTTTTTTCGTAGATTTCGAATCTGAGCTCAGATTTTTGATAATCATTATACAGGGTGAGTTATTCTTACAAGAACTTAAGATGTAAGAAAAAGAATATTCCAGTCCTGATATTGGATTCGTTCAAAGGGCTACTTATTAAGGCAATTTAGTTTAATTTATGTACCAAATTTAAACCAAATCGAATTATCCCTGTATTTTATATGGCGGATTGAATTTTTTGTCTAAATTCACAAATCACACTGTATACCAGTAACGAAGCGGTTTTGGACATTTGTATATGATTTTTTGCATTCATATTGGCAGTCTCTATAACCCCCTAAGTTTTGTCGGTTTCATCTCTGGACACCCTGTATAACATTTTGTGCACCTTCGAAAGATTTATCAGGTAACCCAGCTGAAGATAAATTTACAAAAGCCGTGTTAATGTTACAATTTAATTTGACAAATACTAGTTTAATATTTAATCAGTTTGTTTTGATTTGAAAAAATCACTGTAAATAAAAGTCAATAATCAATCCATCAGTGTCATACATTTCGTGATCACAATTCTAGAAATGAAAAATTTTGAATTAAAAAAGCAGCAGAAGAGACTCTTAATTGTTATATACTTATCTAACCGTGGTCTACCCCCTTTGTAAAAAAAAATGCTCTAATCGACCCCGGGGCGAGAAAAATGTGAACCCTTATAATCCTTATGCAAGGAATAGCTCGGTTGAAACAATACTGTTAATTCGTCATTCGTCATCAAGGAAAAAAATATCCAATTATATTATTAACAGATTTTCTTTTTAAAATTCGGTCAAATTTTGCGATAACGTTAGCTATTTATGGCATTCTAAGAAAATTGTATTTTTAATTGTTCAATCTAATAAGAATATAAAACAGTGGCGTGATTTTTACCACGCCACTGAAATTAAATTCTATTTTCACGAAAAGAACACCCTTGTTTCTGGTAACAAATACACCAAATCAGCAAAAAGGAAAGTAAATAGATTTTTTATTAAATTGACACCCTGTTACTCGGAAACGAAGCAAGTTAGGACACACGTTAATTTGAACTTTTTTCATAAAATGTGACAAGGAATCCCCACCTCAAAATTAATTTAAGATATTGCTTTTTTTAAAACACGTGCCTCGAAAATATTTTCAAGCATTTGGAAAAATTAAATTTTAGATTTTATTCGGTTTTTTTTAACAAACATAACTGAGTCGAATATTTTATCAATAAGATTTATATAAATATAAATAAATAAATTATTTGAAGAATCTTTTTTTTGACCAAAACCATAAATTCAAAAATTGTGAAAAATTTCAGCAAAATTAATGATTTTACAAAAATATAGTTAATATCGACAAAGTAATTCTTTAGCTTTATACTAGTTAGTGGTTTTCTTGTTTTTTTTTCGAAAACCACATTGGCGATTTTGCTGAAAATTTAGGAAAATACCAGTCTAGATATAATATACATTCAAGATTTTTTTGGAATTTTTGAATTTGTATTTAATATAGTACCTATATAGTATGTATGCTTTAAATTATTTCAATTTTTTTCGAAAAGTAAGAGAAAAAACAGTGTTTTTTTCTCCTTTGAAGAAAAATTACACCTTTCGTCTTATTTGAAATTTAAAAAAAATTACTGTTTAGTGAAAGGGAATTAATTTATAAAAAATCCTTTGAAAAATAAAAACTCTTTATATATTTATATCGCTCCGTTTTGAAAATGTAAAACGTCAACGTAGAAGTTGCTTTAAAATAAACAGATGGAACAATGACTTTACTGGCATTATAATAGTATCAAAATATTTTCTAAACAGGCGTTTTCCATTTTCGGTGCTATACACCACACCGTTCGTTCTATTGAAAAGTGTGTTCAATAAACAGTTTTCTATTATACTGAAGCCTTATTGCGAACTACATTAAATCATTGTCGTGCTTACATTTTTTTTAAAGGGATAATTACTAAATATTCGTAATATAAAATATTTTCTATAAGATGGAAAGAATTGAGAATATCTTAACCTAAGGCTTAGATAATATAGAAGTTTTATTACTCTGTCATATGTTACGTACTTGGGGAGTCAATATTGCGGTCTCATATTTTTCACAGCGAAATTTTTCCCTTGTGTAGAGGCGAACGCTCGCATTTATAATCCCTTAGGAAAAAATAAAAACGCGGAAAGCTTGCTCTTGATGCAGAAATAAGAGCAAGGATGAGATGTGCCCGTCATCTTTTACTCCAAGACAGATATCTTTATTAAATATTCTTAATGGCTTATCCGCAAACCACAGAATGTTGACATATTTTACGATGTAGATGTAGAAGATTGGGTTTATATGGAATTCAAATATGATCAGTGTTAACATCGCTATATAGATTTTATGAGTATATAAATAAGCAAGTAAAATTCTAGTTTGTAACTAATAAACTTTTTTAAAATATTATTTTTATAATATAGAGGAATATTTGAAATTCATTTTTACCCATATCTCGTTAATTTTAATTTATTTAATATTATCGCATTACAACAATTCCTATTTTAATAACTAACTTATAAATTACAACTAAGATATTTCCTAGGTATTATGTCCATTTATCGTGTGTAAGATTTTGCAGCAATTTGTCAATGTTGATTAAGTTTTAAAGGTTATAATTTAGAGGTCCGTCATAATAGTGAAGCAGACGAAGAGAGACCATGTTAATGGCATCTTTAATTAAAAAAAAATTAATATAATTTTTTTGTCATAAAAAGATTACCACATGAGAAATATGCCTCGGTGATATTGTCTACTTGTTTTTGTTAATGGCTGCCGGGCAAGCAGGTATAAACAGAAGTAAGTTGATATAGATGTTTGCTCCAATCTGTTTACTAATCGAAATACATACAGTGTGTCCACGGATCCTATAGATAAAAAATTTTAAAATTTTAGTTTTAGCGAAAAATGTCATTCTTGATAAAAAGTTTTGCTTGTTCTGAAATCTAAAATACATTCATCAGATATCAATTTTTGTAAGTAGTATACGAAGTTTGTCAAAAAATATGAATTTTAGTTAAAAACGTTAAAAAAAGGTAAAGATAATTATAGCCATTAAGCTCAAATTATATTATGGGTTCATTCCACGAATAGAATTTGAAATATATCAGAAGTAAAATATTAAATAAAAAAATTTTGGACGCCAGTCAATTGATGTTTTGGTGTAATTAGAAACAATTGACAAAAAACTATGATATATTTCAAAATCCGTCCTTTCTTTTTTTTGGGTTAAGGAAATTAAACTCAAATGAAACGTTAAATTTGTTTATTTAACGATAAATATTCAGAGGTTTTTCTTTTCTTTTCAGTAATTTAAACTTATCTTCTTTATGGTAAAGGATCTTGTTTTTTGTGATGTAGCTGTACCGTTCAAAGCTGTCCTGTCTTCAGTTCGAAAAAAAGGTCTTCTTGGACCCGGCAAAACTTGACCGCCGTCCAGATAAAAAAAACAACTGCTTTGGAAGTGGAACCATCAACAAGAACAGACCACAAAAAAAAAACCCTATAACTAAAGGGAAGACAAGAAAGAAATCTTCAATAGAAAACACTGGCCATACAAAGATATGCAAAGTCTATTTCTGATATTAAATAGATAAAATGCAGGTTCTTAGCACGGGAAGACAAGTTATATAAAAATGACGAGAGAAGGGGGGGGGGGGGGGGAAATGACGCGGATAAATAGGAAAGGGAAAATCAAGCGAACATGAAACTATAAAATATACAGAGTAGAGGAAGAATGAAAATACAGAGTGGCAGAAAACGTACACAAGAAAACACAAGAGTAAAGTACCGTTAAAAACAACATCCAAAAATGTTATTTAAAAAAGTTAATCAGATCTAAAAAATAAGTTCAAATATGCAATTACAACCACTTACATTAAAGAAATCTATTCATTTTTGAAATGTATTTCTAGATACAATAACAATGCAAATTTCACTGTAATTACGTGTTTAAATTTCAAAATTGTTAGAAAATGTTAAGAAACGAGAAGCTTATCATGACTTTTATAATCACAAGAGATAAATGTTCATTCAAAATAAAAATAATATTAAACAAGAACAATGTAAATGAATGTAATTGCATAGTTGAACTTTGTTTTTAGTTCTGATCAACTTTTTTCAATAACATTTTTCGATGTTGGCAAATTTAAAGGTACTTTAATCTTGAGTAAAATTCAGATTTTTTGACAAACCTCGTATACTACGGGAAAAATTTTATATGTGATGATTCTATTTTAGATTTTAGAACAAGCAAAACTTTTCATCAAGACATTTTTCGATTAAAATAAAATTTAAAATTTTTTCACCTATAGGATACCCCATCCGTGGACACACTGTAAAAAAAGAAATATAATTTAATTACAAACACGACCAGTATTGCTTGTAATAAACCGTTCATGACATATTAAATATTATAAATCGGAGAAAGCAAAGATGGGCGAGAGAGATAGTTGAAAGTCCTATTTAGTGCAATAGAGAAGGACGTGCGACGTACTTCATAATTTTTGGCAATATCGATTTTCGTTCATATTTCTTCATAATTGGTTTCTAAATTTCCGAGAAAAATAAACTACCAAGCAGTATAAACATTTAATTTTTTTTATAATAAAAAATGGTCTTCATAGGTTACAATAAATTTAAGAAATCTGAAATCTGGTAACCATCTGTGAAATATTTTATTTTATAATTTTCTAAATAAATAACCACGAATTTATTAATTACAATAGAATCGATAATTACATCGTTTTGTACTATCTTAGAAATAAGTTATAAAGAGATTTGACGAGACAAACGGTTATGAGATGAGACCGAGACTGAAACGAGACTTATTTTTTTCTCAACTAACGAGACGAAGCCGAGATTTTTGAAATTGTCGCATTATCTCATCTCGTGTGAAGCCCTAAAAATGTTGATGCTCTTCGTTGTATTTACCTTTCAAAGCACTATTTACTGTAATACTAAAGGCCGTTTGTACAAACAAAGCTTAAGTCTTAGTTCAGGTGAATTTGACTTAAAGCAGAACTCGACTAAAAAATGATGGCCCATTGATGGCCCATTTTAATGTGAGTGTTGAATTTTTCTGTTTTTACGTTTTGGTTATTGTTAGGTAATTTTTAGGATATATTTTTTGTTTTCGCACTTTTATCTGGATATTTTCAAATATTCCAGAGTCCGGCAGACAATAAAAGAGGGGCAAGGAGGAGTGTCTTCTTTTAGATTTGGTAAAAAAAAAATATGAAAATGTAATTGAAAATTAAAAAACCGATTCAAATTCAAACAAAAATATAGCAGAGGTTTGGAAAATAATTGAACAAGAATTTAACTCTGAAAGAGGCGAAGTATTAAGGGAAGCCATTACAGTAAAAAAATTATAGAACTTAAAAAAAGAAAGTGGCGGATGAAAAATGTTAACATGGACACAGGGGGAGGTCCGACGAAACTCTTTTAAACTCTTTTAGATTTGAGAAAGAGCCCGTGGCCACATTACTTATTTTGGAGGGGATGCACATCCAGATTGTTAGTTAAATCTAATAATTATTGTGGAAATTCAGAAAATAATAGTTTTCAAAAATATCTATTTAAAATGAATATGTATTTTTATTAAATGACTAATAATACATTTCAGAAGTAATGGCAATATTTTTAATTTACCTGATTGTAGGAGAAGTTATTATAAATCTGGCCCCCTTTTTTCAAAAATCTAAACCTCATTAGATACTAATCATCATTCTACTATTCAAAATGATCTTTCATCTCTCTATAATTTTGAGGGGGTCGCCTACCATTTCTTAACACATCAAAAATCTGAATAAAGTCTTCATCATCGGTAAAATTTTCCATTTTAATTAAAAACTGTGACCTTACGTACTAATGAACTCTACTTAAGTCATCAAATTCGGTCGCTTAGCTGAACTAGTATAAAACGTCAACTTAAACTAAGTTCATACTTGAACTAGGTATGTTCAGAAATTCATATTTTAAGTTCGGCTCAAGCCTGAACCGCACTTAAACTCGTATTGTACAACCGGCCCTTAAAGTGGTAATCAACAAAATCAAGCGATTCTTTGGTTAGTTTCGCATCATTATGTTTAAAGTTTTTTAAATCCAGCTTTAACCAATTATTAAATGACTCATCGCCAAAATCAAGAACAGATTTAAGTAAATTACAGAAAAAACTTTTTAATATTTTTAATATTAATTATTGACAAATATCACAATAATACTAAGCGCATGTTCGACGTAGTTACTCCAAAATAATTTCCGACAATGCTACGTCATCCTCTATTGCACTAAATAGGATACTTAACTTTATCTCTCTCGCATTTTTTCTTTATTCGATTTTTAAACAATAAAATAGTGTTTGTAATTAAATTATCTTTAAATCCCAAAGTTTATCCATATCACAAATGTGGTCCAAGTTTTAAGAGGCATAGGAAGCGCGTCATCAAGTTCAAATTCCCTCCCGCTTCCTACCACTTCAGGTCACACCGAGTGGGTATCTAAAATTTTGTAGTAGGACAATCGTTTACACATGACAACACCGCTTAAATTCTGAAGGGGCATTGAAAATTACAATGTTATTGCTATTGGGATGTTCTAACTATTTTAATAAATTTACAATTACCTAACCCGAAGTTTGTATTTTTAGCTTTAGTAGTGGTCGCTTAGTGGTCGAAATTAGACCGTAATTCATTAAAAATATAAACTTTAAGTCTGTTTTTTCCTATTTTCCTCTTTTTCCCTGTTTTTTTATTTTTCCAATTTTTTCCTATTCTTTTCTAATTTTTTCCGCTTTTTTCTATTTTTGCTGGTTTTTCCCATTTTTCCCAATTTCCTATTTTGAGTATATTTCCCTAGTTTTTTTTATTTTTTTTTTATTTTATTAAAATATTTTTCTATTTTCAACCATTTTGCCTATTTGTCTTATTTTTGCCCATTTTTTATGTTTTCCTATTTTTTCTATTTGATCCCCATTTTTTGAATTTCTTACTATTTTCTACAATTTTTTTCCTATTTTTTTTTATTTTTTACCAATTTTTTTCTATATTTTCCTGTTCCTTTTTTTTCCTGTTTTTTTCTATTTTACCTATTTTTCCCCATTTTCTCCATTTCTCTCAATTTTTTTACGTTTTCGTAATTGGCCTATTTTTCAAATTATTTTCTTTATTTTTTCCATTTTCCCTCTTATTGCATTTTTTTTTCCTTTTTTTCAGGTTTTGCCTAGTTTTTCTTATTTTTTTTTCTATATTTTCTATATTTCTACTTTTTCCAATTATTTTCTATTTTTTCCTTATTTTCCTATTTTACCCATTTTCCTATTGTTTTCTATTTTTTATCATTTTCCCTGGTTTTTCTAGTTTTTCTTCCTGTTCCTGTTTTATACCATTTTTTCCTCTTTTTTTTCAATTTTTTTCTCTTCTTACTGATTTTTTGATATTTTTCCCATTTTCCTATTGTTTTCCCATTTTCCTATTGTTTAGTATTTGTTCCTGTTTTTTACCATTCTCCCTAGTTTTCTCTAGTTTTTCTTATTTTTTCCTATTTTATACAATTTTTTTCCCATTTTTTTTTATTTTTTACCAATTTTCTATTTTTTTCTATATTTCCCTGTTTCTTTTTTTTCCTGTTTTTTTTTCTGTTTTACCTATTTTTCTTCCAATTTTTTTTACGTTTACCTAGTTTGTCTATTTTTCAAATTCTTTTCTTAATTTTTTCTATTTTTCCCTATTATTGCATTTTTTCCTTTTTTCAAGTTTTGCCTAGTTTATCCTATTTTTTTTCTATATTTTCTACTTTTTCCAATTATTTTATATTTTTTCCTTATTTTTCCTATTGTTCCCATTTTCCTATTGTTTCCTATTTTTTACCATTTTCCCTGGTTTTTCTAGTTTTTCTTATTTTACCTGTTTTATACCATTAATTCCTCTTTTTTTTTCAATTTTTTTCACCATTTCTTACTGATTTTTTGACATTTTTCCTTATTTTCCCTATTTTTCCCATTTTCCTATGGTTTTCCCATTTTCCTATTGTTTAGTATTTTTTCCTGTTTTTTACCATTTTCACTGTTTTTCTCTAGTTTTTCTTATTTTTTCCTATTTTATACAATTTTTTCCTATTTTTTTTTCTGTTTTTTAATATTTTTTATATTTTTTTCTATATTTGCCTGTATCTTTTTTCCAGTTTTTTTCTATTTTCCCTATTTTTGCCCATTTTCCCATTTTCTCTATTTCATCTAATTTTTTTACATTTTCCTATTTTTCTCTATTTTGCCTATATTTTTCTAACTATTTTTTTCTATTTTTACCTCTACTGATTTAACTCCAAAATCACTAAAGTCAGCTGTGTTGTTGTGTTGTTTAGCTGAAGTGCTGAAGTGCTGTCAAAACAATATAATCGATCCGATGTTGCCAAAGTTACAAACTTTTCCTGTAGTCTGTGGTAAAATCGAAGAGGACATCACCTGTCGAATCTTATTTATTTAAATACTAGGTTTAGTTTTACAAAATATATAGGAATATTTGAGAAATAATGTATTGGAAGGCTCTTAAGGAAATAAACCACAAAGTCAGATACCACAAGAAATTAATTGTAAAAGAAAAACAGGTAACTAGTTTCAGTTACTAACCATCATCAGGCCTAGGTACAAACGTTCACTAATTAGTAATTATTACAATATAAAATTTAAAGAAACGAACCATTATTTAGTACTTATTTTGTCTACTTGTCCAAAAAAATAGTATTTTCCGGACTTCAATTACTATTTCGTCATCTGTCTACTGAATACGACATTTATCAAAATTGCTGTAGCGCTCTTAAAATCGATATTCTGTAGAAAAAAATCTAAACAAAACTCATTAACGTCCTAATTTTTTTGTGCAAAAAAGAAAAGAATATAAATAGCGGTAAACCTAAATCGTATTTCGAACATTTTGTTTTTAGTCCCACGTGGTCAGTGAAAAATACACGTGTTTTTCAAGTGAATAAGTTTCGGTTCGCCCTTCTTGGGTTTCTAATTCGTTACAGGTAAGGGACGGACTGATTTATAGTCTTCATTCGTTAGACGAATGAAAAACTGCCTCATCACTTTTCTTTCTATTTTATTTATGTCTTCATATATGTATGTGGATGTTGAGTTACCGACGGTTCATTAGGAAATTTATTTTTACCCACAAAAAAAATTCTTCGTTTTTTTTTGGCGTTCGCACCTGTTCAAAATGACCAAAATCACATTTTAATTTTTTCAGAAAAGTCGAGAAAAGTGATATCGAGTTTACGGAAATAAATAAGAATTGTAGCTATTGAAATTTAGTTTTTTTTTATTTATTTTGAGCACAGGGTTAGTGACAGTTACAAATGTTTCCCCTATAAAAGTTTGTAATAATAGACTTTTAAATATACAACAACAAAATCATGAACTTGAAAAAAATCTATTTATGTATGAACAAAATAATCATGATTAGAAATTTTAAATCTATTTTGTGTCATTTTAAGGCTGTGTATATAGCACTAAATCTAATTCAATTTAAAAAGCTTATACAATAATTTTCTAAAAAGTTAAATCATTCTTTCGTCCTTTAATATCCTTCAGCAGAATTTTGTTTTGGGCTCGGCATCTGTTTTAAAGATTGCTTCATTTATACCGCACAGCGCTATAATCGGGTATAAATCCAAATGGAAGTAATACACTCACTGAATGCTGTAATTTGGTTTTCGAAAAAGTATCGTTAAAGCCACGTTTGTGAGGAAAATTGATGTTTCTAAATTTAAAACAAATTGATCTAGAATCCGATTAATGATAAAATGGTATTCGCGTTCAGCAAGAAATAATTGAAAAATGTTAAAGAAAGTCGATTTTATTAAATTCTATTATAATTTTGATGTAAAAATGATTCGAAAACGTTTTGACAAATGATCAAGTTATTTTCTCATTTTATTCTCATGATTCAGACAATCTATATGATAATAAAACACGGTATATAAAAAGAAGGGGCAATCCCACCCAACTTTCCAAACACTTATTTCTTCTGATAAAAGAATTTTTTTTTAAAAATACCGTTAAATTGTCACTTTTCTGTCCTCTTATATTTTTAATAATTTCCTAATGATGGTTTTCCAACCGAAACTAGTCGCCTAAAATTTTTTTCTATTTACACGACTTTGTTTTATTTCTATTGTTAAAAAATTGGACCACATATATAGATTTGAATATTGTGGAACCGTAGTCGAAATTTGACTCGACTGTAACTCGTACCTTTTTATCGGATTATTAAACTTTATTTGCGAAAGTTTTAGGAAATTTTATGCAATATAATTTTTATTATATCTACTTTTAACCTAGATGGCACTGGAAAGATGATATTATTGAAAAACTGATTTATTGTGGCATTTTTATTCGAGGTCGCAAACTCATAGTGTTAGTGAGAACCCCAAAATCTACTAATCTACCAAGTTGGAACACTCCTGGACCTTTTGCAAGTCAGAACCCCCCAATGACTCGACTATAAAGGAAAAGACCATAACTGAATACTCTTCAAGCATGTTAACCCCAAATATGTCTGAGATTACCTACAAGAGTTGGGTTAGGTTACGGAGTATTCTTAGTCTTAAATCATCAAGAACATGATTGGGTTCCTGTATTGTAGACGATATGAAAATAAAAACCACTCAACATATGGAGAACCGTTCTAGACAGGTAGATACTCTATACCAGGGGTTCTCAAACTGTGGGTCGCGACCCCAAGGGGGGTCGCGGGATATGAAGGAAAAGTAAAAAAAGTCAGTTATAGCTGTAGTTTTTATTAATAACAAAATTTATAGGCTATACATATTTATAATACACATACAAGTTGAAAAAGGCCTAATACTATTCAATGGGAAACATGAGCTTGTTTGGAATTAACCAATTTCTTTATGTCTGGAATGAGTTTTGTAATACACAAAAGAATGTCATTTTCCAGAGTCAAACGATTTCTTGATTTTGTTTTGATATTAACCATTATGAAGAATCCTTGCTCACAGTTATAAGACGTAGAAAATAGCATCAAAGTCTGTAATGCTTTTGTGGACAGTTCTGGGTATTCATTTTTAATACCTATACAAAATATGTCGATACAAGCACTGTTAAAAGTGAGTTTTGCTGACTGATCACTTGAAATTTCGATCAGTTGATCATGAAGACGAGCAGTTAGCTCAGCTTTTCTTACGGCTTGATCACTGAACGGATTGACTACCCACAAAACCCCACTCGTATCCCTATTTGGAATGTAATCTATCAACTGTTTAATCAAACCTTCGAGATGAGAAGTTACTAGTAAGGAGAGATGAAGTGTCAAGGGATGTAGCGTTAATACTTAACAGAAACTCAATAAACTCTTGAGTTAATGTAAAATTTTTAAAATCTTCTTTTTTAACTCTAGCGTTCCAAATACTGAGTTTTTTTATAAATGCATTTACTCTGTCTTGAGCATATAGCATATTTTTGTCTGGTCCTTGTAGGGATAAGTTCAAAATATTAAGGTGTGAGAAGATGTCAGCTAAATAAGCAAGCTTAACCAACCACTTTTGATAACTGAAATAAGTGGAAAGTTCGGGTTAACTATCAACCAAAAATAACAACATTTCTGACTTTAATCCAAACAGCCTGCTTAACACATTACCACGGGATAGCCACCGTATTTCAGAGTGAAATAAAAGATGTTTATGCAAGGCTCCTACCTCTTCACACAAGTTCTCAAACAACCTACTTTGCAACGGGCGACTTTTGATGTAGTTCACTCTCTTGACAGCTTAAAACTTGCCGTAATTCATCTGGCATTTTCTTAGCTGCCAAAGCTTGCCTATGTAAAAAGCAATGGACCCAGATTGCATTCGGTATAAATGATTTCAACCTGGAAATCAAGCCACTCTTATTTCCTGTAAGGGCCCCTGCTCCATCACTACAAATTGAAACGCATTTCTTCCAATCAAATTCGAAAGGTTCAGTTGCTTCCACAAACACCTTATAGACTTTCACCTTACAAAACAAAATATTTTTATGAATAGCATCCATCAGCGTAATCACCGTAAACATTCCCTTATGAAGCATAAAAACTGAGCACAGTTGGTAACATCCAACTGAATTACAAAAAAAGTACTGTCTTTTATTTGGTTCTTTAGCTGGTTCTGAACATCTTCAGCCATGTCACATATTCTTTTTGAAATAGTATCATTTGATAACGGAATTTTTTTCAATTTTTCAACATCTTGAGGACTGATTATATGTGAAACCATATCAATTGCAGCAGGAAGAATTAATTTTTGACCAATTGTATGGGGTTTCCCTTTTTTTGCAATCTTGAGTGCTACCTCGTATGAAGCTTGAAGAGCATTTTTATTAACATTAGCAAGATCTGTAATGTTTGCCTGTTGACTTCGAAGGGATAACAGTTTTCTTTGGAAAAATTCCACTGGTTTGTCTTTCAAAGCAAAATGTTTAGTTTCAAGATGGCGTTTCATTTTCGAAGGCTTCATGCTTTCAGCTGACAACACTTCACTACACACCACACATTGAGGTTTGTTTGCCAGTTCAGGGAAACCGAATTGTATATATGACTGGTCATATTTGCGGAATTTTGTCTTTCCACATTCACTAGGGTCACTACTTGACGACGCTCTTTTCAAAAACTTATCCATTGCTACTTTTTCTAACTGTATTTGCTCGCAATACTACTCACAAAGTACACACAGTGTTGAGTGATCGACTCAAGAAGCCAGACTGTGGTGTCACTGGTGTCGTCTGCCGGGCAGAGTGCGCGCGAAAAAACAGCTGTGACTGCAGTCTATTATTCTAGGTCCCATGAGTCATTATTGCTTTTTCCTTGTTCGTACCACGTGCAACGTTATAGCTTCAACCACAGCACACCCCCTAGCAGCTTAAATCTTGTACGAATTGTCAGATCTATTATATTGGTACCGGGCCCAGTCGCTGCGAGCGCTAGTGTACATAGCGGGAAATTTAAACTATATAAAAGAGTGGGAAATTTGAACTAATCAAAAGAGCGGGAAATTTAAATTATTCAAGAAGGCGGGAAATTTAAACTAACCAAAAGAGCGGGAAATTTAAATTAACCACAAGAGCGGGAAATTTAAATAATTATAAGGTGAAACCCACAAACGTTAGATATACAAGTTTGAATTTCTGCAGATTGAAATGACTGCAAAAATTCAAATATGTACACATTTAAAGCTGAAATATGGGGTTGTCTTCATCTTAAATTTATTAAATTGGATAAATAACTGTAGAAAGTGTTTGGAAATAAAATGATTCATTTTAAAAGGTTAAAATCTGTTTTATAGTGAGTTTCATTATGATACAGATTTTGATGAAGATACAAAATTTTCTATAAATTTAATTTTATTTATTTATCTGAGGACTAGTTAATATAATGGTGTCTATTTTATTCACATATTTTACAGATATACGATACATATAACGGTTACAGGTTAAGAAAAATAGAAAAACATTGCATTAAAACCAATATAAATGTTTGTGATGCATAAATAGTTATAAATTTTTGAAATTTTATTATACTAGTGGCCTTAGGAAATTTATACACTAGTTTATTTCTTCCTAACAAAATCATGTATTTTTAAATATATCTTTTATTTTATTGGTGGAATATTCTTTACATCTTCCCGTATATGAATTACTAACTTTTTATAAGTAGTATAAGTACAACCACAACAAACTATCACTGCACAAATGTTCAAATAAACTATAAAACTAAATTAAACCACTATATAACTAAATTAAACCACTATAATATATATTAACTAAACTAAAATACAAGAACAGACTATAATTATAATAAAAGATAAAATGCCGGTAAAAAGCGGAAAAACAAAAAAAAACACAACAACAACGTTAACCGCTAACGGATAAAAATAAAATGGCTTCCCTTTTTCAAGACGCTACACAAGACAGTTCACGTATTCTTATTCTCTTCTCCGATTGGGCGACACTGCAACGTCACGCTACAAATGCGCCCTCAAGCGACTGGGCCCAACACTATAACTTCTATTCAAATAGTATATGAGACTTAAACTGCTAGGGGGTGTGCTGTGGCTTCAACTTGAAGAAGCGCGAGGCTAACAACTCATAAAACTACTGCAAGTTTATAAAATCAGTGAGTTATACTACTTTCTCTTATTATAAAACAATTCAAGTGATAACAATTTATAATTATTTTTACTAGTTAATAGTATTTTTATGGATGAAACTTAGCCATTAGTGGTTTTTTCATTTTTGTTTATATTTAATAATAGGGGGGTCGCCGAAATACTAGGCCTAAAAAGGGGGTCGCAGTGTCAAAAAGTTTGAGAACCCCGGCTCTATACTGTTCCTACCGCCACTATAGGGAATTCAATGTGTTATAGTGAGAGGATGCAGATGTTCAGCATATCACAGTCGGTCTTCAGGTACTTCTGGTCTAGTCTTCAGCTCTGTTAGGTATGTCTACTACCGGACTAAACCGAGCTGAAGTAGATAAATTGATGTGTATGATAGTATGATTTTGGATCAGATTAATGTTTATGATATAATTGACTCTGACCAAGCAGTAAAGAAATTATTTTTTATTTAGGAAATGAAATTTAAAAAAAAACTTCAACGCTAAAATTATGTATTTTACCCTAGCAAAACTAATATAATTTGATATTTAATTATATATATGGATGTCAAAATTGCGATATATTAATTAAATTTAATTTATGCATTATCTGCGACAAAACGGTCGGCTTCGTTTATGCGAATAACTAAAATGCTTTTACCTGTCCATTTGCTGTATTTGTTTTATCGATTTAAAGATAATTATTTTCACATGCAATATTGTTATTTACATTTATCACGATGTAGAATTCTACCTATAAAATATCAAACAAAAAAGTTTATATATGCAGTTAGTATTATCGCGATATTGAATAATACGTGTTTCAATCGACCGAATCCCGATAAAAACCTGTGGGACAGCCCCAAATCCGGTGATTTTTTTATCATTGAAAAGAGGGTTCAAGTTTATCTCGACATCTGGCTCTCGGTTGCATAATTCGTGAGCAGAGAAGTCGGAAAACAAAATAAAAACAAAAAAGTCGTATCGTACATCAAAGACAAGCTTTGAGATAGAAGTAATTCGTTTTACCGTCACCAGGTGGAAAATTGTGAAAAAGGAATTTTTTTTAAGTGTTTTTACTTGTTTATGGAAGATCGGCCTACTTTTATTATAAATTATATAATTTTTTAACTTATTACAGAACACTAACAAAACAAATGTCTTTATTTAGCAAACAACTGTTGACTGCGTAGTAAAAAATGGGCATGATAAAAATATAAATGCTTTTTTTTAATACATTTTTATTTATTTTTTAATCTGCGTTTGGTTGGTTCTGCGATTTTGTCTACATTTTGCTGGAAATTTTTGCTCAGAATATGTAACGTCACTGGATGAAAAATATGAAGTAAACCACCGACTTTCTTGCAATGAACCTTCCGCACGACGTCGAGGTATTAAACTCATTCAACATGCCCGGAGGCACTTTTCCTGCAAGAACTTCAAAAGTCTTAATGCTTGTTTTGCATCAAATCCTCCTTCAAGAAGAGAAAATAGAGAACAAGGGGATCAGATTATGGTCCGAGGGAACATACTTTATAAGTCTTTCAGAGAGAAAGAACATAAGCATCGTTCTGCGAAATAAAATCTGACTCTGCTCACTCTGACTCTCTTGATGTTTTTGCTGGTTTATATAAAATTTTCTTAATGCAAGAAACCAAACTATGTTTTCATCATTCAAACTAATTTATAGCGACAGAACGAAAGATTTACCATTATTTTTTATAAATAATGACAAATTAAAAAAAAATTATTCTTTCTACAGGGTGTTTCATTGGGAAACAGGCATACGTTAACTGCAGATAGTGGGCACCCAGTTAATTCTAAATAACTCCCATATGATGGGTCTAGCGATCTTTATAACCGGGATACGTTTTATCTATTTTGTCGATTTCTTTAATGTCCTATAACTTACGATCCACTTTGAATATTTTTTTTATATTTGGGGTAACACATTCTTCATAAGTTGCCAATTTCATTGAGATATTTATAAAAAAACAAAATTCAGGTCCAACTTCACAAAAAATGTACAAATTTGGTAATCACCAAAACAACACCCTGTATTCAAAAATTTAAAATGTTTGTTTCCATGTTCAAAAACAGCGCAAAAAACTGAACCTAAAGATGTGCCTTCGGAGTTTGCGCAGAATAATATAATACCATATGTTATCTTGCCTGTGGCACTTTTTTTTTTTAAAAATTTGGTAAAACTGATGACTATCAACTTTTTTCTCTAGATAAATTTGAAAAAAATAGCACAGACACGCTCTTCTAATAAATATTTCACAAATCATGAAAAAACCGCATACTTTTAGTTGCTCTATTAGGCGAGATCTCGTCCAAAAACGAATAATTATGTTTTGTGGTGCTCTAATCTGTTATGCGCAGAAAAAAATGAACTACAGGGTAGAATTACTTAACATTAACTGGAAAATTCTTAAAAAATAATTGTTACAAATAATTCATTTGAATACAAGCACATTTTCGTTGGGTAATTCTCTAAATGGCAACAACGTAAGTGACGTGGCGTGTGGGTCTCTTAATTCATGATATTTTTGCTTACTATAAATTGCAATGGATTAAACTTTATAAACATGTAATAATATTGCAAACACCCTGTTAAAAAAGTCCGATGTTTCATTGGTTTTGGTGTTTTTTTTAAGTAATTTGTGTTAAATTTTGTTTTACCGTTATGTTACGGACTTTTTTATACCTTTTCAATACGGAAACAAACATTTTAAATACAGGAATACAGGGTGTTGTTTTGGTGATAACCAATTTGTACATTTTTTTGTGAAGTCGGACGTGGTTTTTGTTTTTTATGAATGTCTTAATTTATTTTGTAACTTATGAATAATGTGTAGCCCAAATATAAAAAAAAAATTACAGAGTGGATTGTAAGTTATAGAGGCCATTAAAGAAATGGACAAAATAGAAAAAACACCCTGTATCTCGGTTATAAAGACCGCTAGACCCATCATATTGGCGTTATTTAAAAGCTCCTATAGATGCCCCCTATCTGCAGTTAACGTATGCCCGTTTCCCACTGAAACACCCTGTATATAAGGTGCTTTATTAATAATAAGACATAAAATATTTGGAGAATCCTAGGAAATTCCTAAAATATATATAATTAACTTAAAACTGTAAATTGATAAATTTAACCGATAATTAATTAATAGTACATTGTTTATCTAGTAGTAAAAGCGATACATTCCCGGACGACAATGTAAATTGTAGGCCGAGGCGTTAAGCCGAGGCCAACAAGCATTGGAGTCTGGGAATGTAAATACTAGAATAACCTATTTTGGCGTCTGAATTTGCTCCGGGAAAGTAGGTATTCTTGAGTTATTTCAGAAAAAAATGATTTTATAGTAATTACTCTAAATTTTAGTGACATTTTTATAAGTATTATGTATTTTATATGACAGTTGGGTTTGATAATAGATCAAAATATTTTTTGCCAGTCAGATTGTCCTTGTATATCTTGGTCATAATTTGTTAATATCTACTTAAGCAAAGATTAGTAATAATAAAATAGGACAGTTAGATAAGGCGAATTTAATGTAAATGACGAAGCTAAACTAAACTCCGAAAACTCCCAAATAAATCCCTTGACAAAAGAGGTAGAACAGTCCTTGTTAAGATACTGATGAAGTAATTTATCTTAGTTAGTCATTATTATTACACATAACGAAAATCCGAAACATTTTTGTAGCACTACGCAATATGAAGAAAAATAAAACAGAAACAACAAAAAATATCACAGACAAAGAAGGAAATATAATAACAGACAGGGAAATGTTTATGGAAAGATTACTTCAAAGATCTATTGAAGGGAAAAAACATAGAAAATAAGACAGAGAATAAAAAGTGTAACAATAGCAGTAGGATACAAGATCAACTAAAAGTAGAAGATATAAGGATAAAAAAGCCATAGGAAAATTTGAAAAATACTATGCCAAGACCAGTTAATTTCGGAGTTGATGAAGACCCAAGAACTAGAACTCTAAGAACTAATAAAAAGAAGTCTATAAAAAACTTCGGTCAGTCCAAATTATACTAGTAGTTTAGTAGAAGAGAAAATTATTTTAGGAACTGACCACGGGTAAATTACATGAGGAGATGGCAGCTTTTCATCGGAGAGTAATATGGTAAGTGCGGTAAGAAATGCCCATATTAACCCATGCAATTTTGAAATAGTGCTTTCAGGGACGCGCCGTCCATATGGGCAAGGTCGTGAGGCGCACGACGGCGAAAGACTTTAAAGGCGCGCAAAATTATCTACCAAAAATCGACTAATTTTCTATATTTCCCTATTTCTTTTTTTTTTTGTAATTTACCTATTTTCCGTATTATTTTATGTCTTTTTCCAAATTTTTTTCTACTTTTGTCTCTTTTTTTCCAATTCTCCTATTTTCTATAAATTATTTTTATTTCTCTTTTTTCAAATTTTCCTCTATTTTTTCACATTTTCCAACTTTTTTTATTTTTTCGTGTCTCTTTTTTAATTTTCCATTTTTCTTTTTTTCCCATTTTTTCCATTTTTTTCTATTTTTTCCATTTTTTCCCTGTTTTTCCTGTTTTTTAGTCTGTTTTTATGTTTTTTTCCATTTTTCCTATATTTTCCCAATTTTTCCGGATTTTCTACTTTTTTCTTATTTTTCTATATTTTTGCTTATTTCTTTACGTTTTAGTAATTTTTTTTATTTTTCCGCATTATTTTGTCTTTTTCCAATTTTTTTCTACTTTTGTCTTTTTTTCCAATTCTCCTATTTTTCTATAAATTATTTTTATTTATTCCTCTTTTTTCACATTTTCCTCTATGTTTTCTCATTTTTCCATTTTTCTAATTTTTTTTTGTTGTTTACCATTTTTTCCTGTTTTTTTTTTCTATTTTTCGTACCTTTTCTGTTTTTACTATTTTTACTTTCCCGATCCATCTCCGAGAAGGGAAAGTATTGTCAACGAGCTAAAAAAAACTTTCGAGATAAAGATGGAAATATCCATTTTGAGGTCACCTAAGATGATTAAGAACATTTCCAGATGGAAGTCTGTCTGTCTGTTTGTCTGCCTGTCTGTATGTGTGTATTCTTCCACGATAGAGGCCACACGTTTAATCCGATTGAGCTCAAATTTGGTATATTTGTTTGGGTTACCCGTAGGAAGAACCCATTAGTTTACTAGACGGTCAATTCAGGACGGCACGCGAAACACTATTTATATTTATTTTATTAAAAGAAGTCTTGGCTATCTAAATGTAGCCTGTGTTTAAAAAAAAGAAAATACAACTTCCATTTTATACGTTAACTTGAAACTTTAATTATTTATCAATTTAGAGCGTAGACATTATAAAGCTTCGAATCCTGATATATATTTTTTATTTTTTTTGTACAAAATAAATATTGTATTTTGTTTTTTTTTAATACACAGGCTAGCTTTAGATAGTCAACACTTCTTTTAATACAGTAAATATAAATAGTGTTTCGCGTGCCGTCCTGGATTGACCGCCTCGTATTAGTTTTTGTACGACATCTGTCAAAGCCCTTGAAAAACTATTCAGAACTGTCGAAATTATTGCTCCAACTGTCACCTGTCAAAAATAAAAAAATGTCAAAATTTTAAACTTAAACATTAAATATCTGAAAAAGTATTCCTGAAAAAGTTTTGGGGAGAATAAACCGATTTTTTTTGTTTTTCCTATTTTTTCATTTTTTTTCCCAATGGAATTTATATACTTATTTTTTTCGTATTTATATTTTTTACTTTCCCGACCCACCTCCTAGAAGGGAAAGTATAGTAAACGAGCTAAAAAAAAATTCGAGATAAAAACGAAAATATCCATTTTCGGCTCCTCTGAGACGTTTAAGACCATTTCCAGATGGAAGTCTGTCTGTCTGTCTGTGTGTTTGTATGTGTGTGTGTATTCTTCCACGATAGAGGCCACACGATTAATCCGATTGAGCTGAGATTTGGTATAGTGGTTTGGGTTACCCGTCAAAAGAAGCCATTAGTTTTTGTACGACATCTGTCAAACGGAAGTACCACCATCAAAAAATGACAGATGCAATATGTCACGGAATTTGACTTGGAATATGTCATTTGAAATCCCTTTAAAAACTTTATTCCGAACAGTCAAAATTATTTCTCCCACTGTCACCTGTCAAAAATAAAAAATGTCAAAAGTTGAAACTTTAACATTAAATATCTAAAAAAGTATTCGTGGATACTCGTCGGGAAAGTTTTGGGGCGACACAACCGATTTTTTTTCATCTTTAATAAACTATTGTATGTTCGAAAATGTATAGTTAAATAAAGTAAGTAAGTGGTCGTGATGATACCATAATGTATAAATAATTTCCATTACACTAGTTATGTAAGTCTTAATATTTATAATAGAAAAGGGAATATGGAAGTAAGCGAGGCTTATGTGTTTTCGGAATAGTGTGTGAAAGGCATCAGCACGAGAGGTCCGTTGGAAAATTTGTGGCACCGACTTTGGGGTGCTTACTCCGCATCTCCGTTTACCACAAAATAGTTAAGATGTCACTGAGATGATAAATTGCCAGTGGAATCGAGCAAGCTATGAAATAACTCATGATTTTGTCCTGTGTGTTTGGCCAGATGGAAATTTAATAGGGAGGATGGTTTTAATTATATATCATGCGGAAGGTTATTTCATAAATTATGGATTTGAGCAGAAATATTTCTTAATTTTCTCATAGTACATGATACGAGTGGAAAGTAGAAAACTTTTATGAGCGCATCCGCATTATGCTGTTAGAATGGAAACATATGGAGTTGGAATGGATTATTTTCACGGAATGACGCAGTTATTAGCCGTAATTGGTGTCCGAAACCGAAATTGTTTGTCTCTCTGGATTTCATACAATTTTAATTAAACATCATATACGTCTCTTCATACACATGTATAATTACGTACATGGACAATGATAGATTCTGATACCGAATTTTAAACAACAAATCCAAATATAACCGAATAAGCAGGATATTAACATTTATGAAATTTCCATGTATAATGGAAATAATTGAGCATCCATTTCTTGTAGAAATTGCAGAAAATAATTTTCATATAAGTTTTTAAAATGTCTACAAAATGTATAATTTCATTGCAAAATATAAATTTTAACATTTACAAAATTCTTTTTTACGTCGGTTGTTAAATAAAATTGAAAATAAAATTTAGCGCTAAAATATTTTACAAGATTTTAAAAAGAATTTCAACTTTGCTAAAATATAGGTGCGAAATTTAGTTTTTTAATAAAAATTATTTCGGAAAAAATTAAATATTAAATTGTCTTGATAGAATTAAAAAAGAATCTAGGAAAAACTTTTAATAATTTATATTATTATTTTATTTTTAAAATTTGAAAAATACCATTTTCGGTTGTTTATAAAATTTATAAAAGTAAAATTTTGCGCGCTCGCCATTTTTTTTTATTTAAAATGTTGATACCAGATAATTAAAAATATTTTACCAGATTTCAAGAATTTTATGCAATTTATTTCATATTAGTCTAATTTATAGGTGTCAAATTTCGTTTTTTAATAAAGATTATTTTCGAAAATATTAAATATTAAAATATCTTGATAGAATAGACTGAAATCGAGAGATTTTGTTATTTAAAAACGATCAAAAAAATTTGGGCTCAAAATATTAATATTTAAGTCCGCTATAAGGATTTGAAAATCAACGATCGGCGAGAGGCTGGAAAACGTACCTGTGCGCGAGACTAGACCGTGTGACGTCAGTAGCCATTAACGCTTCGCCCCGTGGCCGCTGCTGCGCTGTATTCGCGATGCAAACACATTTTACAGGGTTACCGTTTTTAGTAAATTTCCTACTAAATTAGTAGATTTTTAAGAAAAATGAGGGTGTTTAGTAGAATTTTAATAGAATTGATAATAGGCAGGTTCGAAATTTTTTTTTAACTAAAATCGATATATTTTTTTAGTAAAAAAACGATTAAAAAACAAATTGAGCCCAAAATATTAATATTTACGTCCGCTGTAAAATTCAGTAGATTTTTCAGATTTGAATTTAAAACTATATTTTATCGCTATCTATCTATGGTATATATAACACGAGTGTCTCATTGCAGAAAAAATATTTTGTATCATCCAAACGTGACACGTGATTCGCTTAAATAAGTAGTTTGAACAAACGTAAGTATGAGCTCTAGTAGCAGCGTGGAATAGTGCTGGATAGTGGTGCGATAGGTCCGGGTATCGAATCCCGCACACAGCATATCTTTTTTTTGCTTTTTATCGTTATATTTTACTTTTTAACTTTATTAAATATTTTTCAATAAACCATATTCTACCAACATTTCAATAATAAACTACCAAAATCCTGAGTCTCTCATCGCAGTAAAAATATTTTGTACATATTTTTTACCTGCCCGGGGATATGTATTTTTTTTATTGAAATAAGTCTTGACTAACTAAACTAGCCTGTGTATTAAAAAAAATTTAAAAAAATATTTAATAACGTTTAAAAGTAAAATATAACGATAAAAAGCAAAAAAGCTATGCTGTGTGCGGGATTCGATCCCGGACCTATCGCACCACTAACCAGCACTATTCCACGCTGCTACTAGAGCTCATACTTACAATTGTTCAAACTTTGGATGATACAAAAATTTTTTCTGCGATGAGACACTCGTCTTAAATATACCATAGATAGATAGCGATAAAATATAGTTTTAAATTCAAATCTGAAAAATCTACTGGATTTTTACAGCGGACGTAAATATTAATATTTTGCGCTCAATTTTTTTTTGATCGTTTTTTAATAACAAAATATATCGATTTCAGTTAAAAAAAATGTCGAACCTGCCTATTATCAATTCTATTAAAATTCTACTAAACACCCTCATTTTTCTTAAAAATCTACTAATTTAGTATTAAATTTACTAAAAACGGTAACCCTGTAAAATGTGTGTGAATACAGCGCAGCAGCGGGAACGGGGCGAAGCGTTCATGGCTACTGACGTCACACGGTCTAGTCTCGCGCACAGGTATGTTTTCCAGCCTCTCGCCGATCCTTGATTTTAAAATGCTTACAGCGGACGTAAATGTTAATATTTTGCGCTCAATTTTTTTGATCGTTTTTAAATAACAAAACCTTTCGATTTAAGTTCAAATAAAAAAAAATAAGAAAAATGTAGAACCTGTCTATTAAAAAAAGGAAGAAAAACTTTTTATAGTTTAAAATGTTATTTTATTTTTAAAATTTGCAAAATTTCCTTTTTCGTTGTTATTTATACATTTTAATCTCACAAAAATAACTGTAGTGGAAAGAGTTTTACTTCGAAATTTTCAAAAATATTAAATTTAGAAGTGAAACTATAGTACATTTAAATAAAATAAAAATTTTAGGATTATACAGGGTGTTTCATAGGTAAACCGATCTTCCAACCCTCCTTTCATTTATGGAAACCTAGGTTAAAATCCAGGTCCGTCTTAACCCTTAACCCGTACGTGTCTGACAGACACCTACCGATTTTAGTATTACCGCTGCTTCCATAACAAATGTGCCTAGCAAGCCTTTGTCAACATAATTTCAAGTCTCCATACTTTAGTTGCTTATTATTAAATAACCGTGTACAGTGGACACGTATTTGGAGAATTGGAGAAGAAACGAAAATGTAGGATTTATCCATATGGTCTAAATAAAAACACAAATTACAATGTACAAATTTATATATTATAATTAATACATGTTTGTAACTCATATTGTAGAAAATTTTAATGCTTATTAATAGACTTGTTTTTATTTCCAATAGTTTATATACACATTGTTTAAGTATTATCTTTATCTTCACATCGAAATACTTGTAATATTTGAGTAAATAACGCTTTTGGACATACTTCTGGTTAAGGGTTAAGGAAAATTTGTAAAATTTGATAATTCTCTAAATATCTCATATTTTTTTAAACTCAGACCGGATATTTAAGAAGTACGGAAAAAGTTAAGTGACACTGAAATATTTTTATAAGTGCACATTTCATTCTACTACTAAAATTTTTAAGTTAAAATTCATTTGGCATTTTCCGGAACCATAACATTAGAAACACCCTGTAGATTTCTTACATATTTGCTTAAGCTAAATTCCAGGTCTGTCTTAAGAAAAACTTGTAAAATTTGATAAATCCCAAATCAACACCCTGTATGCATATGAGAATTTTAAAAATTGAACCGATTATTTAATACAATGGAAAAACTGAGTAAAACTGGAATATTGTTATAAATGCACAGTTCGTTCTACTATTAAAACTTTTAATTTATTAAATTTTTTCTGAAAAATTCGTATAGTTACAAAACTCATTAAATGCAGGTATTGGAGGAATGTATTTCCTCCTCACTAAAGAGTATTTGTCCGAAATTTTCTGAACGAGAATTTCCCAAATATGTAGATAGGTAGGGGTGGACCCCATGCCTGCACAGAAAAAAATAATGAGCCTGATATTAATTACTTCTAATGTGACTGGTCAATCAATGATTTGGTTGATGTAACGAACTCTAGACTTTTGTGATAATGTGTTTATATCATTAAACTCATGAGAAAAGTTATCTATACTATAAAATTTACATCAGAACAATGTAAAAATTACATTAAAGTGATGACTAAATAGTGATCAATACTGGGTATTCTAGATCATCACAATGCATTGTGATAATGATTATTTTAATAAAGCTATGCTTAGTAAACATTACACCAACGTGAAAGCCATATATAGGTTGATCCATTATAGTTTCATTCTTAATGCTTGAAAACATTGACCAATGGATAAGAATACCAAATTCATTATAAAAATACACTGCCTTCATTACCTAATGTATTAGTTTATTGTGTTAATATCTGAGAGCATCGAGACAATGCTAAAAGAATCATCGGTTAATGAAAGTTCATTATAACAATACACTGTATCTATTGCCGAATATGTTTGGTCATTCTGTTAATGTCTGAGAAGAATCATCGTTTTATAAATTTTTCACTTCGACTCATAAATATATGCCAATTTGATTCCTATCTCGTCATACGAATGTCTTACGCCGAAGACGAAGACAATGTTCTTACTGTGTTTAAGTCGATTTTTGTGGTGGTGTTTGTTTAGAAGTTGTAAGGTTAGTACATCATCTGTATTATTTTTATTTTGTGAGCTTTTTATATCGATCACTTATACAAAGGTGGGTTAAGGTATTATTTTTATTTCAGGCTGTGCCAAACTTATAGCTGTAATCTGGATCTAAACTAGAAACCGAAATATTCAGACTCTGGTAATTTTAATTTCAATATATTATTAAAATTATAATATATTTTATTTCTAGATTGTTATGGACTTGATCATGAAGAACGAAAACAGTGATGGTCTTCTTAAGAACGGTGAAAATTCACCATCAGAGACTCGCAGGAATCTTTCTTATACCTTGCAAAAGTGCCACAATATATAGAAAATATCCATTCAACCCTTTTTTGAAATCGGCTAAAACATCACAAAAATTTAAAAAGTGTATACATACTTTGATGGAATTAAATATAATGTTTTCAATTTATGCAAGAAGTTGATATTTGTTTGAAAATAATTTATGTTTTTAATTTACCTAAGTTTACTTTCTTATGTGAATATTTGAAAAATCATTAATAAACTTTTTCAGATCATATCAATGGATCTTTAATTTCTTTTTTTTTTTTTAGAGATTTTTGGTATATCTACTGGTTTCGGCATTGCACCATGTCACCAAGGGTCTGGTAAATTAGAAAATTTAGAAATATTTGATATATGATGAAATATGGTTCAAGGAATTGACAATACATAGAATTTTATTTGAAAAACTAAAGTTAGTGCCATTTCGGAAAACTAAAAGATCCTGTTTACAAAAAAACCTTGAAATTAAAAGTCAAGTATAGCATACTTTTAGATTAATGTTTGTTGTTATCATATTAATGTCTTCGAACATTGAACGAATGTGGTGGGTTGGTCGAGCAATGTTTAGAAAGTCATTTTGGGCATGGCTAAAAAATCATGTCCAGGTGATTAAATCAATAAACAAGTGATTAAATCAATGTCCTGGATTCATCAATGTAATGACTCCCGTTGATTGGTCGATGTACAGAAAACATTAATATCATGATTGATATTTATGTACTCATGTATTGATGAAAATGATGATTTACTCATACACAATTGACATTGGTAGAATGTATTCTATTTTAAAATCTAGGTGATGGAATGAATGCCTCTCAGAGGTTGATAGAGTTACTTGAACATCAGGCAATCAATAATAATACATTTAATCAATGAAATGGAGTATCGGTTGAAAATTAATGTCCGAATACATTATCGCCAAGATGTTTTTTATTATATTTACGTAGGTTTTTTTTTCTGTGTGGCTTCCTCGGTCGCCAGATTTTAACCCAGTGGATTATCACATTTATTATTATCTGAAGGCCAAAGTATACGCCTCGGAGATCAATATCACAAAACTTCTTGATAAAATTAATAATACATGTGAAGAAATCAGAGCTAAACCATTAATAATCAGACAAGCTACACAGTACATATTGAAAAGAACTCCTAAATGTTCTGAATAAAATGGTGGACATATTAAACATATACTAAAATGAGTTCTCAGAATCGTTTCCGTTTTAAAGAAAGAAAACATTTTCTCATGTGTACTATTTTTTTGATAATGTACTTATGATAGGTTAAACAAATAACTTCAGTTTTTTGATATCCTTAATCTTCTACATATTAATGAAATTAACTTACCAAAGTTGTTATCCAATACCTAAACAGATTTTTAAAATGCTACGCAAGAAATATGAGAATGTATAGATAAATACTGTAATGATTCGGTGCCTTAAATTTTAGAAAGCCCCACGTTGTGAATCCATTTTTAATTATTTACTACAGACAGAATCTCTAATTTGGATTGGGTTCTATGGAATTAAAAAATAATAAACATTACATGTTAATTGTAAAAAAAATTATATATGCTGTCTAATTTCTATCTTCTTTTGAATTACTCCGACACAAATTGATTTTTTAACCTTTATATTATCTTCTTAATTTAAATTCCCTTTGATATTACTCCATCCAGATTTTGATAAAATGTCTTCTTTTATAATGCTACTTTTTTTTAATACTTATTTTTTTAAATTACATTATAAATCTTAAATTGGTATATAATTCCATCTCATATACATTTTTGTTAAAACTTATAAAGTGACAAATTTTTAAAAAATCAATAGCATCTCTCTCTGTTTATTATTTTTTCTTTTTTTTAATAAAAATTTTTCTTACTTGATTATTTAAAAAACCAAATTAATCACTTTTGTCTATCTCTGAAATTTTCTTTTACTTTTCCAAAATTATATTAGAACTCATACAGAGTATTTCATTACAATACGTATTTTTGTTATTATTTAATAAATTTTCCCTTTGTTTTAGTTGTAAATATTTAAATATTTGCCTTCGAAAAATACCAATAAGTTTATAATATTACTATTATTAAAACAATTAGTTCTTTTTGAAGTAAAACCCAAAATGTAATATCAAAAAATAATATTTCTTTTTCTTTAAAACTAGGAACACAATCATTAACCAACTTCCCATATTGACCAAAAATACACGAATTCGAATAAAATTAACAATTTTTAAGTTTTAGTTGCTAATTAAAATGTGCAGTATAAAAAAATATGACAAATTTTTTCACTCTTTGCAAACCAATTTATAAAATTCTGGTATACAGGGTGTTGTTGATCGTGAAAATAATGTTGACAATTTTTTTTGAAGACGGACCTAAATTTTAATTTTGGTTACTATGTAAGTTGAATGTCCTAATAAGTTAGTCAAATTGTTATCAGTCAATTATTTCCGTTTTGACTACCACCACCAGTGCATGGTACAACTTATTCTGTTTTTTATTTTAAAAAAATTCTAATTTCAACTTGCATCTTAGAGATACACTTTGATACAGACATTCTACTCAAATCACCAATTATGTTTTACTTGTGATTGTTTTAATTTTTTATTTTTTTTAGTTTCGTTTCATTACCACATGTTATGTACATTTAGTTTATTGTTTCCCTTTCACTTTTAATGATGTTACTTATATTCTCATTGTAACCTTGTTTTTAGGCCTGATGAGGCCGAAACGTGTCGCGTAGCCTATTTTGGTTTTAACATATTAATTTTATTATACATTGTGGTATGTCTTTATGTCTTATTAGAAATTAGAACATGATTACTAAATATGAAATAAATATACAGCGTAGTTTCGAAAAAACGAGAAATAACCAATATTGACAAACCACCCTGAAACTCAGTTATGAGGTGGGTTAGACCAATCAAATATGGGTTTTTTTAAAATCACCCAAGTGCAGTTTATTTTCGGATGACGTATGTCGGTTTACTTATGAAACACCCTGTATTAGAAAAAAAATTGCGAGACAACTTTATCATTTCTTATTTTTATCTATATTTTCCTTATTATGGTAATTTTTTGATGGAATTAAAATCTGACCTCGATATTTCAAAATGAACTTACCGTCAAGTTCGGTCCCAGGTCCCAATATTTCATCGATTGGGGAAAAAACTACTAAACCGATAAATATTAGATGACAGACTATATTTTAGATACGGTCCTGTTGTATTATATCTAAATTTATCTAATGGCAGTATACATTTTCGTATCTTTCATAGGATGTTCTTCTCCGGAAATTAAGCACAATTTTTACATTTTCCGGATGTTGGTCCCAGAAACGTTCATCTGTAGTCTCCTGAGGGATGCCTTTGAAGATAAATTTTCAGTTCTTGTCGTCATTGTTACAAGATATTTGCCGATTGGGCTTTGTCTGTTGTAATTGGCTGAGAGTATCAGGATTTTAACCAGCATTTTCAGATCGCATCTCTTTTTGATTGTCAGGTCAAACAAATTAGAATTTTCCCGTTTACAAAACAAAAAAAAAACTCTTTGATAACTGATAAGCCAATTACGACTAAACTTTTTCAATATTTCTTTTTTCGTCGTTCTAGAATCGAATTAGTTTTAATTAAATGTGCATATTTTTGGGCTACATACACACTGATTAAGAGCGATTTTATATGTTCAAAGTTGAACGGAGTTAGAGTGTAGTTTATTCGACTAAGTGGTTATTTGGAATGTTCTGGATTATAATGAACGATGGAATCATTTTATCGTTTTTGTAACTTAGTCTCTTCCTCTGGTATATATAGAAATAGAAACGTGCTCATGTATTCGCCGGAAGATTGATGATCCAAATCTTATTAACATAATCTTAAAGTTCGATTTTACCATAAAATTTCAACAATAAAGTAACTTCAAAAATTTGTAATCTAATGTATCAACAACAAGACATCTCTTTCTTTATCTCGACGATAATAAAATTCTGAGAGTCTGGAAAGCAATTTTATTGTAGGATATAATAAAGTTATATCAAGGTCATACCGCAGTATATAATCACAATAAAATTTATTTTCATGTTTTTATTTATTTCACGATTCAATTTTCTTTATTCTCATCAGACTTTATGTATTATAATTATAATAATTTTTTCGTTGACGTCTACAAAAAATTACATTTTCCGAATGAAAAATGAAGTATTTTTCGTCCGCAAACTCTATTCATCCGCTGTGGTCACTATGATACGGCATAGTGAGAGAGCGGCGATTGAGTCATTTTCGTAAATCTAGGATTTAATAAAAACCGAGGCACAGAGCCGCTTCAGAAAAGGAAGATGTACTCAAAATCATATATTCTCGATAAAAGAGATCTCAGATAGGGCACTAGCTATAGGAAAAGATGTATATGTGGCATTCATGGACATGGAAAAAGCGTTTGACTAGGAAGAAAATTTGGGAATTCCTGAGGGATAGAGATGTACACTTAAAGCTAATAAGAGTTATAAAATGTATGTATAAAAGAACTAGAAATAAAGTAATAAGTAAAAGTTATATGTCATATGAATCCATCACAAAAGAAGGAGTTAGACTGGGAGGCAGTTTAAGCCCGCTCCTGTTTATTATTTACATGGAAAAAATAATTAAGGAAACTGAGAGAAAAACCAAGCTTCTACATATTGGGTACAGAAATTTGGAAAGAATCGATATGAAATAATGTGCCTTTGCAGATGATGTAGCGATAATAACTGGGAGTGAAAAGGACCTGAAAGAAAACTTGAAAGTGTGGAAGTTAATATTAATAGAGAATGGCATGAAAATGAAGAAAGCAAAAACAAAGGTAATGATAATATCACGGCAAAGGCGAAACTTAGAAAGTATAATAGATGAGGCGAAGATAGAACAAATAAGTTCTTTTTAATATTTAGGAAATAAGTCTTAGAATAGAAAAAGCAAATAGAGTGTACTATGTACTAAGCAAAGGCCTATTAAATAAAAAAGAAGTATCGCGAGAAACTAAGATGAACGTCTACTAGGCTATATATAGGCAAATTCTAACACATGGATGCCAGTCCTGGATATTGACAAAGCAAGAAAAGAGCAAAATAGGAGCAGCCTAGATGAAATACTTAAGAAAAGTAAGAGGAATAACAAAGTTAGATAGAATAAGGAACGAGGTAATCCGTAGGGACCTGAAACTGGAAGCAATTGACAAATATATAGAAATGACAGACCCAAGCAATCTTGTAATAATGTAGTGGGAAAAATAATAGAAAAGTAGATTTTGGCATAAAATAGAAAGGACTGGAAAAAGTGATTATATATATACGCCTGTGACAATAACTGTCATCTGCTGTTGTCAAATTAATTATTTATGAAATCCGCTAGATTTTACGTGTGAATAAGACCGTGGTGTGAATATTAGTGTTCATAATAATCAAAAATGGATAGTGATAGCAATATAGATATCAGTAACACTCATCCATAGTTACAGCAACTACGGCCACATTGGATTTACTCCCCCAGAAATTACGAATTTTATACGAAAAACAATACAATACTTTCAATAACTAGCGTCATGAATATAATGTTAAAAATCTCTCAGAAAATATTCTTGTGGCCCATTTTTTTAGTTAATAATTATAAGTCATCAACGCTATAGTCAATATACTGCTAAAATACACATTAGTCATTAAGGAAAACGTTAACATATCCAAATTTCCGAAACTTATTGCATTTTTGAAACAACATTGTGTTAAGTAGAAAGCGAAAAATCTAGAATATTTAGTCGAGATAAAATGAACGAATGTTTTAGCTGTCAAATAGTGAACAAAATCTACGATAGTACTTGAGAGCGCCACGTTTTGATTTCGGATAAGATCCACTTTTTTTTCAATCGCATGATTCCTCAAAAAATGGTAAAAGGCGAGTATTTACAGCTACAGACAAACTTTGCGATGAAGTGAATCCTTTAGAAATATTTCGACGCCAACTTTGGAGTATTTCACTAAATGCAAACCTTATTGTTTTTGTAATATTGTTTTTCTTTTTATACGCAAAACAATCCTTTTCTTAATTTCTTTGATATCCGTCGGAAAAGTAATAATTTAGAGTACGGCACTTTTCCCTATGGAAATGTCAAACACAGCTATGAGTTGTCAACTTTTTTTGACAAGTTACTGTTTTTCTTTCATTAATAAATGTGGTTATAGAAAAAATATTATGTACAACTTGTAAGCAAAGCATTTTTGCCACTCGATGTTTTCAGCAATCGATAGCTGGTAGCCTTAGCTCGCCAACCTACTACTTTCAATGACATAAGTTAACTAAAACTATCTGTCTGTCCGTTTATCGGTAACTGAGCTACTTGAATACTGTCAGCGTGCTGAGTTTATTTTAACTGCTTTTTAGTAGTAATTTTAAATGAGTGCAAATTGTGATAAAATTATTTCCAGATTGCCATTCGAGTTGTTAAATAAGATTGAATTATTAAAGAGAAAACTCATTTTATTTCCATGGGAGCAAATTAGTTGAATTTTGTAGGTATTCAGCGGAGTAAGTAGGTAGCTGTAAATTTAGAGATGTAAATAAAAGAATTCCGTTTTATATCAAGAAAAACGCTTGAGGAATAGAGGAAGTAACATGTTTAAGGTCTCATTTACTTCACTTTTCGCGAAGTCATGAAAAGTTTGCTTTTCCCAAGAGAAACCTTGTTATTTCGCAGACGTTTGGAACGAACTAAAACTGAACCAACTTCAATCTCGTTTAGTGAATTAATCTAAATGAATTCCTGAGGTGAGGTTTCTCTTACATAATACATTTTCATGAGATTGACGTTTTTCCTCGAAAGGGTTTTCGAGTCTATCTCATGGTTTATTTATTTTCTACATATGTGGCAGCGAATAGTGGGCTCCGGGACTTTGCTTTCCTTCGCGCGCCAAGAAAACTTAAAGCAAATATCAGACGATTACTTAGGTCTGAGTTGAATTCCGACAATATGTCGAGTATGCTATGCATTTTAAAATACAATGCATTTATGGTAACTTTTGAAAAAGTATATTCCAAAGCTGTTTAAATTATTTCAGTTAGAATTAAATTTTCTTTGAAACATGAAAATAAATATTAACTTTTATCAACCGTTCGAGTCTCTTACTACCATTACATTTATCTTTCCAACGCCTCATCTAATACGAAAATGCATCTATTTTATTTTCTTAGTTCCTTTTCTTGGGTCATAAATTTTTATGATCATTTCAGGTCTTTATCAGTTTAGTATTTTATTTTACTGTTATAATTACTACCCCCTTTATTGTCCATTCTGTATTTTCTACTTCTGAGAATCTCAATATTTCTGTCTTGTTTGTTTTTTCCTTCAATTACCATTCCCTGTTCAATCATTTTTGTTACATTTGTTAAAAGTTTCATGTATTTATATTTTTTTTAAATTTATGTTTATACCTATTTTTTCATATTTTTCTTTATTTTTCGGTTTTTTACTGTTTGTTTTTTCTCTTTTTTCCCATTTTTGCTCATATTTCTATATTTTCCTATTTTTTTTACAACTTCTTCCTCTTTCTCCTGTTTTTTTTTTTACTATTTTGTCGTCATTTTTTCTATTGCTTCCCATTTTTTCTATTTTTGTCTATTTTTTCCCTATTTTCCTATTTTTGTCCATTTATTAGTGTTTTTTCTGTTTTTTCCTATTTTTTCCTATTAATTCCTAGTTTTTCCTGTCTTTTCACGTTTTTTTAATTTCTTCCCATTTTCCTATTTTTGCCTATATTTCCCCATTTTTCTTTTTTTTCCAATTTTTCCAATATTTCCTCATTTTTTGCTCATTCTGTTTTTTTTTCTATTCTTTTTGTTTTCTGTTTTTTTTTCTAATTCCTATAATTTTCCATTTTTTGGACGGTTACGATTGTTTTCGGTTTTTTGGTTGTTTTTTGCGATTACTTTTTCGGATTTTTTTCTGATTTTTTGCGCAATTGTATTTGTAATTTTTTATGTTTCTTTTTCTGATTTTTTTCTGTTTTCTGAGGCTTTTGTGCGATTTTATTGGATTTTTTTTCGTTTTTTTGCGATTTTTTACCGTTTTTGTTTGAGATTTTCTTGTAATTATTTGCCATTTATTTCAAATGTTTTAATTTTATTTTTAATTTTCCGTTTTTTTGCGAATCTTTGCAATTTTTGCGATTTTTTTTGCAATTGTTTGAGTTTTTTGCTTTTTTTCGTTTTTTTCAGTTATTTACAATTTTTTGATTTTCTCATTTTTTCGTATTTTCCCATTTTGTTTTTCATCTTTTTTTCAATATTTCCTGATTTTTTCAATTTTTTTCGATTTTTACTCTTTTTTTCTTATCATGTTCTGATTTTTGTTATTTTCTGATTTTATTTTCGATTTTTCTAATTATTTCTTATTTTTTTATCAGTTTTTTTTCTATTTCTTTTGAATAGGCATTTTTTCCATTTTATAATTTTTTATATTTTTTGGGATTTCTGGTGTTTTTTGAGATTCATACCGGTTTTTTTTTCGATTTTTAACGTTTTTGCGTTTTTTTTTTAGATTCTTCTCTATTTTTTTCTATTTCTTCCTATTTTTTTTAGTTTTTTTTTTCTATTTTTTACTGTTTGTTTAAGTTTTTTTATATTTTACCTATTTTTAGTATTTTTGGCTACAATTCCATATTTTTTTATATGTTTCCTAATTCCCTCTATTTTTTCTCCTTTTTTCTGTTTTCTCTATTTTTTCCTATTTTCCTATTTTCCAATTTTTCCTGTTTCTATTTTTCATATTTTTCCCATTTTTCCCATTTCTCCCATTTTTTCAATTTTCTTTTTTTTACCCATTATTTCTTATTTTTACGTATATTTTACTGTTTTTCTTCATTTTCTGTTTTTTACCATTTTTCACTATTTTTTTTTGTTTCTTCCCCTTTTGTCCAATTTTTTTTCTAATTTCCTTATTTTTTCCTCTTACTTATTGTTTCCAGTTTATTCCCAGTTTATTCCTATTTTTCTTACTTTTTCTGGTTTTACAGTTTTCTTTTTTTTATTTTTTTACTATTAATTACTGTTTTTTACTGTTTTTTCCCTTTTTCAATGTTTTTTCTTACATTTTTCTGGTTTTCCTATTTTTGAGTATTTTTTTCCCATTTTTCCTATTTTTATCTATTTCTCTTTATTTTTTTTCGTTTCCCCATGTTTCTCATTTTTCAGTTTTCCTATTTTTCTTCTTTTTGTTTCTATTTTTACTTTTTCTGTTTTTTTTTTTTGTTTTTCGTATATTTCTCTATTATTTTCTATTTTCAACATTTTTTTTGTCATATCCAAAAATCGTCCAACGCGCCTAGAGGAGTTTTCACTTCAACTATACAAAATCTCACACTCCTATTACTACGCTTAAAAATTGATCCGAAGTTTTGTCTTTGCGTATTAATATATACATTTTCTAATTATCTCTTGTTTATTTATTTTTTCCTTGTTTTCTGTCTTTTTTATATTTTTTTATCACTTATACCACTTTCTTTATCGGTTTCTGTTTCTTGAGTTTTTATTCTACTCTTTTGCCTTTTTATTGAATTATTTCTCTATTCGCTTATTTTCTTTTCTACCGTATTTTATGTTTTCACTTAGTGATGTTTTCCAAATTTAACAAATACCGTTTCGAGATTAAATTTAAGATGTATTATTATAGTTTCTGTATCGAATTGTTAAATTTTAAGAAAGCCTTTAAATGCAGCAACAATATAAGATAGAAGGAAAAATCGATTGAATTTAAGTCAACGATTTTCTATTAAAAATCATTCTTCTCGTTATGTGATAAAATAGGTCAGATTTTTACAGTAAAAAGAAATATTAGTAAATAAAATTTTATATGATCAGTTAACACAATTTCCAATTAAAAAAAAATAAGGATTCGTGTTTTTCAGTAATTGCGCCTTAAAATAATTATAAAATTATGCACAGTTAGCATGAGCTCTACAATTATGTTTTATCGCTCAACAAGGTAAACCGCGAGTATTTATTAAAAGTGGTTATTCATATAATAATGTATATTTTTTAACAAGTTTTTTTTCCATCATATTTTTATATTAAAACTCGAAGCGTGTATTTATTCTGGACATGTTAAAAAAAGTTAAATGTCACATACAATGAAAATTAATATTCCACGAAATAAGCCAGAGAACATAACAAGAGCCTATCAATCAGTTTTTCGTCCAAATATAAACATTTTTGATTTTATAAGCTGGTTATGACAAATATTTAATATCTTCTACAGAGTGTATATATATATTCGTTACTTTCCAAAAGTAACGCGTTACTTTTAAAGCAATAACGCTTTACTTTTTTATATATTCTTCTTCTTCCATGTCTTCTCGTTCTTTTATTGTCCATCTCACAATTTATCGCCATTATTATTGCACATACAAACAAAATTTTCAAATAAAAGTTGTATGATTAAGCTTGATTTTTTAAAATGGTATCCAGAACACGTGGCGCGAAATCGACGGGGTACAAAAAAATAATAAAAATATTATTTCACATCAAACAGCAGAAACAAAAGAGAAAAACCTTAGTTTTAAAGTTACGCGTTACTTTTTAGGAACGCGTTACTTTTGAAGTAACGCGTTACTGTAACGAAATAACAATTTCGCGTTACTTTTACAAAATAACTCAATTGCCGTTACTTTTCGCCAACTTTAAAAAGTAACGAAATTACTAGTAACGCGTTACTGAAAAGTAACGTTTTAGTTTCGTTACTCCCAGCTCTGATGTCTAGTACATTTTACTTTCCCGACCCACCTCCTAGAAGGGAAAGTATTGTGAACGAGCTAAAAAAAAATTTCAAGACAAAAACGGAAATATCCATTTTCGGATCCTCTGAGACGATTAAGACCATTTTCAGATGGAAGTCTGTCTGTCTGTCTCTCTCTCTGTGTGTATGTGTGTGTATTCTTCCACGATAGAGGCCACACGTTTAATCCGATTGAGCTGAAATTTGGTATAGTGGTTTGGGTTATCCGTCGGAAGAACCCATTAGTATTTGTACGATATCTGTCAAACAGAAGTGTTACTATCAAAAAACGACAGATGCAATACGTCACGGAATTCGACTTGCAATATGTCATTTGAAATCGATTGAAAAATTCTATTCAGAACAGTCAAAATTATTTCTCCAACTGTCACCTGTCAAAAATAAAAATATGTCAAATTTTGAATCTTTAACATTAAATATCTGAAATAGTATTAATCCGATTGAGCTAAAATTTGGTATATATGGGTTTGGGTTACCCGTCGGAACAACTCATTAGTTTTTGTATGACATGTGTCAAACGTGAGTGTGACTATCAAAAACGATAGATGCAATATGTCACCGAATTGGACGTGCAATATGTCATTTGAAAGCCCTTGAAAAACTCTATTCAGAATAGTCAAAATTAATTCACCAACTGTCATCTGTCAAAAATAAAAAATGTCACAATTTGAAACTTTAACATTAAATATCTGAAAAAGGATTCGTGGATACTCGTCGGGATAGTGTTGGGGCGACACAACCGAGTTTTTTTATTAATAATGCCATTTCGGTGGTGGAAAAAGACTGGCAGACATGCTAAAAAATATTCTCCAAAGTAGAGGGAATCCGAAGTCGGGAAATAATGAATGTGAGAGAGAGCGCATTTCGGCAGCATCTTGGGGCTAAATAAATAAATACTTTTTTAAAATGTTAATAACTATGTATAATTCGCAAAAAAGTTTTTTTTAACAAACCGGGTGACCACGAGTTAATCTACGCCTCCAATATTTTGTTCTATAATTTAAAAATTAAGGTTTTGGAACACGTTAATAATGAAAATAATGGGCTACTTTTATACTGAATAATGCTAAAAAATGGTCAAAAAATGTTTTTATCGTTTCATCTTAAAGTACTTTTAAATACCTTTAATTTAAACCTCCGCAGTCTATTGTGCGACCTTTTTGCAAACTTTTATGGCCGCTCCAATTTTTTTCGTAAATCTTGATTTTTAGCGGTTATGTTAAATATTTTGATTTAAAATTTTACAGGCTTAGTATGTTCTGTTAAAGCTATCTTTTTCTCAAGCTATATTAAATTCCGTCGAGTTTTGTCAAAATTATAGAAATTTGTTTAAAAGCGCACTCTTGTATTTATTGTTAGCACATTAACAATAATAATAATAATAATGAGTTCTGGTTCAGCTAAAATTGTTCTAAATTTAGTACATAACTTTAAAAAAAAATCACAGTTATTAGTTTCTGAGATATTAAAAAAACAACTAAAAAAATCACAATTTTGTAGTTTAAATTGTTAATAACAAATAATTCACAGGGTCTGGCAACTACACAAAACCGGATTATAACTTAATTTGAACCCCTTAACCGATTTCAAGAATAACATAGCGTTTATAAAATGTTCACTTCTCCAATTTTTTTGGTAGTATTTCGACTCCACTAGACATTCTTTAAGGCAATATATATTTAATTTCAATTTTGGATCCAATTGTGCCTAATTATTAGTTACGCCACTGGAGATGATATCAGAGAATGTCCCCGGAAACTAATTAATTACCAATTCAATCTAAATTTAACATTTGAGGATCGCTTCACTACTGCTTTGTTCTCCAGACTTTGAAATCATGATAGTGGTGGTTTGGAAATATAAATAATATAATTATTTTCTACTATACTAGCTTTTGCCCGTAAATTTGTATTAGTAAACATTTCATCGTATTTTATTTTAAATTAAAAATAACGTACATTTGTCGTATATAATTAAATTGAATCTAAATTCAGTATGAGGCATTTTATAGCTTAACTGCATGATTACAATATTGTATCTAAAATGACGTAAGAATTTTGTTATTTATATTTGTTCTAAATTCGATATTTTAGGTCCTTGATAAATGTTTTATTAAAATTTAAAATGCGTCGTATCCAAAATAGCGTCGTGCTCTAAGTTTGTCCGCGTGCGATATGGCTATCATATCCATACTAGTTGCACAAACTACTATTTTCTACATCCACATGGATATTGTCTATTTTACGCACACTTTATAGAATATATATGTAGGAAATATCAGTTTAATGACAGGATATAATTTCATTAGCGTGAGATATGAAATCCACCAATCAGAGTTCACAATATCACTTCATTAACGTGAGATATGAAATGCACCAATCAGATTTCACATTTGGTAACCCGCTACCTATTTATTTTTTTAATTTTAAATAACCTGTCAAAACAGCTGTCAGAATTTTTTATACTAATACAGAAATATTTTGTAAAAATGATTAATTCCAGTAATGATTTAATAAACAGAACAAAGATGTAATAATAATAATAATATTATCGACCCAAAAATCAAAAACTAAATATGAATATGACCTACTTAAAAATAGAAGGTCCGTATTAGACTTATATGATTTTATAATAAATCCTTTACAGTCCGTGATAGCCCAGTGTTAACGCTCTCGCTTTCGGATACGAAGAGCGTCGGTTCAAACCCTATGACTGTAATCTATTTTTATAATATTTGTAGAAAAAATGTACTGTTCAACTCGTGTGGATTATCCATATCGTATGAGCATTCCGCCTACGGCGTCGTGCTCAAACTTCGTCCTCGTGCGATATGGCCATTATATCCACACTTGTTGCACAAACTACTAATTTATAATTGAAAACTAGATATTAAAAATTTTTCCACATCTATCTCAGTACCATATGATCATTAAATCTCGCTCTAAAATAAAAATAAAATGTTATTATGTTACTGTAGAAAACAATATTGAAAACATAAAAATTCTTATTTTTTAATGCAATTTGATATAATTGCATATATGAACGTAGTTTTCAATTTTAATCAACTTTTCCTTAAACCAATTTTTGTTATTAACTTACACATTTCACATTCATAAATTACATTTTTTGACACACCTCGTATACGACTAAAAAAATTTGATAACTGATGGTTGTATTTTAGGTTTCAAACCATGCAGACTTTTTTATGAAGAGTACCTTTTGTCCATAAAACTGATAATAAAAAGTTTTCCGTATGCTGCGAAAAAATTTTAATAACTGTTTTTCTGATATAAATATATTTTAGTCCCTTTCTATCATCTAATACCACCAGGTCGTTTAAAATTAGTTTATCTTTCGGTTCGTCCCGTGCTTTATTTATTATTATTACTCTAATTCCATCGGTATGTTTTTTGACCTTCCGTCGTTTCCCGGATGGTTTTCTTTTCCCATCTTTTTGAGATTCCTTTTGTGTCGTTTGAGTCAGGACGCAATATAAATTTTCTTTTTTTTTCGCGGCAAAGCCTGTCTTTCCGAATATCCCTTAAATCCGCATAACAAAGTTTTCATGCTCTTAATTATTTTCCATCCGCTTTTATGGAAATTATAACTTGGCGTTTATATTTTTTCTAGCGCGGCTTGTGGTGTTTCGCTTTGTTATTTAAAATAAGTTTCTAAGTTTGCTTCTTGATAATTTCTTAAACAAATAATGGTTGATATCGATGTGACATTATGACAGTAGGATTAGAGCGATAAAATAGTATTGGACTAAAAAAATTTTGAATCGACTTAATGTCCTGATATAATTATTATTACACGAAAATAATATTAAGCTGAAAACTAGGACTTATATAACTATATACCGTGTGTGTCAAAAATGTGCAGATATATTTGAGTAGGTCAAAATAATGTAATTAAAGGTTCTTGATTTTTTCCATAAAAGTATGATATTAATTGATAACTGAAATACTATAAATTGACACTATAGTCCATCCAATATTTCTTTTAACTTTTTGACAATTCGCAGCTGAGTTGGCGAAAAAAAGGTACTAAATCTGTATAAATTCTGTCAAAAATCTGTCAAAACTGGTAGTGTCTATCGATACTATTTTAAGCTCAAATTGATTAATGAGATTTTAGTTAGAATGGAGAAGAATATTTATTAAAAATGCTTACATTTTTTTTATTCTCGTTTTCCCACAGAGAATTCTGTAGAGGTGACTGAGAAATAATGTTAGTTTTATTAATTTAATATCTTCATATTTATAATACGATTGAACCAACTGCAGATTATATCAAAAACAAAAGGCCAGAGCATTATGTTTAATTAATCCACTCCTTTGTAAACTTGGCACTGGCCCAGTAGACACATCCAAACAGTTTAGCCACACTATATATTTTAACACAAAATTACTAGTCAACCTGAAGGCTGTCACTTTAAGAAAAAAGAATTGTTGGACAGAGTAAATGATTAAATTCTGCCATTGTTGCTAAAAATTAATTTCGAGAAAAATATACACTTGTTGTTCATAACTCTTTTTGAACATTTTTATTTATTTAACCAGGTAAATCAGCTTAGATTATTTGAGTTTGAATTACCAGTTATATTTGTAGCGGATAACTAACTTTAAGGGCCGAAAATTGCCCACTTATTGACAATCAAAAAACTAGTTAAAATAATTTATAAATCAAATTTTTCAATTTTATTAAATCTGTTATTTCATCAGCATCACTTTCCACTGCATTATAAATATACTATAAATATGTTAATTAATTAAAATCAAAAAATGCCTAATTTAGTTTTTAACTTATTATACTGAATTCCCGATCTTAGTTTTTTTTATCACCTTTGTACCGGTTTATGACATATCATATACCAAAATGTAGGTCAGACTTTCCTATAAGTGCTAACGTTATAACAACTGGAAAGGAATGTATAATTAAGAATTTAAAATTATTAAATTGGTGGTTACTCTACACTATTTACGAACCGAGTACCAAGGTGGCTCTGTAATGCCACTTAATATTTTGTTAATAAAGTTTTTTCTCTATACATGCATCTTAGTATTTATTGTAATAGTCATAGATAAAGTATAGTATTCAACTTGCGGAAATAGTCATAACTTATAACCTACATTACCGCTCGTTAAATAATATACTAATAAGGGTTAGCATACTTGTTTCGGTTTTTAAATAAAATAATACGAAAAATAATTTAATACATACAATAATAGTATACGAACAATAACAATAATACATTTACATAAATTTTCCGGTAACTTATTGTAGAGATACATTATTATGTTGGGGCCTCCGGGCGTCGTATCAAATATAACGAATATAATCGTATTTCTTTATATTTCACAAAATAAACTGACATAACAGACATAAAATTACAACCCTAATCTTACTCCATCTCTCAACAGCTAAAAATATAATAATCAAATAATCCCGCTTGAAAAATACCCAACCTTCTTCTTTTTCATTCCTACCAACCTCTCAGTGTCAACAACCCAAATAAAATGATCTGGTACCTTGGCACCTTAAAGTAGGCAACCACAGTCAAACATTGTTGGTTGTCTACCCAAAACATCTACAATTATAATAATTCTTTTTTCAACTCTTGACAAAAAAATTATTTATTGTTAAAATTTGGGATTTAAAGATAACTGCTTTTTGAAGGTTTGTGAATTCGTGACTGATTTAATTGTATCAAGAACCGTATTATATAATTTTGGTGCTAAGAATGTATATGATTTTTGTAAAATAAAGAATAGTTGCCGCAGATTTGAAATATTAGTACTAGCATGTAGGATATCTAAGTTTTTTCAAAAATTAATTTTAAAAATTTTCGTTCAATTACACCCTGTATACCCTGTATATTGAAAAAAGTTAATGTGTTGGACCCGTCTACCGACAAACGTGTAAGCGTCAATTGGAAACACTCTGTTTAAAGCTGAATTCACTTAATCACTTTTTTAATTAATTTTCACAATCACTATATTAATAAATCAGGACTTATATAGTATATACGAAGTCAATTCCAACGGTATAAAAACTAAATATCTACCGACGCGTCGTTGGCTTCTTTCTATGGGCGGCGTGATATAATTTTTTTTTCAAAATATTTTTTTTTTCATATACCTACATTAGTAATATGCATAATGCCAATGAGAATTTAATAAAATGTTCAGATTCATTATCTGAATGTTCAGAGCTTGAATCTGAATTTGGGGTTATAATAATGGGGTCAATGGAAAGTAAAATACAATATTTATTCTCCTTTATTCAACATTGTGCTTTTCATTATCAGAAACATCAATAGAAGCTCTCCACAACTCCATCTTGATTAAATAATAACAACAAGAAAACAATTTAGAAAAAGACATTAATGCAAGAAAGTCACTCGCTAAAATTCGCGAGTGAATTGTCGTTTTTGGGGAATTTTAGACCATTTTGGACAAATTTAGGAAATTTTAGATTATTTTGAATAATTCTTTGATCAATTTAGGTAACTTTAGATCATTTTATTATCATTTTAGACCATTGTTGGACAATTTTAGACCATTTTGGACAATTTTAGACCATTTGGGACAATTTTAGACTATTTTCCACAAATTTAAACAATTTTAGATTATTTTCACTAATTCTTTGATCAATTTAAGTAATCTTAAACCTTTTTATTATTATTTGCGACTGTTTTTGGACAGCTTTAGACCATTTTAGATTATTTTGAACCATTCATTGATCAATTCAGTTAAGTTTAGACCGTTTTATTATTACTTTAGACAATTTTGAGATTTTGGACTATTTTAGACCATTGAAGGTTATTATGAACAATTCTCTGATCAATTTAAGTAACTTCAGACTGATTTATTATTCATTTAGACAATTTTGAGAAAATTTTGGGCAATTTTAGATCATTTTAGATTATTTAGAACAATTCTAAGATCAATTTAGGTAACTTTAGACCGTTTTATTATTAATTTAGAAAATTTTAGATCATTTAAGATTATTTTGAAGAATATTGTTGATCAATTTGAGTTTGAGTAACTTTAGACAGTTTTGTTATTACTTTAGACAATTTTTACACCATTTTGGACAATTTTAGACCATTGTAAATTATTCTGAACAATTCTCTCGGATCAATTTAAGTAACTTCAGACCATTTTAGACAATTTTTAGAAGATTTTGGACAATTTTAGATTGTTTTGAACAATTCTCTGATCCATTTTTAGATTTCGCAGAATTTTAGACAATTTTAGGTTATTTTGAACAATTTTCAGATCAATTTACGTATTTTAGACCATTTTTTATTATTTTAGACAATTTTTATAAGATTTTGGACAATTTTAGAGCATTTTAGATTATTTTTAAAAATTCCTTATTTAATTTAAGTATCTTTAGACCGTTTTATTATTAAATTACAAAATTTTAGACCATTCCAGATTATTTTGAACAATACAATTGATCAATTTGAGTTTGAGTAACTTCAGACTGTTTTAGACAATTTGTAGAAGATTTTGGACAATTTTAGATTAGTTTTAACAATCCTCAGATCCATTTCAGGTATCTTTAGACCGTTTTATTATTAATTTAGACCATTTTGGATAATTTTAGACCATTTTAGATTATTTTGAACAATTTTAGTAACTTTAAACCGTTTTATTATTAATTTAGACAATTTTTAGAGATTTTGGATAATTTATGATTATTTTGAGCACTGATAGTTCACTCGAAAATGCAAACGTAGGTGTTCACAGTGGACCCATTTTTGACACTCATATTTAGTTTGTGTAAAAGAAAATTTCCAAAAACTGAAATCCGAATCCAAGTAAAAATAAAATTTATAACTAATAAAAAATAAATCATAACCATATGAGCATTAAAATAGTTTCTCTTATTTCTTCTAGGCCCCTTTGTTGTGCAGATATTTTAAAAGTTAATGGAATTGTAGGTAGGCAAATAAAACTGTTATAGTTCATTTCTATTTTTGAAGATGGTTTAAAATACGGTTTCATGATATCGTTCCTAATTTTTATATAATAAAATTTCGGCGCCGGTATTGCTAGATAATTTTTTGGTTTTATGTAAATGCGCCTTTAAGGCCTTAGTGCCGTCGTGCGCCGCACGACCTTGCCCATATGGACGGCGCGTCCCTACACGGCTCGATTTTTTTTTAAATCAGAGAAAATGGCGTGGCCAACTTAACGGTGAAAAATAAAAAAATAGAAAAAAACAATATACAGGGTAGCGCTTCCTATACGCGTCGGTCTTTGTATGGGAAATGGCTAAATGGCTCGACATTAGTTTTTTTAACAGGGTTATTAACACTACAAATTATAAATAATTTGGATTATACAGGGTGATCCAAACATAATAATGTATATCAAAATTTTAAATGAAACACCCTATATTTAATAATGTCTTTTGATTCCGCGGAGAAATAAAGTAGTTTCTGTAATGTTTCCTATATCTATCTCCTTTTGTTTTTGAAATATTTTAAGGATTCTTAATTTATAAGTTTGAACAACATAACCTAGTATGTCGTGGTTATTTAAAACACATCAATAATTAGTGCTTTACAAGAGACCAGATAAGACGAGAATTTCAAAAATATCGTCTCGGTCTCGTTAGTTGAGAAAAAAATAAGTCTCGATTCAGTCTCGGTCTCGTCTCGTCTCGTAACAATTTATCAAATCTCGTTATTGCTAGATCTTATTTCTAAGATAGTCAAAACGAGGTAATTATTAATTCTATTATAATTAATAAATGCGTGATTATTTATTTATTTTTGTTTTTTATTTAGACGTTACTTAATCATTATCTATACAAATTATAATCATAAGCATTGTTATATAATAAAATACAACTTTTTTCATTCGTACACGTTTCAGTATTTTCCCAAACATACATTTTACATTTCGGTAATGAAAAATGTTAATTAGTTTAAAAATATTATTCTATTATAAATTATTTTCAATATGGCAAATAACCAGATAACGTTTTAAAAAAATTGCAATTGTCGAATTTGAATTGGAGGACATGTTAATGTTGATTTCGTTACTCCTATTTTCAATAGAATTGAAAATTTTATTTAAAATGATTTATTCTGCATACATAACTCGATCAAAATGTATTTAGAGGTTTTAACTTTTAAACAGTTCAAAATATTTTGACAGTTGTCAACATAACTGCGTGTTTTGCTAAAAAATAATTCGATTCTACCGGCTGAAAAATTTGTATCATAATGAAAATCATTATGAAACAGATTTTAATCTTTTAATTAGCAAACTTTTATAACGTTAAGAATGATAAAAAAATAATAAATAAAGATTTACATGTATACCGAATAATATTTTTTTTAATAAATTAAACATTTTCCATGGTAATTTTTGTTTAGACTTTTATTACTATTACTGGTTAATGATTATTTTTCAATAATTACTTATGATTTTATATTGACTAAAATATGTTTTCTAGCTGTAAATTATCAAAGCGATTTGAATTTTTGTAGTCATGTGTCTTTTTTGTCGCACGAAAAAAAATTACTGTACCTACAAGAACAAATCTATAGTTTCTGATCGATATAGGTACCCAAAGAGAGTTTCTCACTTTTCGGCCTAAAAAAATCATTTACGATCAATTGTTTATGACACTGATTTTTGAATCGAAATAGATGTACCATAAACTTTTTCGTAGGCCTTCGGATGAGCAGTTAATAAATGTATTCCTTTAGTATTATTGTCTTTTTTGCTAATTATTTTTCTTATTCTAGATTTTTCACACACTAAACATATTGCTTTTTTCTTATCTTAAAATTATTTCAAATTTTAATTTTTTTTTAAATTTTGATGCCACAGAAGTATTTTTTATTAAATACAGTTTATTAACTGCTTCAATTTCACTTAATATATCATCACTTTCATTTAATCTCGAAGTTTTATTAGGATTAACTTTACTAGCACCTATACTCAACACCACGTTGTTTTTACTTTCCGAACAACAGAGTTGTATAGAAGGAAAGTATTGCGATCATGATATTTTGACCATACCCAGATTTTAACGAATCTTTACGTTTTGAGGTCACCTGAATCCATTTATACCATTTTTAGCATGATGTCTGTCTGTGTGTGTCTGTGTGTGTGTCTCTGTGTGTGTCTGTGTGTGTGTCTGTGTGTGTGTCTGTGTGTGTGTGTGAACACGATAGCGTCTAAACGGCTGAACCGATTTAGATGAAATTTTATATACATATTTAACGTTAACAAGGAGACGACCTGTATAGATTTTGGAGTTAATCGGACAACCGGAAGTGACAGTTGCTATAAGTGATGACGTCATTACCTAACAAGATGACAATAAAGTTTTACACATATATTTTTTATACGTTATAGTTTAATTTCGACTGATTAAAATTTTCAAAAACTTTTGCCATTGTTGCCAGATTTATCAAAAAGTAATTTTTTTTCATATTTTTCTTAAAAAACCAAAATAATGCATTTTTATGAAAAATTACAGGATATGAAAGTTGTAGAACATAAAATTTTCTACACATTTTGTTTTTACCGTTTTTTTGATTTCCTCATAGTTTCGTCGCTAGAGGGCGTGAAAAATAATGTATATAGACATTTGCGACTTTTTTTAGATTTTGAGACAAAATTATGGATTTTTATGAAAATTTACAAAAAATCAAAATTGTAGAATATAAAATTTTCTACAAATTTTGTCTTTAATTTTTTTTCGAGTTCCGCATAGTTTCGCCGCTAGTTTTTATTTTAATTTTTAAGCAATTTTTATCCTTATTAAATTATTATTTTTTACTTAAATTTTAATATTAAAAATTTTAAAAAAATATCTTTAAATTTGTAATAATTAATTTTATTATTATAATTTTTTTCAAAATTTTATTACAAAAATTGTGATTTTTTTTAAAAATTGGCTAAGAAACATTTAAAATTATATTATGATTTTAAACTAAATTGAATAACTTCTACAATATTAAAGTTATTGAACTGGGATTTGCACTAATCTAAAGATAAAATAAAACTCTAAATTTAAAATGTATTTTAGTTTCTTAAAATTTAGAATTGTAATTATTATACACAAAATTAAGAAATTTTTTAAATTTTTTTGTAATTTCGTTTTATCAATAAGTATAAAATAAATGAAAAAATTAAATAGCATATCCGAAAAGGATCCAAAAGTACTATGTGTGTAAATTATTTCATAATTTTAACATAGTATTTGTAAAAGTTATAGAAAAAAATGAAAAAAGTTAAAACAATTCAATGGACCCATGAATTTTTAACAAAAAAATTTTTTTTTTTTAGTTTTTTAAACTTTCTTTATTAATACATTTTGATCCAAAAAACCTAAAAAAAAGGTTTGTTTCCCATTTTGAATAAAATTGAATGAGATATTAATTATTTAATGATTTTAAAATTATTCAAAAATAGGTTTGATTTGTTTTAAGGTTAAAATTAATATTAAAAATTTTAAAAAATTACCCTTAAATTTGTAGTAAAAAACTCTATAATTGTGATTTTTTTCAAAATTTTATTCAAAAAATTGTAGAATTCCTCATTTTTTTTGAAATTTAATATAAGTTTAAAAAAAAATTGAATAACTTTAAAAATATTAAAGATATTAAAATGGGATTTATACCATTCGATAGGTAATATAAAACTCTAAATTTAAAAAATAATTTAGTCTCTTCGAATTTAACATTGTAATTATTATAACCAAAATAAAACAAAAATTAAATTTTGTTGTCCTTTTGTTTTATCGAAAATGGTAAAACAAATGCAAAAAGTAACTAGTACACCCGAAAGGGATCAAAAAGTGCAATATGTGTGAAATATTTCATAATTTTAAAATAATACTTGTAGAAATTATACAAAATTATAAAAAGTTAAAAAAAATTTTTAGAAAAAATAATTTTTTTTTAATTTTTGTAAACTTATTTTATTAATGTATTTTGATGCACAAAAACTAAAATAATCGATTAAACAATTACTTTACTAGGAGTGTTCGGAAAGTTGGGTGGGATTACCCCCTCATTTTTTCTGTAACTAAAGTTCAAAATTATAAAATAAAATATTTCACAGATGGTTAGCAGATTTTAGATTTCGTAAATGTATCGTAATCTATGCAGACATTTTTTTTTATTATAAAAATTAAATATTTATACTGCTTGCCACTTTATTTTTCTCGGAAATTCAGAAACAAATTCTGAAGAAATATGAACGAGACCAGAAACGAGACTCTCGGGTCTAGTCGTATGTGGTCTCGATATCGCCTAAATAATTTTCAGAAAGGATCATCTCGCTCTCGTCTCGGTTTTACGAGACGAGACGAGATTAGACGAGAAAGTATCATTCTCGTGTGGAGCCCTACATGATATGTGTAGCCAAGATATTAGACTATCGAATAAAATGCAAATTTTTTAAATTAAATTATACAGGGTCTAATTAGTCTAATTTAATTGGACCTACATAAGGAGTGTAATAATATTCTTATTTTAAATGATACACCCTGTATTTAATATGTCAAACTGATATATATTTAAATTATCTTTCATTCCATATCAGATTTCCCTATAACATAAGAGTCATAGAAGTTACAAATTAAAATTTACAATTTAAAAACATCTTAGTGAGAAATTTGTGTCTAACGTACACAAAAAAATAAAATTGAGGGAAAAAATGACTAGATACTTTTTCTGAAATCACTCCAGAATGCCTACTTTCAGACCCCGAAAACACACTAATCTAGTATTTTAGCACGTTGCCAAGCAACAAACTTGGGTCCATAAGAATTTTTACCGTCCAAAATTGGTCCCTACCAGTTTTTTATATACGTTTTAGTCACTAAATAAATACACGCAAACAATTCACATTAAGAACATTTATGGAATATTGTAATTTAGACAGTAAATAAATAGAAGCAAATAAGTTAATTGTTAAAAAAATTTGCTATTTTAAAGAGTTGATATTTATTGGTATATAAAATATGAAAGGAAATCTTATCTCATTATTATTATTATTATTATTATTATTATTATTTTAGTTATACAATCTTGCGAATTTAAAATAAAAATTATTGTTAAAATTAATCAACTAAGAGGTTGTTAAAAAATAAAAGAAAAGATAGACAGGAGAGAAAAGTCTGTTAATATAATTTTTGGAATTGTCATGTTTTATTGGAAGGTTTATTGAATGTAAGGTATAGGAATTTAAGAAAAAAATATATAGAATGTATAATTAATAAAAAGGAATCTTCAATATGGAAAAGTTTTTATAAAATAAAAAAAAACTATAGAAAGAACAAAACTGTGGATGGAGCAAATTGTGGAATGAACAAAAGAGATTTCAAGATAGTGCAAGATAAAAATCAAATAACTGTGGAAGGAACAAAACTGTTCAAATAAATGGAAGGAGCAAACTGTGGAAGAAACAAAATAGATTTATATCTCAATTTGGAAAAATTCTCAATTTGGGAGTGGGTTTTATATAAAAAATAACAAAAATCACAAAAGAAAACCAATAATAAATATAAATTTTAACCTTTATCCTATCTTCCTTCTTCAAAATTATTCCTAAATTGCTTCCCCCGACACTACTCCATTTTAAATCATCCCCAATATGCCTTGTCTATATTTTCAAAAAAAAATCTTCCCTTAAAACTTTTGAAATTTTTTTTTATTTTTAAACTTTTTTTCATTCTAATATTAACAATAGCCTTTTTTATAATTTCTATAAATTCTGACATTCTTTTTCTTAAAAATTTCTGACATGCCTGTTTTTTATTATTTTTTTTTCATCTGTCTTTTCCCCAAATAAAAAGATTTCTTACTTGATTAATAAAAAAAATTTCAAATCTTGCCCTTTACCTAATTACTTAAATTTTCTTTTAATATCATTTCCCAAAGTTTTTTTTTTGTTTTCATACTAATAATAATGATGTGCCAAATATAAAAATAAGATTCTTCATATCCAACAATTGTTGATTTAGAATAAATTATATACCAATTATGTTCAATAAATTCTTGAAAATCAAACCTTTTTTTTAACAATAAACTATGTTTATAAAATTCAAATAAAACTCATAAAAAGTATTTCATTACAATATATATTGTTTGCTGCATATTTTTTGAAAGTTAAATAAAATTTACATACTTAAACAAAATTCAAATAGTAACAATAGTAGCCTAATTAATTCTAAATGCAATTTTTTAATGAAATAAACCGAAATTATACTAAACCCATAATTTATTAGATAAATTGAGGACAGAGAAAAGGGTAACTAAGTTATCCTATTATTTTATTTATTCTACGTACAAGTAGTAGGTAAGTAGGTAAGAAATATGGATAGAAAATAAAAGACAACATGAAATATAGTCCTTCAGTTGTCTTGTTAGTAATTATAGTTTGCAATTTATTGCAAGAACATTTATTATACTAATCCATAAATAAATTGCTTAATACTGCATTTTTTTAGAATCATTTACTATATTAATGATTCATCCTATATACGATGAATATAAGACAAATAACTGGCGATATTTCTTGAGAGATATTTTAAATTCATCCTGTCGCAAATAAACGTGAAAATATTGAACGGTGCTCAAACCATCTATCAGGAAATATAGACCAACCAAACGAAAAACACCACAAGTGGAAAACATTATTCAATAAAATTTCTGTCGAATTTTTTTTTTTAGTTAAATTAAATTAGTCGAATTATTAATTAAGTTAACAAAACTCATTTTTCACATTATTTCGAATAAAAATAATCATGGTTTTAATTAAAACAATAATTAATTATTTTATTTTTATAAAAAATAACTTACCATTAAATAACATATCAACTATCCTAACATGATTTTTTGGTATCTACCACAACTTCTTAAATTTTTCAACCATATTTGAGCGCGTATCGAAACGGATCGAGCGTTGGCATGAAAATTTGGAAACCGCGCGGGAAAATTCAAAGAACTTCCGGCTGGCAATTTCTAACCAGCATCCTGAAAATCGAGAGACACACTGAACGGAAAACAAACGCCGTCGCGATGCTAAGCGACGCTTGCGCCAGATAAAGGCCCTGCCCCAGCATCCCGACGAATCTAAGGGTCTATTTCCTGTTTTCTACTTATTACAAAAAAAAAAGTTTTATTAACTTTTCAAGTATAATGAAGTAATTGATGACATAAGTCGAAATGAAAAATTGCTGTTGTGGAATATATATTAATGGAGTTGGATTATTAAGAATTATTTCTAAATTTGAAGTCAATAAAACAGCGGTAATTAGTTATCGTTAAAATTAACAACCGCGATATTTTAGATATTTTTTAGTTTTACTTTCGCGCTACATATAATATATATTTTATAGTATGTAAAGGAAAAATTTGTAATCGGGTAATAAATCTCTAAATTTTTGGAAAATAATATCTATTTATATTGTAATGTGAAAAATATCTCATTTATGGGGTGGTTTCTATAAATAAAAACAAATCGGTTGTGTCGCTCAAAACTTAATGTTAAAGTTAAAAATTTTGACATTTTTTTATTTTTGACAGGTGAAAGAAATGGCAGAAGTAGTTTTGACTGTTCTGAATAGAATTTTTCAAGAGCTTTCAAATAACATATTGCAAGTCAAATTCCGTGACATATTGAATCAGTCAGGTTTTGATAGTGACACTTCCGTTTGACAGATGTCATACAAAAACTAATGGGGTCTTCCGACGGACAACCCAAACCCATATACCAAATTTCAGCTCAATCGGATTAAACGTGTGGCCTCTATCGTGGAAGAATACACACAGACAGGCAGACAAACAGACAGACAGACTTCCATCTGGAAATAGTCTTAATCGTCTCAGGTGACCTCAATATAGCTCGTTCACAATACTTTCCCTTCTCGAAGGTGGGTCGGGAAAGTAATAATAAACCTTACTGAATTAAAAAAATTGAAATTTTGTATACAAGATTCTAATTAGATTTTGGTGTCAATCGGACAACCGTAAGTGGCAGTTGCTATGAGTGATGACGAAATTACTATACAAAACGGCAATAAAGTTTTACGCATATATTTTGCATACACTGTAGTTTATTTTTCTACAAGCGTGCGGAAATGTATACTTTTCCGCACGCATTTGAGTGCGGAAAGTTGTACTTTTCCGCACTAGTGCGGAAAGTTACTGTTCGTACTGATTTTATAAATGCTAAAATGATTAACAAAATATTTCTTGCTGTTTCCATAAGAGACTCTGGTATTTCGTCATCCATTTTGGTATATTATAATTAGATAAATATTAAAAATTCACTAATGTCAAATTAAGTTGACAACTTGTAAATTAATTCTTGTTTGGTTACTATGATTACTTTCAGCCTAATGTTTTATTTATTAAGAAGCACTAAGAAAATTTTTGTTTAATGACAAAAAAATATTTTTGCTAAAATTTTTTTTTAATTCTAGGCGCTTGTAGAAAAAATATTGTTCCTAACACTTGCGTAAAGTATCCTTTGCCCACTTAACGACTCGAAGCGGAGTTCGGGCAACTGCAATTGCGTGCGGAAAAGTATAACTTTCCGCACTTGTTAGGAAAACAACTATTTCATATCATTAAAATTTTCACAAATTTTGCAATTGTTGCCAGATTTAAAAAATAAAAAGTCAATTTTTTTCATACTTTTTTGTGTTAACGTGTAAATGTTTCGTTCATATTTTTGTCGATATTTCCCTATTTTCATATTTTTCTTTGCTTTTTCCTCATTTTCTTGTTTTTTTAATGTTTTTTTCTATTGTTTTGCCATTTTTTTTATTTTTGCCTATATTTCCCTATTTTTTTTTATTGTTTCTAATCCTTCCCCATTTTTTCTCAATCTGTTTTTTTCTTCTATTTCTTTCTTTTGTTTTCTGGGTTTTTTTTTATTTCTTTGATTTATTTCAAATTTTCCGAATATTTTCTTAATTTTATTGGATGGTTAGAATTATATTCGGTTTTTTGGTTATTTTTTGGGACTTTTTACAATTTTTGCGATTTCTTTTTGCATTTTTTCCGATTTTTTGCGCATTGAAATTTTTTCTGCGGAATTTTTGCGGTTTAGTTAGAGATTATTTATGTCAAATCTTTCAAATTTTTTTATTTTTGTTTATTCTTTCCGGGTTTTTGTATTTTTTTTGCGATATTTTTCGATTTCTTTCTGTTTTTAAGGGGCTTTTTTACGATTTTAGTGTTTTTTTTCTTCAGTTTTTTATAATTTTTGTGAATTTTTCGTTTTTTTCGAATTTTATTTTTCTTTTTTCTCCATTATTTTCTGATTTTTTCAACTTTAACCAATGTTTTCTTATTTTTCTCAGTTTTTTCGATTTTTTTCTCGTTTTTTAAAAATTTTTTGAATGATTTTTTCGTTGTTTTTTTCTAATTTTTTCCGTTTTTTTTGCCATTTTTGCGATTTTTTCCGATTATTTGGATTTGCAATTTTTTGTGATTTTTTTCTCACTTTTTAAAAAATGTTTTGCTTCTTTCTAAGATTTCTTGCATTTTTTAAGATTTGTTTGATGGTAATGATAAAACTGAGACATTAGTGTAGAACTTTTTAAAAAAATTACAAACAGTTTTAAGAAAAGAGAAAATTTTGAACAAGTTACTTAAAAACTTCTTCCTTTGTATTTCAATTTTTCCTATTTTTCTTTTTATTTTTACAATTAAAAAAGAGAAAATAAGTGAAAAACAGCAATAATTTTGCCGTAATTTATAATTTTCGCAAATTTGAAGTTATTATACACCAATGTAGAGAAATTATTGTCACTGATGCTGTTAGTTATTTCAGATAAAACGTCGTTAAAATGACAAGTGTGATATATCACTGAATTTTTATTTTAACGGTTTAACAATTTCTGTAATAAAAAGGCAGGTCCGTATTAAAAGAAATAACTTGATGGTGGCGGTTAAAAGACGAAACGTAAAACTATACGTAAAAAACCAAAAATTGCATTTTCGGTTCTCCCTGTACAACTCTAGAAGGGCGAGAGTCTCTTAAGGTTTTACCCATTTAATCGTCTTCATATCTCTTATGGTTTAGAATACAGCAAGTATATGATAAAAGAAACGGCCTTGTATAATAAATTTTAATAAAAGCGTGTTTTTGAATTTTTTTTCTGGTATTTTATCTTACATTGAAATTATCATCTTCATAATATTTTCCATTGTATTTGAGATAAATACATTTATTATTAATAATTTTCAACAATGTTTCTGGAATTTTGGTATTTCAGGATTGAAAATAAAAACTGATTCCAATTTTCCATCACAGAACAGCATTTATTCGTCATAATAATTTTACAGTGATTAAGAAATAAATACAACAGATCGGAGAATTTTTGAATGTGTTAACCAAAAACATTCCAAAATTTCTAAAACTGAGAAAATTATTAAAAAATCTTTATTCAACTTGATTGTATTGAAGCTCTGTTAAAAACTTAATAAGTTTTTTTTTTAAATTTAAAAAAAATTGTTTTTACACGAAGAAAAGTGATTTTCAAAGACTTTTTTTTAATCGAAATGTAGGACTTTACGATGTTTCTCAATTTTTGTTATCCTTTTTATATACGTCTATCAACTTAGCAAGACAACTTCGGAAAATTACAACGTTATCTTATCAGTAATTTGCTGTTTTTTTGCCGTTAATTAGTTGTGGAAAAATAAATTTTACCGCTCTTTTTTTTTAAAAAATTAAACGTCTTGCTAACTTGATATCAAGTTAGCAAGACAACTGCGTAAAAAGTGACGATATCAAAAAACTAAAAGCTGGAGAATTTTCCGCATTTTTGCCGTTAATTAGTTGTGGAAAATAAATTTTGCCTCTCTTTTTTTTATTAAAAATTAAACGTCTTGCTAACTTGATATCAAGTTCGCAAAGACAATTGCGTAAACAATGACGATATCAAAAAACTAAAAGCTCGAGAATTTGCCGCTTTTTGCCGTTAATTAGTTGTGGGAAAAAACTGCCTTTTTTTTATTAAAAATTAAATATCTCGCTAACTTGATATCAAGTTAGCGAGACAACTGTATAAATAATGACGATATCAAAAAACTAAAAGCTGGAGAATTTTCCGCTTTTTGCCGTTAATTAGTTGTGGAAAATAAATTTTGCCGCTCTTTTTTTTATTAAAAATTAAACGTCTTGCTAACTTGATATCAAGTTCGCAAAGACAATTGCGTAAACAATGACGATATCAAAAAACTAAAAGCTCGAGAATTTGCCGCTTTTTGCCGTTAATTAGTTGTGGGAAAAAAATTGCCTTTTTTTTATTAAAAATTAAATATCTCGCTAACTTGATATCAAGTTAGCGAGACAACTGTATAAATAATGACGATATTAAAAAACTAAAAGCTGGAGAATTTGCAGCTAAATAATTGTGGAAACCAAAAATTTGTCGCCTATTTTTTATTTCCAGGTTTTTTATAAAGCAACTTTTACAAAAAAAAAATTACTTAAATGAGTAATTGTTTTTAATCGTAATATATGTTTGAATAAATAAATATTTTGTACAACTCTTGTCTCAGCGTAAAGTTTTTCTCCAAAGAGGCATGTGAACATTCAAATTTTGGTTAAAAATTTTTTGACACACAATCCGGTTTTTATTATACAATTCCATGTAGTGTCTCATTTTTATGAGTCTAAAATTTTAAACTAGAAAATCGTTAATAATACAATTTAGAAAGAAATATCGTTTTAACTATAATTTTTCAAATCGAAATGGAACAATTTTAATAATTTTAAGAAATTTTTGGAACTTGATACATTGGAAATTTCATAGTAAGCTTGAAATGGAATGAATCTTAAATGTTGATTCAAAAGACTCATGGATAGAATTAAAAAAACAGCATTTTTTTTCACAACTAATTAGCGACAAATAGCGGCAAATACTCCTGATATCGTCATAATGTACGCAGTTATCTAGCTAACTTAAGATCAAGTTAGAAAGATGTTTCATTTTTAATAAAAAAAAGATCGGCAAAATTTATTTATCTACAACTAATTAACGGTAAAAAGCGGCAAATTCTAATATCGTCTTTGTTAACGCAATTGTCTTGTTAACTTGATATCAAGTTAGCATGCTTCATTTTTAATAAAAAAAGGAGCGGCAAAATTTATTTTTCCACAACTAATTAATGCAAAAAATCGGCAAATTCTCCAGCTTTCAGTTTTTTGATATCGTCATTGTTTACGCAGTTGTCTTGCTAACTTGATATCAAGTTAGAAAGAGGTTTAATTTTTAATAGAAAAAAAAGAGCGGCAAAATTTATTTTTCCACAGCTAATTAACGGCAAAAAGCGGCAAATTATCCAGCTTTCAGTTTTTTGATATCGTCATTGTTTACGCAGCTGTCTTGCTAAGTTGATATCAAGTTAGCAAGACGTTTAATTTTTAATAGAAAAAAAAGAGCGGCAAAATTTATTGTTCCACAACTAATTAACGTCAAAAAGCGGCAAATTACTAATAAGATACGGTTGTAATTTTTACGAAGTTGCCTTGCTAAGTTGATAGACGTTTATTATATATATATGTTGAGTTTCCTTTTTTGTTGGTTTATTACGGTTGTAGCGATTTTTGTTGTTAAATAAATTTGTTGTAAAAGAAAAGTTTGTTTTGTATGGTGTCTAGATGTGCTGGAAACTAATTTAGGATTTATAGAGCTAGTTTTTCTCTAAAGTTCCAATTATTATACTTCCAATATTTTGAAAAAAAAAATCGGCTGTGTCATCCCAGAACATTCCCGGGTCAGCTGTAGAGAATAGGATTATTTAAATTACAAAATACTAAGCATTACATTAATTTATGGAACAAATTTTAAATAGCAAGCCAATGGTGAATACGTCTATCGAATTGATATTTCAATGTTCATATGACATAAGCGGGAGCATGCGCACAGTATATTACACACTGCTACAATTAGGATCTCCTAAAATCATGGTTGAAAACTATTGGAAATTCTGAAAAACGTTTAATACAAAAGTTGTAGAGAATTTTATGCTCTACAACTTTGCACTACAACATTTTGCACTAAAGCATATTGTTTGTCCTCAAATTAAAAAAAAAAGACAAAAAGCCTAAATGTGCATATTTTTCGCTCTCTAGCTGCGAAACTATGCGAAATTGGAAAAAAATGTTAAAAATAAAAGTTAAAGGAAATTTGGTTCTCTACAACTTGGCATAAGAAAATTTTGCACTAAGGAGCATTGTTTGTTCTCAAAATTTGAAAAACTACGGAAAACTTACATAAACATTTTTTGCGCGCCCTCTAGTGGCACAACTATTTAAAAATCCGGAAAAAGTGTGATATAAAAATTGTAGAAAATTTTATCCTCTAAAACTTTGCACTACAATATTTTGCACTAAAATGTATATAAAACTTAAAAAAGGCAAAAAATCTTACATCTGCATTCAATCAATGTCTGTCTTGAGGACCTTATACTGTACCAATTTAAACCAAAAACTAATGGTCGCATTTGAGGCACATACCGAGCCTTCATTCCAAATTTCAACTTGATTGGTGAAACGATTCGGCATTTATCGTGGAAGATTACACACAGACACACAGACATACAGACAGACCATACTCTGGAAATGGTTTCAATCTGCTTGGGGGACATCAAAATGGATATTTCCATCGATATCTCAAATTTTTTTTTGCTCGTTCACTATACTTTCCCTTTGATGGGTCCGGGAAAGTAAAATCACTTATATAATAATATTTTTAAATGGCGTTGGATTCAATTTAATGTCTTTTTATGAAAGTTAAAAAAAATTGTGATTTAAAATTCAGCATTATTTCTGAAATTTCTAAAATTACTGAACTTGCTGAGACTCCGTCAAATCCATTAGAGATCTATAAAAAGACAGCTCTGTCTTCTGCTTCTTCGATTATACCTTCGATCCCAGAACCTGTTATGGTTAATATCCTAGTGAAGTAGTAGTCAAAACGTCAATAAATTCTTCCAAATTATCTATATCTGTATCTATTCCTACTCTTTTGATTCCCTCTTTTACCTCGTAAACTGTTATTAAAACTTAATGATTCAACAAAATATTATGTAGACAATACAACACAACAGTGCATCTAACACGATGATGTAACTTTTTTTCATGATCAGTGATCAATGGAAAAAGCAGCTCTACTGATTGGCCTCCTATATCGCCAGACTTATACTCATTGTTTTTTTTATAAAATTATTTAAAGGATAAAATATATGCGAGTGATTTACAACATTCCTTATTTACCAATTTTTTTTTTTTTGACGATCCAAAATATCTGTAAATGAATGAAATGCCAATGCTCAATTTTTTAGAAATCGCTGAAAAAATTGCCATCTTTGTACTCACCCTGTATACCATTGGTGTGTCCAGGAGTTATTATACTTTATAGGGTATTTATATCGGCTATATGACTAATCGATGCATAGTTGATTTTGTTTGTATATTCCAAAAAGTAGTCATTTTAAATTTTGGAAAAGCTAACTTCAGCACCTTGTATAATCTAAACCGTTGAATTCAGAGTGTTAGTGCAATAGAAACATTTAATCAGCATCGTTAGTTCTACAATATATAAAAAAACTTTAGCAATTCACCGAAAGCCTATTTCACATTGACGCCATGCGTGGTCCTTTGCCATGTATTGTTCTAAATTTCAAACATTTACAGAAAATATTATTTTCCTTCGGCCAGTGAAGCTGAAACTGAAACCAAACGGCGTTTTTATATTCCAACTAATTTTCCCGCAAAATCGTTTCCAAGTCAAGACATGTCAAATATTGCCCCCTTCCGGCGTCGATGAGTGTGAGAAAGCACCAAATTGGGCACCTAACAAAAATAATTCTTTAACATCCGCTTTTTCCGAATTGAAACTTCAAATTGGGTTTGAACGTGTTAAACCGTCAGCGTTCCCTTTTCAAAAAAATATCCGCTGATCTCAGCTGGGAACACAATCAATACATTAAGAAAATATATCATTACTTTTAGTTTATTTTTTCAAACGGTTCTTTTATCTTCTAAAAAAAGAAAAAGCGTTTTTTTTATTTCTTTTTGCGGGTGTGTCTCTGTACTTCATCAATAAGAGAAAAGGGGGTAAAATAAGAGAGAAACGGGTGATACGGTTAGCGTTTGATGTATGGTCTCTTAATTGATTAGCTTTTAAAGTGTTCCACCGCCATCGCACCAGTTTCAACCGACTTACTTCTAAACGAAAATTAAATATTTTCGGTGCCGAACCGAGAGCACTTGATAAAAAAACCTCTACAAGATCTCCGCCAGATAAAACCTCATACAGGATGAAAAAGAATTTAATATCAAACGATTTTAATTTATTAATAAAAATCATTAAATTATATTTTTTTAATTTTTAGAGATAAAACCGTTTTCAAATATTTTATAGGTTGATAAAGGTAAACAATTAATCAATTCTTAAAGTATAGCTTGTGGCTGTCCCATGTGGATTTTCTAAAATATTTAAGTTTTGCTTATTGAGATTATATCACTCTGTAATAAGGTCCTATATTGTTACTTGATTAATAATCGATAATCATTCATCATATACTGACTAATAACTGATAATCACACTTGGTACTTTTAATGCTAAACATTTACAGCCTTATTCATAAAAACTTACAAACCTCTTACAACAGACTTATAACGCCGTCACCAAAAAGTATTATTCATAAACGTATATTAGCGTTACAAACCTCTTTTAAAGGCTTTGTAAAATTTACAACAGGCTGTTCCCTACTTTAACCGTATTTTAACCTAACTTTTTCAAATAACTTTTATTCAGTTTTATTTTGAAATCGTTTAATTTATTTTTATCAATATACTGTTCGTCGGAGTAAAAACTATAAAACCAATTGACCTATGTGAGACATTGATTTTAAAAACAAGTATAGATTCAATAAAGCCCCGATAAAGAATAAATCGTGGAATTGGTGAGTGAAGATTTAGTTGTTCATAGTAGGGGTCCTGGAATTTCACCAGAATTGCAAGGGCTCACTGCATTACGCTGTTGGAGCAGAAAAGAGGTAATAAAAAATTTAAATAGCTTTCAGTATGTAATATTTTACAAAATTTAAGGTACAGGACAATGCTGGGGATCTACATGGTTTTAGCTAACCCTCGGTCAGTAGAATATGTACAAAATTGGCTAAAGCACAAATTCGTTCGGCAACCATAATGGGATGTCTTCTGCTTTGCAGTTTGGTAGAGCTGGTGGAGCGCCTCGTTCAGTCCGAAAAATTTCACGCTGTTGCATCACTTTCTCCTTCTTCACCTGCATTTTTTGCATACCCTATTATGTTTTTAGTTGGGCAAGTATGCGCTTTGTTCCCGTATACGAATTAAAACTGAAAATAAGGCACAAATTGTGTAATTCAAAAACCTAAAACAATAACTACAAACAAAATTTAGTAAATTATTTGAATAAATTTACCTGTTGTGAATGTCTTCCCATGCACTCTTTTTCTTTTTATTGGTGTTTGTATTTTTATTTTCAATTATTGTTACTCTTTCCCTCACTAAATCTTATAAAAGAGGCTAGAAGATTCAAAATATAAAAAAATTAACAAACAAGTGAAAAACGCCAATATTTTTGCCATAATTTCGATATTTTCAAAAATTTAAAGCCACGATATAAATTTCTATATTATATCGTATAAGTAGCGGAAAGTAAAAATATGTGAAACTGAATTTTAGAGAGATTTTAAGCCCTTTAAAAAATCTCCTTATTTTGGCGTTGTTGTGGTTATTTTTGCTAACCATAACAATAAGTACGGCAATAAAATTAAGACATTTTAAACCCCAACTTTAAACTTCACAAAGTGACAGGTGACAGGCGATAGTTATTTTCTTTTGATTTTTCTATCCTCAGAATTTGAGATATTTTCCATGTGCCTGAGATTGGGATAGTGAAAATCCCAGAATTTGATCTTAATACTATAGAGGATAAGTTTGTGAAGCCATATTTCAGGTTCGAAAGGCCGGAAATATTTAGATTAGCAAGTGTTGTTCGAATTCCTAATAACATCAGGACAAGATCAGGACTATTCACATACCTAAGAAGTATCCATAAAATATACGCAATTAAAATACGTTTTCGCAGGCCAACGTCAAATCTGACAGAACTCTAACAGTAGTTAGGTTATGTTTTTCTCAAAAATCTAATATCACTTTTGCGTGTTGTCAGATACTCAATTTAAATTTTACAATCACATTGCAAAAAAATTAAACATGATATTTGAACATTGAACATAAACAGATATTTTTTTTTAAATAGTTTAATGTTAAATATTTTAATTAGCACATGCATCTCCTTTTTCAAAATTATCTAATATGCTCGAAAATCTGAAACGTGTGGCAACGCTGCTTTGTAACGCATAACGATAGATATAACCACTCTCTATCTTTAATTTTCCGTAAATAACTTAATCGGTTATCGTTATTAAAGTTAAAGGAATGGCAAACTTCCATTGCGCATGCTCACAATAACGATAACGGAAGAAAAGCGAATAATTAAAGAGCTTACATTCTCTAATATCTTAGAAACTAAAAGAGCTAGACCAGAATGGATACATTTTTTGGAATCTACGCCCCTTGAAACACCCCCACACCATTTATTTTTCAAATCTAAATTTTGAAAAATTTTAAAGATTTTTGAAGGCCTTGCCATTTTTTTCGGGTCAGATATTTTTTTACTCCGATTTAAATGAAATTTTGTTTCTGGATGGAGAAAGACGATTCGAATTGCTGTTGGTTTCGTTCAAATTTGTTTTTTTTTTAAATTTTTTCAAGAATTATTGAGAAGTGGCGCTTTCACCATTTTTTTAAAAAACTGAATTATCTCAGAAACTAAAAGAGCTAGAGTAGAAAGAATGGATACTTTTTTGGGAATCTACGCCCCTGGAAACACCCCCACAGTATTTATTTTTCAAATCTAAATTTTGAAGATTTTTGAAGGCTTTGCCATTTTTTTCGGGTCAGATATTTTTTTACTCCGATTTAAATGAAATTTTATTTCTGGATGGAGAAAGACGATTCGAATTAAGAACAGCTGTTGGTTTCGTTCAAATTTGTTTTTTTTTTTACATTTTTTCAACGAATTATTGAGAAGTGGCGCTTTCACCATTTTAAAAAAAAACTGAATTATCTCAGAAACTAAAAGAGCTAGAGCAGAATGGATACATTTTTCGAAATCTACGCCCCTGGAAACACCCCCACACCATTTATTTTTCAAATCTAAATTTTGAAGATTTTTGAAGGCTTTGCCATTTTTTTCGGGTCAGATATTTTTTTACTCAGATTTAAATGAAATTTTATTTCTGGATGGAGAAAGACGATTCGAATGAATTTCTGTTAGTTTCGTTCAAATTTGTTTTTTTTTACATTTATTCAACGAATTATTGTGAAGTGGCGCTTTCACCGTTTTTTAAAAAAACTGAATTATCTCAGAAACTAAAAGAACTAGAGCAGAATGGATATATTTTTCGGAATCTATGCCCCTGGAAACACCCCACACCATTTATTTTTCAAATCTAAATTTTGAAGACTTTTGAAGGCTTTGCCTTTTTTTTCGGGTCAGATATTTTTTTACTCCGATTTAAATGAAATTTTATTTCAGAATGGAGAAAGACGATTCAAATTGCTGTTGGTTTCGTTCAAATTTGTTTTTTTTTACATTTTTTCAACGAATTATTGAGACGTGGCGCTTTCACCATTTTTTTAAAAAAACTGAATTATCTTCAGAAACTAAAAGAGCTAGAGCAGAATGGATACTTTTTTTTCGGAACCTACGCCCCTGGAAACACCCCCACACAATTTATTTTTCAAATCTAAATTTTGAACTATTTTGAAGATTTTTGAATGAACTTATCTTCATCAAACCAATTTTGCCCCCTTTTCTTCGAAATACGTTTCAAATTGTCCAATTTCGTTACAATAAATCTTTATGTGCACATAAAAACGTTTGAATTGTGACGTTTGGTGAGGTTATAAAAATTCTGACACTCACAAATTAACATAACTTCACTAAAATCCCTAAAAAGTGCATTTTATCTGTATATTAGTTACTAACCTGTTACTACACATTTATGAATAACACAAACTTTAAAGCGTATTGTAAGCTTACAGAGCGTTTTAACTAATACACGTTTAAAACATGAATTAAAACATTTTTATGAATAAGACTGTTAGTAGGTATGCTGTCATCTTCGTCATTGCTTTTGTACTGTAAATGTACATTATTGAGCTGTCAAACTTTTAAAATGTGATTAATTCGTGATATAATCTATTCAATATAACTCATAGTATCTTGTCTATCGATAATCCCATAAGCTATTTCACGAAATTAATTTCACGAGTCCGTAGGACGAGTGAAATTATAATTTGACAACACGTTTCGTGAAATAACTTATGGGATTATCGACAGTCAAGATGCCACTCGTTGTATTATATATGATAAGCAAATGTCCTGTAGCGATTTTTTGTCCTAATTCAGACGTTACTCAAGACTATACTCACCCTAAAATCTGATTCAACTTAACTGTAATTCTTAATAGGTTAATAGCCAAGAATTATAGCTTGTTACTATCAAAGTTAAGATAATTTTTGTCGAAGAACCACTCAGTTGTTTGCAGAACTGAGACCGCATGAATAAATGAATAAACTATTATTTTAATTCTGAAGAACTTTTTCTATGCTCATTTATCGTATCAAAACTTTTATTATGACATTTAAACAATTTTATATTTTATTTTATCCAACAAATATACCGATTTCACTTTAGTTTATTTTATTTAATAACTGAATAACACAACATTGTTAAAAGAATACTTATACAGGGTGTTTCATTGGGAAAGTGACATACGTTAACTGCAGATAAGGGACACCTAGGCGATCTCAAAAACCCCATACTTATATTGTCTTACCACTTTAATAACCAAGATACAGGGTGTTTTATCTATTTTGCCAATTTCTTGAATGGTTTATAACCTTCTAACCACACTGTATATTTTCATGAAATTTGGCGAAAATATTTTGTTTAAAGTGCCGAATCGATCAATAAATTTACAATAAAAGAAATCCAGGTCCGGATTAAAAAAAAATATTATAAAATATTCCGACCCAAAAACAACACCCTGTATATCAGATTTTTCTAAAATAGATTATGTATTTGCAAAGAGCACGAAAAAATGAATTTATTGATATACTTTGCATTTGCGGCAAAATGTTTTTTCTTGTAAAATTTTTCAGTTTGAATTCTGAAATGATGAAAAGCCCAAAACTGAAACTATTTTTTTTTAATGCGATTTAGTTTTAATGAAGACTTGTTAACCTAAATTGGTAAAATTTTAATTTTTTTATTATATGCGATAAATAATCCACAAAAAAACATCTTTAATTAACGAATAAATAATAATGAATCCACCAAAAAAATAAATAACTTTAATTAATGAAGAATTGCAAACAATCTAAAAACGCCTAAAAAATATTTCACGGGGTGAAAACATATGATGTTTTTAGTACCTTGGCCAGAAAAATTCACTTTCACAACAAACATAAGAACTATACGCAACACGAAATTTATTGACATTACGATTTTTTATGATTTTCGCGATTTTTTACGGTTATTTTTACGATTTTCTAAGATTTTTTTTACGATTTTTTTATGCTTTTTTACAGTTTTTTAGGATTTTTAATGATTTTTTAAGCTTTTTTTATGCTTTTTAAATGATTTTTACAATTTTTTACGATTTCTTACTATATTTTACGATATGACCTGTTTCGATACTTTTAAAAATATTTCCACCCCTTCCAGTTTCACCCCCGAACATCGGATAAAAAAAAGTTTGATACAAATTGTACTTGAAAAATGTTAATCCATAATGATTTTACTTTCTTGTCATTAATTTCTATGTGTTTTTTATAATTTTTGTTGTTTTTCATTAATTAAAGTTATTTATTTTGTGTAAATTTATAATTATTTATTCGTTAATTAAAGATGAATGTTTTTTGTGGATTATTTATCGCAAATAATAAAAAATACTTAAAATATTAAAATTTTACCAATTTAGGTTAAGTCTTCATTAAAACTAAATCAATTTAAAAAAAAATTAGTTTCAGTTTTTGGGCTCTCACAATTCACACCATTTCAGAATTCAAACTCAAAATTTTACAAGAAGAAACATTTTGCCGAAAATACAAACTATATCACTAAATTCATTTTTTCGTGCTCTTTGCAAATACAGAATCTATTTTAGAAAAATCTGATATACAGGGTGTTGTTTTTGGGTCGGAATATTTTATAATATTTTTTTTAATCCGGACCTGGATTTCTTTTATTGTAAATTTATTGATCGATTCGGCACTTTAAACAAAATATGCCCGCCAAATATTATGAACATATACAGTGTGGTTTGAAAGTTATGAACCATGCAAGAAATTGGCAAAATAGATAAAACACCCTGTATCTTGTTTATTAAAGTAGTTAGACACATTAAGTATGGGGTTTTTGAGGTTGCCTAGGTGTCCCCTATCTGTAGTTAACGTATGTCACTTTCAGAATGAAACACCCTGTATTACTTATACATATTTTTCAAGTCTTAGAAAATTTACATTCCGTTTATAAAAAATCGAAAGGTTTAGAAAAATCGGAAGGTTTAGAAAAATCGGATGGTTTAGAAAAATCGGATGGTTTATAAAAATCGGATGGTTTAGAAAAATCGGATGCTTTATGTCGTTTATGAAAACAGAAAAATCGGATGATTTATAATGAATAGATAGGAAGAATACGGCGAGTAGTTTTGTAATTTGTTTGAATTGGAGTTTGGATTAGAAATATATTGAAATCGATGCATCGTAAAAATAGAACACTAATTTGTGAAGCCGACAGCCTGTCGCATCTCTGAAGTACCACTACTTAAAAATCCATTATTGTCACGATCTACGTAACGTAATTTGATAGGTTAAATATGAATGATATGTTAGTGTTGAGATTCTGCATTTGGGTAAAATTCGATAGATGAATAATTTTGGATATAATATTTTAAAGCAGCTATAAGAGCAAAAGGGATAACAAGAAACGAAATATGTCGTCTAATATAATCGTGGATTATTCTAGAAGGTATCCAGTGACGTAGGAGATATGCATGTCTAGATAAGTTAACACATGAAACTAAGATTTATAACTAAAAGATTTATAAATAAAATTGAAATATATCAAAATATGAAGTGTCAAGATTATTTCTAGTTAAATTGAATCAAGTTTTCTATGGGTTTGATCTACTATTTCTCTCTTTCATACAGTATATCCATTTCTTTAACGTCATGAACATATCTCAATAATTATAACATACAACTCCTTCATTCTTCCGAAAATGAGTGACTACTTTTCGACTCCTTCTGAATACGGAAAGAAGAAAATTGACTCACTTATCATGAGTATAAGTTGAGCAAGATTTGAGTTACATTTGAGGAACATCTTTAAATTCGACCCTTAATCTTCTATTATCTATAATTGGACCTATACTTTCCTTTTTATTGACAACAATGTAAAAACTATTCTTGGAAAGAACTATTTCACTATTTTTACCTCTCGCCCTTCAGATAAGAGAGGTATAGGAATCATGCTAAAAATTGGGTAGTGAGTTTTCAATGGATAAACACGTTTTAGGGTCCCTAGAATACATTTTTAATATTTTCGCCATAATGTCTGTGTGTGTGTGTGTTAGTGTGTGTGTGTGTGTGTTAGTGTGTGTGTGTGTGTGTGTTAGTGTGTGTGTGTGTGTGTGTGTGTGTGTGTGTGTGTGTGTGTGTGTGTGTGTGTGTGTGTGTGTGTGTGTGTGTGTGTGTGTGTGTGTGTGTGTGTGTGTGTGTGTGTGTGTGTGTGTGTGTGTGTGTGTGTGTGTGTGTGTGTGTGTGTGTGTGTGTGTGTGTGTGTGTGTGTGTGTGTGTGTGTGTGTGTGTGTGTGTGTGTGTGTGTGTGTGTGTGTGTGTGTGTGTGTGTGTGTGTGTGTGTGTGTGTGTGTGTGTGTGTGTGTGTGTGTGTGTGTGTGTGTGTGTGTGTGTGTGTGTGTGTGTGTGTGTGTGTGTGTGTGTGTGTGTGTGTGTGTGTGTGTGTGTGTGTGTGTGTGTGTGTGTGTGTGTGGACTTTTGAGACCTTACGGGGACAATTTCCGAAAAACGCTTATGGTTGTGAGGACCGTTTTTCTTATTGGGACATCAAGCCGGTCTTCATAAGAAATTAACCTGATTTTTGTAATCTACGTCGTTTTTGGTCTCAAATGGTACCTATAACATTAATAAAATATTTGGTCCCCATAAGTAATGTGTCAGGTGGATGAGGTTCTTATAACATACCTGAAGGGGGCGCCGTCATCTATACACTTTGTGTGTATTAGGCAATGATATTGCATTGGTTGTAAAGACCATGTATTCACAATGTGTTTAATTTTTGCTTAGATTTTGACTTCACATACTGTTGATCTCAGTGTCTTCAACGATCAATATTGGTGTGTACGAAATTAGCCCCATTTTTCGAATTTTGGCATTTTGAATGTTGTTAAAATTGTTGTAGGTTTATAACAAAGTGTTACAGAAAATTATTTCTTAAACTAAGTAATACCATTATTTTTTTTTCGAAATATTTTTTGTTGTACTAGATTGTTCTAGTTGTTCTTAACATTGTTCCAAAATTTCATGTCTTAAAAAAATATTTCAAGTTCAAAATCAATTACAGCCATTTAGAGCTAGCCCTCCATTATTTTGTTTCGTAAATTTTTTTGTTATATCAGATTGTTTCAGTTGTTCTTAACATTGTTTCAAATTTTTGTGTTTCAAAAAAAATATTTCAAGCTCATAATCAATTAAAACCGTTTAAAGCTAGCTCGCCATTATTTTTTTTCGAAATTTTTTTTGGTGTACTAGATTGTTTTAGTTGTTCTTAAGAGAAATTGCTTCGTGCACTGTATCTCAGATAAAGGGGAAATTTCTCCTGTGAGGCCCCCACCACAAATTTTTAAGCGACCGATGCGATTCACGAAAACGGTGACCGGACACTTCCCCACTAGAATAATCCCCACATGATAATTCTCCACAGAAAATTACCCACAACTAGAAATACCCACACGAAATTTGCCCACATAGAAATTTGCTTACACAGATAATTCCTCACAATAGATTTGCTCACAATGATATTTGCTCACAGTGAAAATTTATTGGTAATTATTCAATAGTTATTGAGTTTAAATAAAATAGCTATTTGTGTATTAAGAGCGGAAAGTGATACTTTGCCGCTTGAGGCAGAGAGTTGCCCGCGCGATGCGTAGCGGAGCGCGGGCAATCTGCCGAAAGCGGCAAGGCACTTTCTGCTCGAATTGCACACAACATTTTTTCTACGATCACATTATTTTTAGACAAATAATTAAAAAAAAAACATGAAAAAATATTATATTGTTTTTCATATTTATCTCTGGATTTAGTCGGCAGAAGATTCAGAGAAATATTTTTATCAAAATCTGCTACATCTGGAGGTGTGCTTGAAAATTCACATTCACTCTCACTCTCCATTTTTCGAATAGCTTTTTCATAAACTAAAAATGAAATAATGACGTTTCATTAATTTCATAGTCTACTATTTGCACAAAATAGTAAGTAGGCACTTAAATTTGCAATCACTATTGCATATAGGTGTACCTAGGTGTATCTAGGTGTACCTTCTGACAGTTTAATTTTTACTAGATAAATTTTATAAAATAAAGTTTAATTTCGTTCGAAATATCTTCAAATATTAATATTTCAACTAAAATATTCAGACTGCCCTACATTTTGTTTTAATATACCTATTATTTACTACCTTTCTTTAGTTTATTGTAAATGAAAACAGGCGAACGGAAAAGTACGCGCTAGAGCGACAATAATGTCAAATTATTACAGATCACGGAAAACATCAAATTTGCGGTTAGATTTGAGTGTGCAAAAGCCTACTTTGGGTAGTGATCGTAGGAAAAATAATTAATTGATAATTATAATCTTCTGATGAAATTTGTGTTGATCGGTGTATATCGATTAAGCATAACTTAATAATTAGGCAACGAAAGTATTAAAATAATACAATTTCATAAATAGAATTCTCCAAACTTGCTAATGAATTTTCACAATGTAATTATTAAAATATATTTTAATATTTTATTGTACTCATTCAAATATCTTTGTAATTTTTAAACAAATTAAAGTGTCCGAACGCATACATATAAGTATATAAAATTTGTGCTCATTTTGAAAAAAAAATAGAAATATAAGAAACGTTTAGTAGAAATTTAATTAAACTTTGTAAAAAAAATATTTCTATAATTGCTTTTGTATAAACTCAATAACTGTTGAATAATGACCAATAAATTTTCTCTGTGAGCAAATATCATTGTGAGCAAATATCATTGTGCGCAAATTTATTGTGAGGAATTATTCATGTGTGCAAATTTCTATGTGGGCAAATTTCGTGTGGGCCTTTCTACTTGTGGGAAATTGTCTGTAGGGAATTATTATGTGCGGATTATTCTAGTGGGCAACTGTCATGGAACCCACGAAAACATTTTATTTAACAGCCCTTCAACCACGGCGTTTTGTGTTGACTTTTAAAATACGGACTCAAGAAATTTTCAAGCCCAGTATTGTTGAGATTATTTTTAGTGCCGTTAGTTTCGCGGTGTTATTTGTGGATTTTTTAAAATTTTTCTTTTCATTGGAAAGTATGGGGCTAAGGAGTAAACGATATTTTCTTAAGAAAAGAAAGAAGAATATAAATGACGAATAAAAATCGAACAATTTTCAATTTTTTGTGGCATACTGTATACAACTTGCAAGAATTTTCATTTTTGAGACATACTGTATACATTTGACAATACTTTTTTTGGGACGTAGTGTAGGTAAAAACATTAAAAGATTTTTGAAAGGGAAAAATCTTTAACGATAAATAATATATACCTACTATTTAGAAAATGTATTCCCCAAAAAACTCAACTTCAGACACACTGTGTAGATCTTACAAGACTTTTTATTTTTAGGACCTGCTGTATATAAGAATTTTCATTTTTATACTATACTTTATAAAACTTATATTTTCATTTTTGGGACATACTGTATATATCCTACAAGAATTTTTATTTTTGGGACATGCTGTTATAAGAATTTTCATTTTTGTGGTATACTCTATACAACTTACAAGAATTTTCATTTTTGGGACATACTGTATATATCTTACAAGAAGTTTTTTTTGGGACATTTACTGGTATAAACTAAGAGATTTTCTGAAAATATTTTAAAGACAAATATTATATACCAACTATTTAGAAAAAGTATTCCTAAAAAACCCAGCTTGAGACATATTAGAAGATCATATCGAATTGAATATTTAATTTGTTTCTTGTATTATATTAAGGAAAGATGAATCTGCAGATTGCTCGAATTCTTTTTTTTAATAATACGTTTTTAATATTTTAATAATACATTTTTAATACAGTAATTGTAAGGAAAAGTTTTATTATTTTTAATAATTTCACCAAGCTTACATTTTTTTCCAGGCGGAATGGTCGGTTTTTTCAAAAAAAATTCGACGAAATTGTATATTAATCCTTTTTCTTTGTTACAAAACAAAAAGTGGTGAAATTTATTCAGTATTGTGTTCTCTATCACTAAAACTAAATGCATGAAATTTAAACGTTTTGACGGTGTTGGAGCGCGAAGAAATTGCTCTTAACATTATTTCAAATTTTCGTGTTAAAAAAAAACCTTTAAAGCTCTAAAAAAGTAAGCAAAGTACAAAATAAAAAGTGTCTGCGAAAAGATTTTAATAAAACCAGTAATATGTATTTATATTAGTCAATAAAAAGTTTTCTTTTCCTTTATTTGAAATTTTGTATAGCAGTCTTACCTTAAAATTTTTGACAATTTGATAAATTCATATGATAAAAAAAATAGTCAGCCAATACAAATGAGGATCGTGATCAATTTTTTTTTCCTTACACGTACCTAATTAATACGATTATATCACTCATAATGTAATAATGTCCTATATTGTTACTTGATTAATAATCGATAATCATTCACCATATACTGAGTAATAACTGATAATCATTCACCATATACTGAGTAATAACTGATAATCACACTTTGGTACTTTTAATGCTGTTATCTTTGTAATTGCTTTTGTACTGTAAATGTAAATTATTGAGCTGTCAAATTTTTAAAATGCCATTAATTCGTGATATAATCTATTGAATACAACTCGTGGTATCGTGTCTATTGATAATCCTATAAGTTAATGCACTCAACGTGTTGCCAAATTATAATTCCACTAGTCCTGCGGACTCGTGAAATTAATATTTGACAACACGTTTCGTGAAATTACTTATGGGATTATCGATAATCAAGATGCCACTCGTTGTATTATATATGATAATATTTTCCTTAGGATTAAAACTATAAGGAACAATATTCAAAATAATGGAATAATCTGATAGAAATGGAGCAATGCTAAGAACAACTAGTAAAACAATCTTGTAATATAAATAAAAAATTATGGGGGTCAGCTCTAAATGGTTTTAATTGATTTTGGGCTTGAAATATGTTTTTAAGACATAAAAATTTAGAACAATGCTAAGGACAACTAGAACAATAAAAAAAATCGGTTGTGTCGCCCCAAAACTTTCCCGACGAGCATCCACGAATACTTTTTCAGATATTAATTGTTAAAGTTTCAAAATTTGACATTTTTTTATTTTTGACAGGTGGTACTTATTGAAATAATTTTGACTGTCCTGAATAGAGTTTTTCAAGGGCTTTCAAATGATCTACTGCAAGTCAAATTCCCTGACATATTGCATCTGTTATTTTTTGATAGTGACATTTACACTTGACAGATGTCATACAAAAACTAATGGATTCTTCAGACAGGTAACCCAAACCCATATACCAAATATCAGCTCAATCAGATTAAACGTGTGATCATGGAAGAATATACACAGATAGACATACAAACAGACAGACTTCCATCTGGAAATGGTCTTAATCATCTCAGGTCACTTTAAAACGGATATTTACATCTTTATCTCGACAATTTTTTTAAACTCGTTCACAATACTTTCCTTTCTCAGAGAGGTGGGTCGGGAAAGTAAAATTTAAAAAAAAAATTAGGGGCTAGCTCTAAAAGGTTTTAATTAATTTTGAGCTTGAAATAATTTTTTAAGGCATGGAAATTTGGAACGATGTTATAAATAACTAGAAAAATCTAGAACAACAAAAAAAAACTTTGAAAAAAAATAAGTTGGGGCTATACTGAAAGATGACTAAGAATTTGGAACTGTTATGATTTATGAAGGTAGTATTGACTAACTAAAGAAATTTTTGTCTATTATAAGCCTATATTGCTTTTCTTTTTCTGAGATGCAAATTCTGCGGTCCCAGTAAAAGCTTTTATCTCCGATAAATGTGTGAACGCATATATATCCATTTGTCTTTTTCTACCTTTTCAAAAGGAATAAACATTTTTTGTATTTTTATATAGTTATAATCTCTTTCCTGCATTAAAGAGTGTCCAGCTGATCATTGTAGATTTGTAAGTGGTCGCTTAATATCTCTGGAACCGTTTAACTTAGAAAATCTATATATGGTACATTATTTAGGATTTAGGCGCTTCATAAGTCTTAAATTGGGGGTGAATAATAATTAATTAAATCATTTTAAGGAGTTGTTTGGGGGTAACACACCCTTATCACCATTAAGAGCTTTTTTGTCCATCGGCCGATTTTTAAAATTTTTGTTTCATTTTAAAACTTTTTTTACTCTTTTATTTTTAGAAATACTAAATATTTTTCGAAAAATGTTAATACAAAAATAACTTTAGTTGACCATGCATTTGTCAATTAAATTTAACAACCAGCAAATAATTTTTGATAAAATCGATTTAAATCAGAAAACATAATAACAAAAATTAAGCAAACACATTTTAACAAATTTCTTTAAAGAATTTTGTCGAAAATGATCTCCATTCTCTCATTTTGGGCTGCTATTATTGGTAATGGAACATTGGTTCATGCATAATGGAACACCACCTCATTTTAGTCATACCGTTAGAGACTTTTTAAATTTCCAGTACCCAAATAAATGCGCTTAAATAATATACGAAATATAGATTTTTTAAGTTAAACGGTTGCAGAGATATTAATTTTTTTTTCGAAATTTATCTCCCTACTTTTGGTCTTCGTAACTCCTTAAGGGTACAACTTGGTATAGAGGTAAGTTGCGTTAAAACATCATATTTTGGGGTTCCCAACATGTACCTATTCTGTGTCGGTACTTAAGCGAAACACACCCTGATTGATAAATTGGTGTTGTTCATTTGGTCCCAGTGGTCAATTTTGTCAAGGGGTTTCCGTAATCCTACCGGTCTTTGGGCTTCAAAGTTTTAAACTGAGGTGGTCCTTTTGGGCACAGTGGTTATCAACTATAAAGTAACTAATCCTTTTTAGGGTTCCGTACCCCAAAGCGTCGAAACGGAATCCTAGTGCTCTCACTCGCGTGTCCGTCCGTCCGTTTGTCACACCGGTCTAGCAGCTAAACCGTTGGAGCTAGAGTCTTCAAATTTTCACAGTATATGCGTCTTGTTGACTCAAAGCCATAGAAATTATATTAAATTTTTTTAAATGTTTATAAGGGAGGCTCCCATACAGCCAAAGTGGGGCGCAAAATTTGGCCTACCCCATCAAGTGAGGTATCGTTGTTTAGAGCTCATTCAGTAGATGTTTCAAAAAGTTTGAAAAACGTAGGCATGAGAAGCCGCCAAAGTCAGCATTTTTTACAAAATTTTGTTCCGAAGTGTTTTTAACTTTCCATTGACCTATGAACTTGAAATTTGGTGATAATGTTTATTGTCATGTATATTTTACCAACAAATACCAATATATTAACTGAAATCGATATATTTTTTTATTAAAAAACGATAAAAAAAAATGAGCGCAAAATATTAATATTTAAGTCCTCTGTAAAATTTAGTAGATTTTTTAGATTTTAGTTTAAAACTATATTTTATCGCTATCTATCTATGGTATATATAAGACGAGTGTCTCATTGCAGTAACAATATTTTGTATCATCCAAATATGACACGTGATTCGCTTAAATAATAAGTAATACACAGGCTAGTTTAGATAGACTTCTTTTAATAAAAATAATACCTTTTTTTGCTTTTTATCGTTATATTTTACTTTTCAACGTTATTAAATATTTTTTTTAATGTTTTCTTAATACACAGGCTGGTTTATTTTGTCAAGACTTCTTTTAATAAAAAAATACATATCCCCGGGTAGGTAAAAAGTATGTACAAAATATTTTTACTGCGATGAGACAGTCGTGATTTTGGTAGTTTATTATTGAAATGTTGGTAGAATACGGTTTATTGAAAAATATTTAATCAGGTTGAAAAGCATAATTTAACGATAAAAAGCAAAAAAAAAGAAGATTTCCTGTGTGCGGGATTCGATCCCGGACCTATTGCACCAGTAAAAAGCACTATTCCACGCTTCTACTAGAGCCCATACTTACGTTTGTTCAAACAACTTATTTAAGCGAATCACGTGTGACGTTTGGATGATACAAAATATTTTTTCTGCAATGATACACTCGTCTTAAATATACCATAGATAGATAGCGATAAAATATAGTTTTAAATTCAAATCTGAAAAATCTACTGAATTTTACAGCTGACGTAAATATTAACATTTTGTGCTCAATTTAATAAAAAAAAATATTGATTTCAGTTTAACAAAAATGTCGAACGTACTTAGTATCAATTCTACTAAAATTCTACCATACACCCTCATTTTTCTTAAAAATCTACTAATTAAGTAGGAAATTTACTAAAAACGGTAACCCTGTAAAATGTGTGTGAATACAGCGCAGCAGCGAACCAGGGGCCAACCGTTCATGGCTAATGACGTCACACGGTCTAGTCTCGCGCACAATTACCGTTTTCCAGCCTCTCGCCGATCGTTGATTTTAAACTACTTACAGCGGACGTAAATTTTAATATTTTGGACCCAAATTTTTTTCGATCGTTTTTAAATAACAAAATCTCTCGATTTCAGTTAAAAACAAAAATGTCGCACCTGCCTGTTATTATAATTCTTATGGGAACAAATACACACCAAAGAATAAACTGTCTGAGTATACCGTTCATATACGGACCGTGCAATAATATAATACTTTTGGGAAAAATACACACAAAAAATAGTATCTACGCACACGGTCCCTATGAGGACCATGTAAGAATATAATACTTTAAGGTACCAAACACGTACATAAATAATCAGCAAGCTAGATCTAATATTATTTAAAGAACCTTGTACAAAATTTAAACCAGATTAATTAAAATTCGTTAGTCGGAGTTTAAAAAACAAATTTATGCTCTTCGCGTCAAAAGCACGTTTTGAAGTTATTTAAATTAAACCGATCTTTAAAGAGCTCCAGTTCCCTGCATTTTTCGATAAGGTGATTTAAGTCAAATCGACATAAAATTTGCTCTAGATTTTGCAGTTTTCTTTGAAAAGCATTTCTGGACACTCTGTATACCTACATAATCACGCTGTGGACGCATTTAAGTCAGTTACTCAAATCACAAATTTGAACAAATTTGAATATTTTTAAAACATAAAATGCTAGTAGTGAAAAAAATGCTAGAGTTTGTTTAACCATCCTTTGCCGTTACGTCATAATCGGTGACGTATCCTGCTGTTTTACGTTTGTCGTATATTATTTGAATGTCATTTTACACATAACCTCAAAATTAAAATATAACTACTGACATATGTTAAGGATTGTTTTCAATAACCCGTGTTAAGATGTGTTTGTATTAATAAATTGGTAATACCGAAAATTGTATTTTGCTTTATGGGTTGCGTACATTTTTACGTAATTTTTTTTAACTTGAAGCCTCTTTTTTTTTAACTGATTTGTTTCAAATTTCTAGTTTGGCGATATAACTATTCATATTTTTAAAAATTGTATAGTAATTATTGTTTGTGTCATTGTGAGAAATATTTTCGTAAGTATTCCTAAAAAATGAAAATAAAAACACATATATTGGAGAAAACAGGCAATAAATAAATTTATTTCTGAAAAAACTGCCAATACGAATATGAAAAAGGAACGAAATAACGGATAAGAAACGTAAACTAAAATAGCGTGTAATGAAATAAAATGCAAAATCTAAGCTTCATCACTGACAAAATCATCTTCATCATCACTCTGGGAGTCCGATTCATTCAGATCTATGATAACTAACAGGAAGAAAATGAGATGCATCAATGTATTTTTCTTTTTCCCAGTCATTATTGATTAATTGATTTGTGTGCCTGAAATAGTGTTTCTATTCCACTAGTAACTGTTTTTTGAATGGTTCTAATAGATATGCCTAGAGTATCAGCAACATGCTATAAAATTTAATAAAATCAAATCAATAAATAGTTACATTTTACATAATACAGCTAGATACTTACGTTGTACGGTAAAAGCGGTTTTCCAGCATATCTTTCTCTTGAAAAGTAATTAATCAACTTCAAAATTAAACTTTGCCCTTTCTTATTATACCGGGAAGGCATTTTGACAATGAATAATTAATTGAAAAAGGCGAAAATAATCAAAAATACTCAACAAATCAAAATATGACAACTTAAATGTCAAAAGTAATAAATAATCTGAATTAGTTAAGAAATACTTCAATGACGTCATAATTTCGTCTCATCCATTTAATGATGGAGAGATCGAGATGGATAATGTATGACGCAACGGCAAAGGATGGTTAAACAAACTCTATATATGAGCCTTGGTAGAAAATTGTGTTCCACTAAAGACCTCGAAACGCCGAGAAACGGAGTTGGCGCATAATTACTATTGAAAGTTAAAAATGTCACTGTGAAATTAGCCATTCATTATTTAATAAAAACGTTAAAAATATAGACCATAGAATAAGAGTCATATTTTTGCCATAATTAATTAAAATAAGAAAAGATTAAATATTTATTCAAATTGGCTGTCAGTATAAAATCGTTATATAGGAGATGCAAGTTAATTAGGTCCTCATAACAAGAAATCTTCAAGTCCTAATACGTATGGGCTTGTGTGGAGACCTCATAGGACATGTTACATAAACTATTGTGTGTATGTTTGATGTACATATATCTTAATATCTTACGAAATATGGAGTGTATATTAAAATTAGATTAACTGACGCTTACTTGATTGCAATGGAAAAGATTCTAATATTAATTAAGCTTCTAATAACTTTAGAAATGGTGGTCCTCGTAACGCAGATGTAGAACCGGAAATCGGGCTCGATCGGGCTCGGTCCTCGTATTAGTACAAAAGTCCGTATAGGTGTGTGTGTGTGTGTGTGTGTGTGTGTGTGTGTGTGTGTGTGTGTGTGTGTGTGTGTGTGTGTGTGTGTGTGTGTGTGTGTGTGTGTGTGTGTGTGTGTGTGTGTGTGTGTGTGTGTGTGTGTGTGTGTGTGTGTGTGTGTGTGTGTGTGTGTGTGTGTGTGTGTGTGTGTGTGTGTGTGTGTGTGTGTGTGTGTGTGTGTGTGTGTGTGTGTGTGTGTGTGTGTGTGTGTGTGTGTGTGTGTGTGTGTGTGTGTGTGTGTGTGTGTGTGTGTGTGTGTGTGTGTGTGTGTGTGTGTGTGTGTGTGTGTGTGTGTGTGTGTGTGTGTGTGTGTGTGTGTGTGTGTGTGTGTGTGTGTGTGTGTGTGTGTGTGTGTGTGTGTGTGTGTGTGTGTGTGTGTGTGTGTGTGTGTGTGTGTGTGTGTGTGTGTGTGTGTGTGTGTGTGTGTGTGTGTGTGTGTGTGTGTGTGTGTGTGTGTGTGTGTGTGTGTGTGTGTGTGTGTGTGTGTGTGTGTGTGTGTGTGTGTGTGTGTGTGTGTGTGTGTGTGTGTGTGTGTGTGTGTGTGTGTGTGTGTGTGTGTGTGTGTGTGTGTGTGTGTGTGTGTGTGTGTGTGTGTGTGTGTGTGTGTGTGTGTGTGTTTGGATGGATGTTGTAGTAACGATAACTCAAAAACTACTGAATAAAAAAATTTGAAATTTTGCATGCAGGATTCTGATACCCTAGATTAGATCTGATTAGATTTTGGTGCCAATCGCACAACCGGAAGTGGCAGTTAATATGGGTGATGACGCCATTATTATACAAAACGGCAATAAAGTTTTACACATATATTTTGTATACCCTATAGTTTATTTTCATCTCATTAAAATTTTCTAAACTTTTGCCATTGTTGCCAGATTTACAAAAAAATAATTTTTTTTCATACTTTTGTGTGTCAACCTGTAAATTTTTGATTCAAAAATGGCGAGAGGTCATGTGCTGGCCACATCAGATTTTTTATAATTGATTTTTTATAAAATTCTGACACTGAAATTAAGAGTGAGGGGTTTCTATTTATTGTGATACTTAAAGAAAAATCCTGCTTAAAAGATAAAGAAGAGGACAAAAAGGTGAAAAAAATAAAAGCGAGGGAAATGAGCACTGAAGATGAACCCAACGATGAGAATATACGAGCTACAGCTAGTATGAGAAAAACTGTCGAGGAAAAGAAGGAAAAGAGGCCGCCACTGATTGTTTTACATTCTCCTGAAATGTGACAAAGATAAGAGTAGATAATCTACATTTGTCCTACCACCGCTATAGGGAATTCAATGTGTTAGAGTGAGAGGATACTGACCGGGCAGAAGGGTCAGACAGAATATTTGATTATTTAAATATTCTGCATGATTCTATTTATTATCCTTAACCTTACTTAATTACTTTAATTAACTATTATAACCATTTGGCCCTATTTATAATCGGAAATTAACGACACTTTGATATTGTTTTAAAATCACTTTGACGATAATTCAATTTGTACTTTTTGCTTGTATTCAGAAAATTTTGCTGACGACGAAATTTTAATTTCGATTGTTATAAGACAATTCCTTTTATTTTGGTGTCACTTCGCTGTCATTTTACTTTCAAAGTTGAAAATCAAATGAAAAATAAAATAAAGTGAATCTTTTACGTCTTCGAATATGGCTATTAAAGTCTTAATTAAGGATGTTTTTTTTCTACCTGAATTTATAAAAGTTTTAGTCGGACTTCACGCTACATGAAGGATTAGGAGATTTGTTTACTAGATGAATTGCACACTAAACTGTCGGGTGTTAATCTGCAAATTTACTACCTATTTGAAATATAAATAAATAAATTAAAACAAAATTTGATTTATTTTATTAATTTATATTTGTCAATGATGATTTTTTTGTAAAAATATCTAGAATTTAACAAATCTATACATATTAGTCATCGTTTAAAAAATTACTTAAACTCTTAACAAAACTATTTATTTTTGCTTATTTTTCCCTACTTGTCCTTGTTTGTAGTTATTTTTCCCTAGTTTGTCATATTTTCCTCATTTTTTCCCAATTTTCTCTACTGTTTCCTTATTTTTAACTATTTTCCTCATTTTTCTACGTTTTTGATTCAAACATGGCGAGAGGTCATGTGGTGGCCACATCAGATTTTTTTTGATTGTTTTCTGTTTTTCTATGTGTTTTTTCTATTTTTTTATGTTGTCCCTATTTTCCCCATTTTCCCTACTTACTCCTCTTTTTTTCCTATTTTCTGATATTTTTCCCATTTTTCCATATTTTTCCCTATTTTTTGCTATTTTCGCCATTTTTCTATATTCTATTATTTCCTATTTTTTTTATATCATTGGGTAAGTCTTCAGGTTGTTTTGTGTTATTAAAAATTGAATAAATTGTATTAGATTATAACTCGTTTTAATAAGTCTCTATCCATATTAATTTCATATTTCACTGACTTTATAATATACCTAGGAATTACAGTAAACATATTAGTACGTTTTAAGGTACGCCACTGATCCTAGATTAAGCTTCTTCATCTAATGCAATTCGGCATTTTTCATTATTACCTAAAATTTGCCCTCTAATTTCGACTGCAGTTGGTATGTAACCCCTAAGCCATTGCTTTAAGTAGAATTAGGATCATGCACGCCCAGACAAAGTAGCATAAATTAATAAAGCCTTATTGAAAATTATGTATTTATTTTTATAGAAAACGTTCAAATTTTGCTTTTTTCTGTGCGTTTCTGTTATAATATATACCTTATATATATATTAGGTAGGATTCTAAAAAAGCCGATACACTTTATCACAAATACCATATTTTGTTCAATAAAAATATATGGGATTTTCAACAACTTTCAATCCTCATAACAAGAAAATCGTAAAAGATATAAAAATGAGCCGAACTTAGATTGAAAGAGAATAAAAAATAATACAAGTGAACTTTTTCAGAATAAAACTTCTGGAGCTCAAAAATATGCTAAAAAATTCTTCAAAGGTTTTTCTGCCTTCAACTTCAATTTATGTTGAAGTTGGAGTATTAAAAAAGAATAAGTTGAAATAAAATAGAGTTTATGTGGGATTTTTGTTTTTCACTTTTTCTTAAAACTATTTCATAGTTAAGTCACGTTGACAAATGAAATTTACTGTTTATGAAAACCATTTCACGTCATTGCAAATGGTTTTCTTCCTTTTTGAAAATTTAAATAACCAAGAACACAAACAGTTGAAGACACAATTTATCAGTTTGTCCTACCTCCACTATAGGAAATTCAATGTGTTAGAGTGAGAGGATGCTGACAGGGCAGAAGGGTCTAACGGAACTGAATACTAGACGAAACTAGCATTATGCAATATTTTATTCACTTGGAGTTATTGTACTAATTATTAATTAATTATACAGGGTGTTTCATTGGGAAACGGAAATACTTAAAACGCGAATCGAGGTCACCGAGGCGTTTCTAGATATACCACATTTATTGGCTCTGGCGGCCTTTGTAACCGAGATACAGGATGTTTTATCGATTTTGCTAATTTCTTCTTGGGGCCATAACTGTCGAATCACCCCGTACATTTCTTTGATATTTGGTACACATGTTACTTATTCAGAAACCAAATGAGCCAGTTACTAATCACAAGAAAAATCCAGGTCCGGATTAACAAAAAAATAGAAATCAATTGTGACCTTGAAACAACAGCCTGTATATTGAAATTTTCAAAATCTATTTGCATATTTGAAAAGAGCACAAAAAACTAAATTTAAAGTGCGCTTTAAATTTTTGCGCAGACAATTTAACTACTTAAATTTTGAACTTAAAGTGAAGTTTTTAAGAACTTAGACACTAAAAAGTGGTTATTATTAACTAAATAATTATTAACTATGTTGGTTTCCCTTTTTATAGCTGTAGATCAATCCAGTTTATATTTTCCAGGTCCCTACTTGTCATTTTTGAACAGTTTTTTAAACTCAAAATTTGAGTAGTTAATTTGTCTGCGCAAAAATTTAAAGCGCCCTTTTTAATTTAGTTTTTTGTGGTCTTTTCAAATATGCAAATAGATTTTGAAAATTTCAATATACAGGGTGTTGTTTCAAGGTCACAATTGCTTTCCATTTTTTTGTTAATCCGGACCTGGATTTTTCTTGTGATTAGTAACTGACTCATTTGGTTTCTAAATAAGCAACATGTGTACCAAATATCAAAGAAATGTACGGGGTGATTCCATAGTTATGGCCCCAGGAAGAAATTAGCAAAATCGATAAAACACCCTGTATCTCGGTTACAAAGGCCGCCAGCAGGGTTGTTCAATGTAGCACAATTCTGCCAAAAGTGGCACTTTCATCTATGGAGTGGTACCAGAGCACGCACTATTGAAAAAAGACAAAAACGAGCACTATTTCGTTCTATGGCATTTTTGGCCTGCAAGAATATCCTTTTATTTATGTTCGAATGTTGTGGGTTTGAAATCGCGCTATCTGTGGGTCGAATAAATAATTCAAGTTATTACAATCGAATGGAATCATAAACCAAGCCTCTTTTTAAGCGATGAAAACGTGATCAAGTTGAGTACAGTGTTGCCAATCTACGGGTAATTACCCGATTTTTGGGTTTTTCCTGCTTTATGCCGGTAATTCAACCTTGCGGGAAAAATTCGGATATTTCCTTCCATCTTAATCTCATGACAATTATTCACTGTTTTAACATTTTGTGGGAGTGAGGCCACTTCTACTAAACATAAATATCACCGCTACAGCTACCGTATTTAACAAAAAATATATAAAAAGAGTAATTCATTTTCATTGAACACACTTGGCAACACTTCTACATAATTCACGTCAGATGTCAAAGTCCAATAGAAAATAGCCCTGGCAGCTGAGGCCTCAACAAGGAAAAAAGAAAATTAATTATTCTCAATTTTTGTTGAATTTGCACGTTGCAATGTGTGTTGTAATCTGTTGCATACATAAAAAAGGTAATCGTGTAGTTTACGGGTCAGAGATTTTGCGCACCCCAGTGGGAGCACCAGAATGTCTGTAATTTGAAAGCGACGTTGCCAGACCGTTTCATTATACCACAGAACGTAGGATTGTTGTTTTTGACTATTAACAGAGTTGTTAATTAAATTAAAAAATGATATCATTTCTTATGATTTGATTATATAAAAATTCTTAAGAAAAACTGTTTATTAAATCAAAAAATATATTAATTTATCTTATTATTTGTGACTATATAAAAACCTTTGAAAAAGTTTTCTGTATCAGAAAAAAAAATTGTATTATTTTATCTAATTTTTGGGTAGGTAGGTATATAAAAATTCTTAGGAAAACCTACAAATACATAAATTTATTAGTGTGATAATATAAGTTAATAATTATTTATAAGTTATAATAAGTTCTAAATTAATATTTTTTTTGTTTTAATAAACATTTTTCTTAAGAATTTTCATATAATCAAAACATAAGATACTTGAAATAATATCGTTTTTTATTGTAATTAACAACTTTGTTAATAGTAAAAAAATCATTTAAAATTTATTAGTGTAATAATATAATTAAGTTCAATATAATGAATGAAAACGGTCTGGCAACGTCGCTTGCAAATCTCTGTCATTTTGGTGCATCAACCGGGTGGCGCAAATCTCGGACCCGTAAAGTGCAGGATAACCTGAAACTAAACTGACAAACACTTCAAATTGTAAGTGGGTAAAATGCTTGTATTTTGGAATTTTGGGGCAAAGTTGCGGGTATTTTGATGATTTGTTATTGGTAACACTGGTTGAGTGGCACCCTTGGGCACTATTTTGTGACCAACTTCAGCACAATCAAAAGTTCATCGTGAACAACCCTGGCCGCCAGTGCCAATAAATGTGGTATATCTAGAACTGCCTCGGTGACCTCTATTCGCGTTTTAAGTATTTCCGTTTCCCAATGAAACACCCTGTATATGGCCTGAAGATGGATTTTTAGCAGAAACTAGTTGCCGTTTTCCCTTTTAAAAAATACATTTGTGTGGTACATAACTTGGAGTTTCATTATATTTATTTAAATAAATAAAAGGTTAAAAGTTGTTTGTAATTTTAATTTTCATACCCCTAGAAAAGTTATAGTTTAATATTATATTTCAAAGATATATTTTTACGATTTTCCTATTTTTGTTTTTCGTTTAATTTAACGTTTAATTTGTAGCAACAATTTTTTTTGGACTTTCTCATTTTGCGAGTACAACACTCCAGGGCAATAAGTTACTGTGTTCCCAAAAGGGAGAACTTTAATTAGGTTATTTCTATATAGAAACCTTTCTGTTTTCTAACAGAATATCCCTTTAGATTTACATAATATGTATACACATTGATCATTTAACAGCTGGTTGTTTGCTGAAAATATAAACTCATCCTTTTTTTAACTGCTTTTTGTATTACAAAAAAATTGTGAACCCTCAACAATATTAGAACTAAATCAATATAATCTGAAGCTGGTGTGAGCCTTTTCATGTGGTTTATTGGAAAATACGAAAATGTAAATTTGCTGGTTTCATCGCTAAAATATATGCTTGATTAGCATATACCGTATCCCACGAGTCCCGGAGTTTGCTGTGAAATACATAAAAGAAATAAGCAAGTTGAAAGTGTCGTGCAGTTTAGAAAAGTTTTGGGATCTCGGTAGGCCTCCGGAGAATCATCAACGGGCTCCAACCGACAAAAGGAAAGAACTATACTTTCCAGCTCAGAAAGTTCGGTTCCCGAACTGCCCCGTCGGGAATGACAGCATTATTGTTTCAATATTTCATCGACATAAATATACAGGGAGTGCTGCTAATAATTCTCTGATTTTGTTACCTCCAACTTTGGCCCTCAACTTCGTATTATTTAATGCAAACCAAGGAATCCCGCACTTTTCTTATGTAAAGTGGCGACCGGTCAAATGTTCTCAAACTTTGGTATGTTATTGTTTTCGATCTAGTAACCAAAAGTGTCAATGGGCCCAACTCAAACTTATTACTAATTTCCTAGATACAAGGTTAGAGTTGAAAAGTACCATTTTTTGGAAATTGTCAGTAATACATTTAGTCCAATGAACAAGTGCTTTTTGTGTCAAACTTTTTTCTCCGCCTCCGGAAAATATGAACGAGGTGTCATTCGATTCGGAATAGCATGTAGATGATTTTTGAAAAAAATTCAAGAGTAACTTGCAAAAATTGCAAAAGTTATAAACAATTAACTGAAAAAATAGGGTTTGGTTTTTTGCAAATATCTCAAAAACTATGTGACATTTTTCAAATTTGAAAAAAGATTCAAAAAGAGAAGAAAATTTACCAAAAAAAAACTACGTCACGGAATAGGACCAGTATTTATAATTTTCCCATAGTGTTGAAAATACGACCGAAAACGGGGACTCCGGTTTGGGCAAGCGCTGCCCACTTTGACCTTTATTAAATAAATATTATTTAAACTTATTAAACATAAAAATTAAAAATTGAAAAAATTCAAGCATCTACTGGATAGATTTATGAACAATAATCCGCGGTCAAAAATTTTTTATCGCGATTTTTCTATTAATTATGCATTAGTAACAAATTTTTCCTACTTGAACATGAACATTGTAAGTGCCATAATTATTATGAAGTAACAAATCTGGTTTTTTTCCTTTTGGACCTATTTATGAAAGGTTTCAGAAGAGATTCTCGTTGGAAAAATTAAATAATTGATATTTTTCACTTTGTTATTAACAATTTTTTAGGTTAAAAATTAAAATGCTTAATTAATCATTGAAAAAAATTTTTTTTTCATATTACTATTGATTCGTTTTTTATGATCAGAAGTCACATGAAAATGATATTTTAAATTTTTTACTTATTGTTTACAAAAATTGTTATAAACATATATAAGATATTTAATTTTTTTTTTTAAACATAATCTTTGATGCAAATTATGATTTTAAAAAAAAATCTTTCCTTAAAAAAAAATTTATTACTTTAAAACGTATTTGTTAATTAACAATTCTTTTCTACCATATAAATAATTTTTCTCAAAAAATAACACATGGTTGTTTTTGTTTGATTATGTCGAAAAAGAAAAAATATATAGAAAAAATTTAATTATTTATAACAAATTGTTTATTAAATAAACAATGAAAATTTAAATAAAAACAATTTTTTTTTGTTATCAAAGACCAAGCAAATTATGGTTAAAAAAATGGTTCCTTAATAATAATTGCAGGTGATAGGAAAAAATTGTTAATTAACAAATAAGTTTTTAAGCAATAAAAAAAATTTTAAGGAACGATTTTTTTTTTAAATCCTAATTTGCATCATGGATTATGTTTCAAAAAAATAAATTTTAAACAACGCATTTGTTTATAACAATTTTTGTAAGCAATAAGGAATAAAAAATTTTAAAAATCATTTTCATGTGACTTCTGATCGTAAAAAAACAAATCAATAGTAATATCAAAAAAAACAATTTTTTAATTTTTCCAACTGGAATCTGAGACCTTTCAAAAATAGGTCCAAAAAAGGAAAAAAAAATCAGATTTGTTATTTCACAATTATCGCACTTAAATGTTCATGTTCAAGTAAGAAAAGTTGTTAATTAACTAATGCATAATTAATCCCAATATAATTTTTTTGACCGCGGATTATTGTTCATAAATATCCAGTAGATGCCTGAATTTTTTCAATTTTTAATTTTTATATTAAGGTATAGTTTTTTTTTGGTAAATTTCCTCCTATTTTTGAATCTTATTTCAAATTTGAAAAATGTCAAATTGTTTTTGAGATATTTGCAAAAAACCGAACCCCATTTTTTTCAGTTAATTGTTTATAACTTTTGCAATTTTTGCAATGACACCTCGTTCATATTTTTCGGAGGCGGAGAAAAAAGTTTGACCCAAAAAAACACTTGTTGACTAGACTAATTAGTACAGGCAAAAATATTTATATTTACAGGGTAATTTACAAATGTTTGACAGAAATTTTTTGCAAAATCTCACTTTTTTTGCTATGACGTCAGGGAAGCATATTTTCAAAAGATACTCATCAATATAGTATTTTGACGAGAAAATATGTCATAATGCACATTTATTATACAGGGTGCTTCATAGAGAAAACCTTCACCGAAATCTCAAGGTTGTGTCTTTGACCAATTTTGGATAAAATTTCTTTTGGTTCGTCCTAATTGGAAGATTTTTATATGGATAAAAATCTGGGAGGGGTAGAAAATAATAACAAACAAAAAAAAGGGACATATATATAAATGGTATACAGGGGCGGGCAAAAAATAGGAATTTTGACCAAGAGTAAAGTACCCTTATTTTTGACAATATCAAAAAAATTTATTTAGGAAAGTTGTTTAGAATTAAAAATTACACTCAGATTTAAAATCACAGCCTCCTGCACAAAAAATCCATTTTTTTATGTTTTTAGCCTAGTTCAAAATAATATCATTTCGGATGCACGTTAGGGGCCTTCCTTCAATCACTATAATACATTTAGGTTAAAAAAATTTGGTTTTCGTCGTTATTTTTACACCATTCTCGACCTTTTTTTAAAATTGTTATGATTTTTGGTATTTTTGTGCTAAATTCATGCCGCACCCCTTTCGTGATGAAAAATAGTTCTAGATTGATTAATATCTTCGAAATGAATAGTTCTAGGGGTTTTCGATGATTTTTGCGAAGAGATCTGCGAATTTTAGGAAATTAGAAACGGGTTATATACTCTGTTTTATTAAAATAAAATACGAAATGCTGCAGCACCCCACAGAACTCTTAGTACTATAGCATTAAAAACTCTTTTCCAATATAGAATTCTGGTGCGCTGCTGTTACGAATACCACCCCTAAAGTGTCTAAAAAGTACGAAAATAGCCAAAATTAAACAAATGCAATAAAAAACGAAATATTGTAAATAATGTTGTAGCACCCCACACAACTCTTGGGTGCTTTTAAGAAATCAACTCCAAAAATGGCAACAATTGAACCAAATAAAATAAACTATAGAATTTTGCAAAAATTGTCATAGCACCCTCTAAAACATTTTGTATTTTAGGCTGAAAATTCCATTTCAACACAGACCTCTGGTAGATCTTTTCGTATTTAATCACTTAAAACACATTTCTGACCTAGACCTCTGGGGCGCCGTTTCGAAAACTACTCCAAAGTAACTGCAATATTTAAAAATGCTACAAATGGAATAAAATGAGTCAAAATTTTGAAATTTCGTACAGCATGTTACAGAACCCTTTAGAACTTTATTATTCAGAACAGATTTCAGTGACTTGAATTATCCAGTAAATAAAAAATTCGGGCGAAAAATTAGCGAAAACTGACGGAACTTCGTAGCATCCCTTAAAAATATACATTTTTGCATAATTTTCAGTTTTTTGGTGTCAGAACTCAAGGTTGCTATATTGAAAACCAACCCTAAGTGACTTAAACTACCCAGTAAATAAAAAATTAAATATTCTTCCGAAAAATTAGCGAACAGAACTTCATAGCATCCCTTGAAAATATACAATTTGTATTATTTTCAGTATTTTTTCGTGTCAGAACTCAAGGATGCTATATTTTAAACCAGCCCTGAGTGACTAAAACTACCCAGTAAATAAAAAATTAGCGAAAACAAAGAGAACTTCATAGCATCCCTTGAAAATATACAATTTTTATAAATTTGCAAAAACAAATGGAACTTCGTAGCACCCCTTGAAAATATACATTTTTATAATTTTCAGTATTTTTTCGTGTCAGAACTCAAGGGTACTATATTCAAACCAGCCCTAAGTGACTAAAACTACCCAGTAAATTAAAAATTAAATATTCTGCCGACAAATTTGCGAAAATAACTGGAATTTCTTAGCACCCCTTGAAAATATACATTTCTTATAATTTTCAGTATTTTTTCGTGTCAGAACTCAGGGGTGCTAGATTTTAAACCACCCATAAGTAACATAAACTGATAAATAAATATAAAATCAAATATATTCACGAAAAACTAGCACCATGCAAACACAAATGTGCAGCACATCTCGGGAGTATCTGATTTTTATAATTTACATTATGTCAGAAGTCTCTGCTGTACTTAACAGAATTGCAGATCTTTTTGCAAACTTTTTATACAACATTAACCCTCTTTATCTTGAACAGAGTAGGTGACCCATAACTTACACGAAAGAAGTGCCCCATGAAATTAGAACAAAAATATTGTTTTTTAATTTACAAAAATTCGCAAAAATCATCGAGAACCCTAGAACTATTCATTTCCAAAATATTCGTCAAGCTAGAACTATTTTTCCACACAAAATTTATTTGTCTTGTAATTTCCGAAAATTCCCAGAACTCTTTGCAAAACCTACCGAGAACTCTGGAACTCTTTATTTCTGAGATATCTATTCAGCTAGAACTCTTTTTTCTCTCAAAAGGGATGCGGCATGAAGTTAGCACCTCAAAATTTGTTTTTTAAAAATTTCGCAAAAAAATTGCGGAACTCTATCTGCACCCCCTCGAGAACCCCAATAAAAAAAAATTCGGCTTTTTTCAAAAAGATTGAATCAAAAAAATCAAAACCGTGGCAATTTTGGCAATTTTAATAAACTATATTTAAAAATTATTCTAATTGATCAAAGTTTATATCAAAAAAATATGTTTTTACTTGAAATTTTATTTTATTTTATTTTAATGAAGACTAAAGTTATGTTGGCAAAGCCAGTGATGCTTAATGAATATATTACAGTACGGTTAATTAAATTATTTATTAGTTGAATTAATTGAGTTTAATATACGCTTAGGGAAGGGGTAATGGAAAAGGACATACCTGTTTACCTAGGACGGTTTACAACTAAAACTGAATTATTATATTACACACCAAATCAAACTCGATTACAAGTTCGAGGAAGTTGTAAACTCGGATATAGGAGTTTCCTTTAAACAAAAATCAATAGAGTTTCCTTTTAAACTTATCATATGTAAATTTATGTGTAAATAGTGACCAAAGTATATATATCTATTCAAAAAAATGATAAAAATTAAGGAACAAAAAATTATTCATCAAAATATATTTCTAATTAACAGGATTGATAAAAAAATAATATAAACATTGTAATCATCAGAATCTGTATCAATCACTTAAGAAATTTTTTATTAATAATTTATTTCTACGTGGATTTTTTTATATGTTGTCTAATTAATATAATAAAATTAAAATAAATAAAAAAACAAGTGACCAAATTATATTTTAAAACATCCACTCTAATCAAAACTATTCTACATGAGCGGCAAAACTCAAGGGACCTGAACCATTTTAAAAATTCAAACTAACTTAAAACAATGTATGGTCTTTATGGAAACATAAAAAATAATGAAACACAGACTGAGTTCTAAAATTTATATTTAAAAAAAATAAATACTTAAATCGTGCATAGTATAATATAATTTATCCACAACTAATCTTTTATATGTTCATTATACATGAATTTACTAAATAATAACAATATCCGTTATTCATAACTGAATAATGATTTAATTATTAACTAATGTGTCAACTACCTTATATACACCTAATGCTCATCAAATTTACAGATCGTATGTTATAGAGTTTGTTTAACCATCCTTTGCCGTTACGTCATTATCGGTGACGTATTCTGCTGTTTTACGTTTGTCGTATATTATTTGAATGTCATTTTACACATAACCTCAAAATTAAAATATAATTAATGACATATGTTAAGGATTGTTTTCAATGACCCATGTTAAGCTGTGTTTGAATTAATAAATTGGTAATGCCGAAAATTGTATTTTGCTTTATGGGTTGCGTACATTTTTACATAATTTAGTATTTTTTTTTAACTTGAAGCCTCCTTTTTTTAACTGCTTGGTTCAAATTTCTAGTTTGGGGATATAACTATTCATGTTTTTACAAATTGTATAGTAATTATTGTCTGTGTCATTGTGAGAAATACTTTCGTAAGTATTCCTAAAAAATGAAAATAAAAACACATGTATTGGAGAAAACAGGCAATAAATAAATTTATTTCTGAAAAAACTCCCAATACAAATAGGAAAAAGCAAAGAAAAAACGGATAAGAAACGTAAACTAAAATAGCATGTAATGAAATAAAATGCAAAATCTTAGCTTCATCACTGACAAAATCATCTTCATCATCACCCTGGGAGTCCGATTCACTCAGATCTATGATAACAGGAAGAAAATAAGATGCATCAATGTATTTTTCTTTTTCCCAGTCATTATTGATTAATTGATTTGTGTGCCTGAAATAGTGCTTCCATGAAACATGTCCAGCACGAACTTTGATTTTGTAGTCTATCTGTTTCTATTCCACTAGTAACTGTTTTTTGAATGGTTCTAATAGATATGTCTAGAGCATCAGCAACATGCTATAAAATTTAATAAAATCAAATCAATAAATGCTAACATTTTGCATAATACAGCTAGATATTTACGTTGTAGACTGCATTTAACGGTAAAAGGGGTTTTCCAGCATATCTTTTTCTTGAAAAGAAATTAATCAACTTAAAGTTTGCTCTTTCTCATTATACCGGGAACGCATTTTGACAATGAACAATTAATTGTAAAAGGCGAAAATAATCAAAAATACTCAATACAAATCAAAATATGACAACTTAACTGTCAAAAGTAATAAATAATCTGAATTAGTTAAGAAATACGTCAATGACGTCTTAAATCCGTCTCATCCATTTCATGATGGAGAGATCGAGATGGATAATGTATGACGCAACGGCAAAGGATGGTTAAACAAACTCTACCATTTCTGAGCACAAAAGTCAAGGTCGAGGTCAAAGTCATGTAAGGTCTTGTCAAGGTTATATCAAGGCCATATCAAGGTCATATCAAGATCGTTTTAACGTCATGTTAACAAGGTCCCGTCAAGGTCGTATCAATGTCATGTCAACAAAGTCACGTTGAACAGGGCCCTATTATGGGGAGGGGGTCCTCAGGAGCATAAATAACACAGTATCCAAGCTAAACCACTTTTAATGGTGTATGGGGTACAATAATTGTTATTAAAACCGACAAACAAGAACAAAACTTAAAAAGAAATAAGTAACACACTATTGAGGTTAATGGCCGAATGATATTCCTGATTCCTGTCGCTTTCCACCATTTGTCGCGTTCACCACGCACTGAGTATAACTCCGATATAGGATCACAGGGCCGGCCTGGCACAACGTCAAGGTCAATGTCAATTTCTTAATAAAGTATTTTATTAAAATAACTTAAAAAATAGAGAGAGATACTGAAAATGAGATGTCTTGTACACCTCCAGATATATGAGAAGCCTATTCACTGTGTGAATACAAACATTATTATTAATATTAATAAATATTTTTTTTTTTTTGGATTACTTAATTATACAGAACTACAATATTTTGTATTACTTATTTAAAAATAAAAGTTTATTGTAGTTTTATCCAAAATTATTTAACAGTCGTGGATAAAGTATATATCCTCGCATATAATGGCTATTATTACGGTGGCATGGATTTTGAGAACCGTGGGGTTTGCGAACATATACCTGGCATACCCTTGATCAGTTTATCGGGACCGTGTGGTTTGCGAACACTACTGTAATACAGGTAATTTTTTTATTAAGCTTAATTTTTGTATTTTAATAAGGCAGCAAAATATTGAATATTTATTAGTAGTAGTAGATAGCGAGTGTTAAAATTATAAAAATAATTCAATAAATGTTATATTTCAGTTATTTTGTCACAAAAAACTTGTATAATATATCTACTTATCGAGATATTTACATTTTAAAAAATCCAACGCATTTATAATTTTTTTTAACCTTTTGGCAATAAACTGGTTACAGTGAGTAATTTTAAATTTTGAAAATGGCGGAAATAAAATAAACAATTTGAAAGATTAACTGCTATTTATTAATCAATTTGAATAGAGGAGAAAGAATAAAATAAAAACAAAACAAAAAAGATAAATTTCTATATAGTTGCACTTTGACAAAAAAAAACTAATTTATTCAAATATTTGACTAATTTAGAATTTCATTAATTTTCTGATCAAATAATAATTTAACAATATCATATATATAGCTTTATAGTTCTATTCTTAAATATGTTCGCAATTCACACTGATGGTCAGCTCTTAGATTAATGAAAGCTACGCGTGTTCGCAAAGCCCACGAAATAGGTTTATTTCGCAAAGCCCACGTTCGCAAATCCCCGAGAGCCATTATTATATGCTCGTTGAATATTATACTATTCAGCTTAAGAATATATTTATTATTATTAAGTTTTTTCAATAATTTTGTACATTACATTATTATAAAACAAGGGTTTTTTAATATTTGCTAAATTCAGTTTCTTGAAAGTAAAATTTTTATTTAAAATTATAGATTCGTCCAAAACTTAAATTTTTCAAAATTTTAATTTTTTATTCAAATTTTATTTTTTTATTTAATTTTTTTCATTTTATAACATATTTTTTCAAAATTTGAAATTCTATTACAAAACTTTTTTATTAATTCAAAATTTTGTAAAGATTTTTTTGGGTATTATACATATTATTTTCTATTTTATTTTTTTTAATTATTAATTTTTCTACCTCTTTTCTTTAATTTCAATATTTTTTTTTTACTAAAATATCCATTTCCAAGTTTCGTTATCGTTTTCGTATGCTGAATAAATAATCTAAACTCAGAATAAAATTATTTGTTAGTATCCGTGCTTTATAATTTGATATATGATTTTTTGTATAATTTTTAGAAAGATTAGAAAAACGTTTTTATCAAGATTCGACAAGGATTTATTGGGCTTTTTCCATTTGAATTATTTGTAAATAATTCTAAAAATAATAATGTACTAATATATTTTTTATTAATCAATCAAAAATCTAATTTACAATATAAAACGTCCAATTTATTAAAAAATATTATAATTAAATTTGACTAAAATTGCGTAATTTCTTTTAATGTTAAGGCATTAAAAAATCAAGGACTACGACAGGACCGTAACTAAAAATTATTGTCACTGAGGATGTTATTTTAGGTAAAACCTCATTAATGACAAGTCTGATATATCAGTGAATACAATTTTGTAGCTAATTCGATATACAATAAAACTTTCTTTTTCTATTTTTTCATTTTTTTTAAAAAAAATATATGAGTAAAAAAACAAAAATAGCATTTTTAGTTTTACCCATATAATGCGAGAATGGCGAAAGTCCGTATAGATTTTTTAGGTCAATGTAGTTAACTTTTTAACCTCCACTTTATCTCGTAACGTTTTTTCTGTTATCGTTTCCAATTTTTGACATCCTGTATATTAATATTATTTTTTTTAATATATAATACATCAAAGTCGAGAAGTAATTTTTCTCAGCCGAGCATGATTATTATCCCGAGATGCAAAGCATAGAGGGCTAATAAGTTGCGAGGCTGAGAAAAATCTTCTCTACCGTGTTTTATATACTATTTTTTCCACTATAGAATATTTAATCATTTTTACAATGATATTTTTTGAATTTTTTTGGGTATATATTTGAAAAGAATTTAATGTAAAAGAAGCAGTTTGTGAAAATAATTGAATGAGAATATTTAAGAAATTCAACTGAAATCTTAATTGCACTGTGAATTTTAAAACTTTCAAGTAGCGATGAAGACATGAAAAATTAGATCTGAAAAACTATTGAATTGATTTTTAGGTTACTTTTAGAATAGGTATGTATTATTGCATAAATAGCACTGATCAATAGCAAAATATTTATTACATAAACCTTAAACTATTTCAAACGAAAATATATCTGATAAAGAATTACTTACCTCTATTTTATTTGATTCGGTCTAAAATTCACTTGAAATGATAGGCATTCAATAGAAAGTGCTTATTTGCTGTCGAATTATTAAAAAACTCTTTTGACAAACTACTAGCAGATAATTACAATCATCTAATAACCAAGAGAAAAATTTACTATAAAGTAATACAGGGTGTTTCATTGCTGGTCGGATGGATTTCAACTATAGAATTCTGAACTCAAAATATGAAGATTCGTCTGAGTTACAGGGTGTTTTCAAAATTTGTCTTTAATTGATTAATGCATCTATTCTTTTGAGGAAATTTTGATAATCAAAAATTATCTACTTGTAGGAGAGCAGCATAAATAATGACATCTTTTAATACTAATAGTGGAAAAAAATATTATATAAAGTAAAATATACTTTTAAAATAAGTCATATTATAAAGAACTAGACAAAATATAGGGTAATTTATGAAGTGAAATTACACTTATTTACTTTCGCTTTCTATCTTCCTTTAAATGATTATCCCCGTTTATCAACACCAAAATAAATAACGTGTCTCCGACAGACAGTAATTTTTTTATTTCAAAACAACTACCTTGTCTAAATTTAATATTATTACTCGTTAAACCATAACGAAATTCTCAGTCACCTTATAATTTAGCAATGAGTTTCTTTACTTGGTAATTGTTTCCTTGCCTTGCCAAATAGCAAAGAAAATATTTTATATTAGTAATGGGGCCACGTTTATAAAAAAAATAATAATAAATATAGATTAAATTGGTCATAGTTATTGTTATTGTAATTGTAATTTTTGTATCTAATTTATCACACGTGACCTTCTACTTATTTAGCTTCATATTTATTTTTATGTATTTTGCACTACAATGCTTTTGGATCTTTCGTTCTTTTTTTTTATTTTACTATGTTACTTCTTTATCTTGATTGCTTTTGATAATTTAATTTCCAGCATTATCTCTACATATTATTAGCTCTAATTTATTCGATTCCTTATACAATTCCTCTAATTATATATTTATTCATCCACAAAATATCGTTCGTATGATTTTCTTTTTCCACACTTTCATCAATTTTGTTTCGCCAAATTTCTCGATTAGCAGGATTCATTTTATTTCGGATTGTTTTTATTACATCTGCTTTTTACTACTTATTAACCTTAATTTTTTTTTACAAATTATTATATTATTTACTTTTAATCGATGTTTTATTATTTTATTATTACTAAGCTCTTTGTTAATCAGAAAAATAAAATTTGCAAGGTTAGAGACGTAAAGCAGAGATTAGCAAAAATATTGCGTTCATTAAAACTTCCTCAGCTATATGGATGAAAGGAAGAACGTTTCAAATTAGAATCGATGACACTTTATCAGAACCAGGAGAATAGAAAACTGGAGTACCACAAGGAGGCGTCCTCTCAGCGAAACTTTACAACATCGACATTGCGTATGTCTCAAAGACAGACAATACCATGCTAGCTCTATAGGCTGACAACACGACAATAGCTGTCCGTAGTACTCATCCAAGAATAATAACAAGAAGCCGCCATAATCATCGAAGAATGTTGTGAAAGATGGAAAATAAAAAAGCCAGTCTTATCAAAAAAACAAGACACATACCAATCGCAGAAATCCAAATTGTAGAAAACAGAGTGAGATGGACAAATAAAGTCAAATAACTAGGAGTAATTATGGACAGTAATATAAACTTCACAGTACATGTAAAGATAGCAATAAACCAAAAAAATGCAAGTGTGCAGCTAAGAGGATTAATAGGAAGAAAAAGCAAACTGAAAATAAAGACCAAACTAAGGCTAATCAACACCATCTATATTCTATGCTTTAGCCGCATATCAAACAATAAGAAGTTCGAAGCTCAACAAAATATATTAATTAAATAATCAGCGACAATCAAAAACAGACATTTATACAGGAAATTTGAACAGACACCGATACTTGACACCATGAAAGAAAACGCAAGAGAGCTGTATCACGAATTACGAACATATCCTAGCTCACATACAGATTAGAAAATTTACAGATTACACAAGAGTTGATTACAAAAGGCATGCTAGACCAAGAAAACCCTTCAAGGAATAGATGGAAATAAAAAGAAAAGAAGGTAAAAAGAAGTAAACCTACAAGTGAATTGCAAAGACGACTAATTTGCATTTAACAAAAAACCACAAGGCACCAAAAAAATATAAAAAACAAAAAATGATGAAGAGTATGAAAAAAAATTAATTATTTTTTATCTTAGACGAGGCATAAAATTGATAGAATAAAGTACGATGACAATATCAGAAAACATTATCATTACATATGACTTTCTGACGGATCTCTGAATTCTGTATGTTAAAGATTAGCTCAATGTAGAGCTGGCTTGGAGTATCACAAAGTAAGGACAAAATACACGATAAGAGAACAAAGTGCTTAACACAGCTATTCTGTCCACAATAAGAGTGCTAATGCTATTCTCTACCCAATGAATAGTTAAGCAAATACGTAATTAAATCCCAAAGGTTATCCATATCTCAAATTTTGTCCAAAGTTTAAGGTAATAAAGCACAAAGTCAGGTACCACAAAATTTAATTGTAAAAAAAATAGTACCAGCCGGCAACTAGTTTCGGTCACTGACAATCATCAGGTCAATATTAAGTAGTGACAACAGAAGAAAAATTAATCACATAAGTGAAGTACCAATTAAGGGTCGATTAGATAAAAAGTAAACATGATGGTACTAAAAAAGAAATAAAAAGTAATATCAATTGAAATTATTTATGGCAAATTAATAATAATAATTAAAATAAAAGTAGGTTGCTCCCTAGGGGGTAATCACCTTAAAATTAAAGTTTATTTCTATCGTTGTTTATTGGATAAAATGATTGTTTGTCTAGCAGGCTGTTTGACAGCTGTCATGTGACCTCACCTGACCGATGCCTATAGCTCAAAGAAAATATTGACGTTCTCTCGAATGGCCAGCTCGCTCCCCGGATTTGACCCCACTGATTTCTTTTATGGGTATATTTAAAATCTGCTGTTCATAGGAACCACATGTTTAGGACATTTTGAAAAGTTTTCGATTATAGTTGTTTGTGAACTGTAACGAAGTTACCATGATAATTAAAGTTTATAAATTATTTCGCGCATGACACTGGACCAGAATTAACTTAAAATTATGGGAAAGGCAACCTTCCTTAAATAAGGTTAGTCGTACCAGTTGAACCTCCGCCCGACAGATGGAGACACGCGCGTCCATGCGTCTTAGACGCCGAAATTCATATCGAATATAACGATTCAATCCGTTGTCATCAGTTTCAGTGGCAGTCCGATTCGAGTTTCAGTTGCAATCCAGTTCGAGTTTTAACCAGATCCAGCTTGTAATACCGAAGCAGTATTTCCACTTTAATGGTTTCAGTTCCCCACCACGCCTCAATTGTTTCCCCTTTTTCCCCTCGAAAATAAATCATTACACAATTAATGAAAAACTCATTTGAAATGCCTTATTTAAAATTTATGCAAGATAGTGCCACAGCCAGTGAAGCAAGAAAGGTAAGATTAAACATGATTAACTATATCGAATAAACTATAATCGTATTATGATTTTCCCCTCTCTAACTCTTTCAACTTTTTCTTGCCCTATGAAGTCCATAGTCCCCTCCAAAGGAGAACTTCCCCTCATTGTTCTAACACTATACCGGAGCGATCTTTAGATATAGGTCGAGATGAATCATGAACGACCGAAGCCAAGTTTAATATTACCGGAACCGTCAAACCGACCACCATGCCAGACTGGAAATAGTGCCCGTACCGTCCGGCACTTCACCAACAAAAGAACCGTGTTGCACACCTTTTCCTTCTTCTATGGAGTTTGAATTTAATAGATTACTTTTTAATTAACCCAGTAGGATGAGTAAAGCTTGCCCTTCTGGCCCTTCTGCCCTTCTGGCCGCCAAAGGTATTGTCGATGCCATAAAGACTCGTGGAGTATTTTTTCTCCACTGACGCTGCCAGTTGCAAGTTGCCTTCACACTATATATCCGAAACCTGTACTAAGGCGCCAAAAGACCGCTTGACGATACAAAGAGCGTTACAGAACATTCGATTTAATTAAAATGGTGTCTAGTGTCCAAGACTTAATATTTTTTTATTATTATCTCTCGCCCTTCAGATAAGAGAGGTATAGTAATCATGCTAAAAATTGGGTAGTGAATTTTCAATGGATAAACACTTTTTAACGTCCCTAGAATACGATTTTGATATTTTCGCGATGATGTCTGTGTGTGTTAGTGTGTTTGTGTGTTAGTGTGTGTATATGTTAGGATGGATGTTGTAGTAACGATAACTCAAAAACTCCTGAATTAAAAAATTTTAAATTTTGTATAAAAGATTCTGATACCCTAGATTAGATTTGATTAGATTTTGGTATTAATCGGACAACCGGAAGTGGCAGTTTTTAAAAATTTTGCCATTGTTGCCAGATTTACAAAAAAGTCAATTTTTTTTCATACCTTTTGTGCTAACGTGTAAATTTTTGATTCAAAAATGGCGAGAGGTCATGTGCTGGCCACATCAGATTTTTTCACATAGAGATACTAAAAAAATATGCTCTTTCAAAATCTGACAAAAAATTAAATGTTGAATCAAGGGTGACTGGGGACGGCGACTATTACGTTATGGTGGTATGGTATATACAATTAATTTTTTCCTTAATGACATCATACATTTTCAAACCTTCTAAAACACTAAAAAGTTTTCGCGCGGACACCTTGTATAAAATAACGTTTTTTTAAAGGATTCTGACTATATGGAATTTTGGGAATGGTAAAAATACTTTTGAATATTTATGACTTTATAAGTATTATATGTAAAAATACTTTAAGTGGGAACTTTGCCTTGATGAATGAAAGTTATGGGGAGTACCACTGGCCCTCGGAGTAAATACTTGTACGCGATTATTCAATATGGAACTGTATTTTATCAACTTATAACTTATAATCAGTCGATTTAATTGGTTCGTTCTTTTTAAAGTGTACCTACACTCTCAATAATATCGAAATATAAATTATTATTTGAATAAATAAAAATAAGTGAAGTTAATTGGATCAGTTTCGGTTCTGACATACGCGAGTGACAACATGACTTGTAGTTTTTTGTGTTTGGTTATTTTAGCTGTTGCTAGTGTGGGGTAAGTAAAAATTATTTTGTTCAGTTTTCAAAAAATATTTTGTAAACGATAATGTACAAAAATAAAATAATAGCCTTAATGATTTTGGGCGAATTTATACACTGTAAAAAACAAATAATTGACAATTTAACAAAACTATAATTTTATTAATTTTAAAAATAAATTTAATACTTTTCGCAAATTTTTATTTTGTTGAACTTTGTGAATTAAGTTTAATGTTTATCACATCATATTTTTATCCTTAGCAATAAACTTTGACAGTAAAAAATTTTCAGCGCATCAGGAATAGATGGTCCCTCAGTGTGGCAAATCACGAAGCCAATAGGCCATGCCGAAGGTCCTCACTGGGATCCAAGAAAGGATATCCTTTATTTTGTAAACATACCAGCTGGAGAAGTTTACGCATATCATTATCATACAGATATATTAAAAAAAATTACTCTTAACGGTAAATTATTTTTTTTTTTTTTGAAAATAAATCTAATTGTGTCAAGTCAGAAAAAACAACCATGAAATATTTTAATAATACTTTATAATTTAAATAATGACTATTCAGTAAATGTAAATGTGGTTGATAATATTAATAGATATGCTATATTTTTGTAACCTTGTATAAATGTTTTATTTTGCAATATTCCAGTCTCTATTAGTAACTTTCGCTGATAATATATTAAAAAAAAGACAATTTATATATAGAAATATAGGTGTGAAAATATTACAAAAAAGTTTTTTCTGATATAAACATAAAATGAAATCCAACACTAAAGTTTTAATACATGCAATTATATCATTTTCATTCACATTAATAGTATTAACGAAAATAAACCATTTTTTAAATTATATAATCTTTTTTTATAGATATAAATTTTTTTTAATATTTAATTTTCTCATGCTTATAGGTGACGTTTCTCCAGTGGTACCCTCAAGAAAAGACCCAAATCTACTTTTGGTCGGTCTTAATAGATCCATAGTTGCCGTCGAATGGGATGGAAAAAACAATTTAGGAGATCAAGCTATTTTAACTACAGTAAGCAAAGGATTTCCAAAAAGTAGATTCAACGATGGAAAAGCCGACAAAGAGGGAAGACTTTGGTGGGGTCAGTATTATCATAAAAAAATTATGTTTTCAGTACCGCATTAAGTAAATGGGTCAAGATTTTCCCAAAATTCACTTATTTAGTCCATAAATATTATTTATTTATTATACCAAAAAACAGGGACGTCGCGTAGTAAAGTAGAATCTTATAAAATTTTTGTACCGAATTACCTAATTTCAAATACAAATTAGAAGGTAAAACATCGTGAAATTTAAATTTTTACTATGAATATTAACGCGTACTACTGTACTTCTAATCTGTTTTTCTAAAATAAATTAGTGAAACGATTTTTATAACGGAAAACCGTATATATGACGGTGATTATGCCTTCAGTATCAGTGGTGCTAGTTTCAAACACATGCGAATGAATTTCGTATACGAATATGTCAGATTTTCGAGTGAAACTGTAAATATTTATTTTTAAATAGGTGAATAACGTTTTATATTCTGTTTTTTCGGTTGAAATACATCTCATGGTCAAATCCACGTGAAGAAATGTTCGGCATGCGAAATCATGAGAAAAAATAAAATATAACATGTGAAAAACAGTTAATATATTATAGGCTGCAAAATGTAGTTAATGATTTATTGACCCATTGGAATATTTGTCTGGTTATGATATTGTTAACTTAACTAACAGCACTTGACAAATTTCTGATACGCTAAATATATCTTCCTGTTCGAACAAATAGTATATAAAAAGAAAAAATGTTTATTTAAAGTTAAAGTTTACAATTTGGATTATTTTTCTGAGTATAAATTTTGATGTTGACCAAAGAATAACTGACTGACTTAATAATAATAATAATAACTGAATGCTGAATAATAACTGAATAAAATCTGAATAATAACTGAATTGAACTAAGTATAATAACTAAATGAATGCTAATATTAATAATAGAATAAATTTTTAATGGTAGAACTACTTTTATATAATGCAATAAACAGATCAGAAAAGTTACATATTTAGCTGATATAATTCGCTTATTCATTTTTTCTTCTCCAAATAAACATAAAAATAAAACCCAACTTTTTAAAATAAACAGTAAATACTAGTGATGGGAAGAATCGAATACTTTAAGAATCGAGAACTCAGTTCTCGAATACTAATGATAATCGAGAACTCGCACATAGAGCCGAGTGCCGAATATATTCAATTCAGTATTCGGATTAATTCGATCAGTAAGTGTCAGTTCTCGGTTCGTGGTCGGTTTGGTACTAGGATTTTGTTAATTTACGATACTTGGGATTCTCAAATTATAAAGTTTAAGTTTTGCATTGCTTGTTTCGTTTTTTGTTGGTATTTTTTCCTACATAACCCGAGCTACAATCAAAAAATCGGCTGAACTATCCTGGATCGGCTGTAGAAAATAGAATTATTTTAAGTAAAAAAAACAAAATTCGTGAATGGGAAAGTGGAATGCGGTAAAAATAAAGTAAATTGCTAAAAAAAGGAGCAAATATTGCAAAAATACACAAAAATTAACATGAAAAACGGCAAAAGTTACTAAAAATGGAAATAAGTTATAAATAGCAACAAGGTAATGAATTATTTCAAAAAAGGCATAAAAATTGTTAAAAAATGACAAAGAATTACTAAATTTAGACAAAAATTAAAACTATAATAAACAAGGTAAAAAAGACAAAAATCAAAAATAGAATAAGAATCTTAATACAATTTGTAAAAATTGGCAAAAAGAGGCAAAAAAGTGTTAAAAAACCAAAAAAAAAAAAAGGAAAAATGGTGAAAAGATTAACAAAAAATTAAAAAAAAGACAAATAACAAAAATTAAAAAAGAAATTAAAAAAAAAACAAGAAAAGATAAAATAGATGCAAAATAAAGGCAAAAAGAGCAAAAACTAAAATAGTTATAAAAAAGCAGAAAAGGGCAAAACTGTTGAAAAAAGCCAAAAAGGAGTTAAAAACATTTGAAACAATGCAAAAAAGGGGTAAAAAGGCAAAAAAAAAAGGAAAAAAGTTTAAAAAAAAGCCAAAAAGACAATAACGTCACAAATAATTCACAAATGGTAAAAGTAGGCACAAAAAAGGCAAAAAGAAAAAGGCCAAAAAATGAAAAAGGGTAAAAAAAAACAAAAAACAGCTCAAAAGAAGCAAAAAAAACCAAAATACAGATAATTAAAGCAAAAACGCTAAAAAAGTAATCGGCTAGCTGTGTCACCTGAGAAGGATAAAAAATTAAAATCCACATTTTTAATATGAGTCAAAAAGAAGAATTAATGTCTTACTAGAGGACCTTCTACTTCACCAATTTAAACAAAAAACTAATGGTCGCATTCGAGGCACATACCAACCCTTCGTACCAAATTTCAACTTGATTGGTGAAACGGTTCGGCAGCTAGCGTGGAAGATTACACACAGACAGGCATACCTCATTCTGGAAATGGTTTCAATTTTCTTGGGGGACCTCAAAATAGATATTTCCATAGAACAAGGACAGATATCGATCGAAAACGTTTAACTTATCCAAGCACCGGCACCGATTCTTGAGAACCGAGAACTTTCGAACATGGTTCTCGAGAAATTCGAGAACTGCAAAGAATCGAATACTTTTCGATTCTTGGTATTCGAGAACCTCATTACTAGTGAAATTGAATATTCGTACATCAACAAGTGTGAATATTAAGTTCACCGAACCATTAAACTCGATTGCGGTTTAAAAATCGTAAGAATAAACGTGAAAGTCGGTCGATACTAATTTTTTGACTTTTTCATGGAAATTAGCTAATCAGTGAGTTAGTACACTACGGCCGTCGGCCAAAAATAACATTATGGCGGGCTGGTAAAATCTCGCCCCGAGCGCTTACAATACACGCGACGGCCCTGCGAAAAAAAATTCCGAGTTCGGAATTATTCAATAAAATTTGGTCCAATTGATATGTTAGTCTGTTTTCGAGGAAAACATATTTATTTTAAACTAAGGCAAATTTGTTTTTTTTAATACATTTTGATTAACAAACGAAAAATGACATTTTTTTTTTTTAATAAAAATCTATTACTCAAAAATGTTATGGTACTTAATAGTCTACCTCTTATTTTTTAGAACCAAATCGAATCAATTCTTACAATATACAATCATTACTAATTTACTCTGTCCAAATTTGTACAAAGCTGAAAAGCAGTTTAAACTGTAGGTGTTGATTAAAGTAATTTTTTCTGTAAAATAAGCCGTTTTCTGAAAAAATGTCATTTTTAATGCAATTTCAATTCCAAATTAAAAAAATAATGTTTACGTGGAAATTATAGATTAAATTATTAAAATTCTTGTCCACTACTCGCTCTCTGCTAATAAAATCCAAACTTATTCTAACATATTAATCAGACTCTGTATACCCCTAAATTTAAATAAAAACCACAAAGGGGTTGAATAAATAACCAATTTCAAAATTAACCCTTCAAGGCCGAACAAGGGAGGCAATTTTAAGTGTTCCTGAAATATCTTGTATTACATCTAGGGATATACGTATTATTGTAAGAAATGTTGTGCTTTCAGCAGGTATGCATTTTTATAATGTCTTGTTTCATTTTAAACAATAGAACAGAGACGTATAAAAAACGTTTTAAAAACGTACACGACCGACCTTTGAGACGTTTTAAAAACGTTCGATAAAATACCCGTTTTCTTCTAGTGCAAATGTCACAACTTCTGACGTCAAATAAAGACGTTTTAAAAACGTTTTAAAACGGACTAAATAAATGATTGGACAAAAGACGTTTTTTGGGTGTATTTTAGAATGTAAAATGGCTCAAATAAATCGTTTAAACTTTCTTTCTCAAAATATAAATACTTTTGCATACACAAAAACTCGTCTTGTGAACGTTTTTTGCAGTGATTATAGAATCGACATACAAAAACGTAACTTTCTGACTTTTTCTGAAAACATACTTTTAAGGACCAAAACAAAATGCGTTTTGAACGTTTTTACTGGTGGATTTAAAAACTACTCAAATAAAACGTTTTAAAAACGTCCCTATTGCGACTTTATAAAAAAAATTCTGACATAGACATTAAAAAACGTTTAATAGTCATTTTTTATCATAGGTTTTAAAAAGGTCTTGAGTACCGTAACGTAAAAAACGTGTTGTTTCTAATTTATGAGTTCGGACGTTTTGTCGACTTATTTTGGACGTTTCTTTATGTCCCTTTTAAAAACGTTCTTGCAGAAACTGTTATAAATCGTTTTATTTTGGTCCTCGGACGTTCTAAACTATAAAAAACATCAATCGGAGCTTTTTTGCTATTATAAGGAAATACAAAAAAAATAACGAACTTTTTACTTAAGTTAAAAACAAAATGTAGACTCTAGTTTGACCTCTTATTTGAATTGAACTTGGTCATATTAGGTTTTATTATGAAAAATTGTAAGAACTAATGTTATTGTTAAATATTATTCAACTTCTTTGTGCTATTCAAGCTCGAATACGCAATTGTTATGGTCTCCACGCGCTTTCCGCATCGATACACTAGAAAAGGTACATAAACGTTTCCTTAAATCTTTGACATTAAAAAATACAATGAGTTTTAGCGAACTAAGAAAACATTTTTCACTTCTCATTTTTTTTATTTTTAAATATATACAGCATAGACTGTACATAGGATAATTAGAGTTAGAAAACATTTGAAGTGGTACCAACAACCAGACTTAATTTCGAAAATAATTCATTATGTTTTAAGTTAACTTAAATACGGTTATATCATATTGATGATTGTGAAGAATATCACATTTAAATAACAATAAATTTACATTTTTATTGATATTTTTATCTAATAATCCTTTTAATCAGGTTTTTTTTTTATTATCGTTTAAGTGTGCACTTATTAATATAAATATCGCAACTTGTGCTAATTTATTCTAATATTTTGATAAAATTAATTGGCTCATCAATTATTTAATTTAATGTTACGTGTTTAATCGTTGCGAAAGTATTAATTACCATAAAACCGTTATTTTAATTCAATAAATTTTAATTTTTTATTAAATATCTTTTTTAGGTACCATAGGACAAGAAAGCAATTTAGTGGTAGCTCCAAACGAAGCTATCTTATATAAAGTAACCAAGAACAATCTTATTAATCCTATTGTGGCACGTGCACCTGTCACCAACAGCAATGGACTTGCATGGAATAAAGCCAACAATAAATTCTACTACATTGATACACCAACTCTTAAAGTAGTAGAATTTGATTACTATAACGAAAACGGTACTATCTCAGATGTTAAGAGAACCGTATTTGATGTTAACGATCATAAAGCTAATATTACAGGTAAGTGAATAAATATGAAATATCTTGTGAGCAAAGCATTTTTCACGTTAGATAAATTTAAATTATCTAATGTAATATTTTGTTAATGTTGTGCTAAAACGTATTCATTTTTTTTACTTTTTTTTTGTTCGATTAAATTAGCCTTAAAGTAGGTACAATAGTATTAAAAAATAATCAATAATATTAATCGAGGTTAAGTACCACTTAGTAGCAACAGCCATGGCACGTCTTAAAAAAATAATTTAAATAGATTGCAATCTTTGAAAAATATTTATAAGAGGAATATTAAATGAATTTGATTAAAAATAAACAGACGGATTAATTTTTTATGTATATTTTTAATTACGAAGGTACTAATACTTTCTCTTCCGATACGTTTTTTCCTAAGGTCGAAAATTTAAAAAATATATATTATATAGCGAGTGTTTCATTAGTAAATCCGCAAATATTAAGAGTAGGTTCATTATAAGCAAGATTTATTAATTTTTTAACTAATCATGACTTACAAACATTATTTTTTTTTAATATTCCAGATTCAACTTTATAAAAAATTACAAATTTAAACTCCTTTAGAACGACATACGATAGATCAGATCGTTCAAAATCCGTTTATATATCTATTTAAAAAGATCATTGAAAAATTATAGATAATTGCGTTTCAGCTTGTTTAAACAATTTGTGTACTCAGACAATTAACGATAATTTCACTATTACATTTTCAAGTAATTTTTGCATACGAGCGTTTATCGATAATTTCTTTTTCTTTCTTTTCTTTTCTTTTCTTTTCTCTTCTTTTCTCTTTTCTTTTCTTTTCTCTTCTTTTCTTTTTGTTCTTTTCTTTCTTCTTCTTCTTTTCTTCTTCATGAATTTTTTTGCAGACGAATATTAATTGGAAATTGCGTTTTTCATTTTTTGGAAAATTTTTGTACTCAAACATTTATCGCTAATTGAATTTTTGCTTATTCCCGGAATTTTTATATTCGATCAGATGACGATATTCATGTGTTTGATTTTCGTACAATTTTTTCCACAAGGGGCATTTTTGAGCAATTTTTTACTCGCATATTAAACTATAATTAAAATTTTAAGTATTTGAGCAAATTTTCCACTCAAGTATTTGTCGATAATTACATATTTTGCTTTTTTGTGCCATTTTGACATCGAGCAATTATTAAGCAGAAAGTTAACAATACCGTAAACCCGTGTGTGGTGTCTATCAACACGATATATTCCGTTCTAGACATCAGATTGACTTTATATTTGGTACACAGACACCTGTGGAATTGATTTTCAGCCCTATGGTCACCGCCGACTAGAGATACAGGGTGGCGCAAAAATTGGGATTTCATATAATTGAAATATCAGGACCGGTCTCCGATATATTTGGGAAAAACCGAAATTGGCGTTTTTCTTTTATTTAATTACCTTAATTTTTAAGATTTTTTTATTGAAGGTCAAATGCAATTTAACATAGCTTATGTAATTTTTTTAAACAACGTTTCGTCTTTGAAGGTCCACCCTCAACTATATTTTCATAATCTATTTTCAAGTTCTGTTATCGAAAGTTTTCTCTTTAGTTGATAAATGCATTTTTGCTTTTTAATATGGTTCGTTATCAGTAGTGAAAGAAACGAACGTAATATAGTTAAAAATAAATAAAAAATATGAAATTAATATTTTCATCGCTTAATTTTAATGACCTACACAAAATGTACATTATTACAGATATTGCACGATTGTAGATAAAATATCGTACATAATACGTGCCGTAATTACTTTTTTTACCAGATTTATGTAATAAGGCTAAAATAGAACTAGATAATGGTTTATAACACATTTAAAATACAATACTTAGATAAAGGACCGGCTCCGAACTTAATGAAAATGGATTTTAGTCGATTTGTTAAAAATTTTCTTCTCATCAGTTTATTTAAAAGTTTCTATACTATTTGTAGAGGTTCTTGGACTTTGCTTCATTTTTAAAAATTGAAAGTCAACACCAATTACATTATTTTTCTTTATGTAACGTTTAGTTTGGAGATACAGCCTTCCTCTAACTACAAAGAAGGACATTCGTGTTTTTTCAATATTAATAAATATTAAAAAAGTAGTATATATATTGTAATGAATTTCTATGATGATCTCAATTTTGGGGTGAGTTCTAAAGAAATAAAAAAAAATAATAAACGTTACATAGTTATAAAAAAAATTAAATTTTGTGTATGTCCTTTTACTCTAGTTTATTTCATTTTTTCCACTTCCTGTCCAGTCTCCTGCACCAATCTTTTCTCTCTCTCTTCTCCCTACCTCGACAACTTCTTTTCACTACCTCCTCTTAACCCAATTCTCCGGTCTCTGTTCCTCTACTTCTATAATCTATATACCCTTCTTACTTGTTTTTACTTGGTTTTCTTCTTTTAGTTATCTTCAATTTTGATCGTAAATTTTAATATTTTTTTTTTTTAAATGAAGAACATTTTATTTTTATTGGTGTACACTTTTTATTGTTATTCTCTCCATCCTTCCATATTATATTTTACAAAACCAAATTTTTTTATCAGACAATAAATTTTTTAAAAATGTTCAAATTCGATCTGTTTATTCTTCTTTTTCAACTGTCTGTCTCTACCCAAAATAAATTTTTTGTTACTTGATTAATGAATAATTTTTATCTGTTAATCACTTTTGACAAACTTGCCATTTACTTTTTAATTGTACTGCAAAAATTTATTTTAATATTCTTTCCAAAATTTAACTTTTCGATATGGTAATACAAATAAGATTTTTTTTATACTCATCCACAATTGTTGATTTTAACTATTTTATACACCAATTATTTTCAATAAATGCTTTAAAATTAAACTTTTAACGATAAACTCTGTTTACAACAATAAAAACAACATAAAATTATTTATGCTATTCAAACCTTTCAACGAATAAATAATAATTAACTTATAAAAAATGACTCATACAGAGTATTTCATTACAATATATAGGACTGGCAATTTTTTAACATAATTATTACACTTCTAGAATCCAAAAAAATTATAGTAGCTGAGAGATCTATGGTTTTTGTTTGAACAAAAATTTTACTTTGATTACCCTGCAGTGTTAAAATCCTCATTTTTTAATATTATTCAAAAAAGACACTTTTTGGCCACCTGTAATTTATTTTTTACCATATTTTTAAGTAATTAAAGAATAGAAATATAGAATTTTTTTGATTATTATTATTATTATTTCAGGATTACCAGATGGTATGACCATTGATGACGAAGACAACTTATACGTAGCCCTTTATGGAGGTGGATCAGTAGTAAAGGTGAATCCCAAAACTGGAGCACTTCTGGATGTAAGTTCGAACCTATTTAGTTTGAACCTATTCAGTATAGTAATAAAATAATATTTTTAGGTTATTGCCATTCCATCAAGAGATGTTACATCAGCCATCTTTGGTGGGCCAAAACTAGACATACTTTTCGTCACCACTTCAAGCGTCAGTTTAACTCCTGAAGAACGAAAACAATATCCAGCCGCTGGAAGTGTTTTTGCCATAAAAAATTTAAATGCCAAAGGTAGACCTGGATATACTGCTGATATTATCGACGAAATTCCCAAAAGAGTAAGCATTCTTTTTATATTAATATGGATTTGACAAATCCAGTCTCATCTTAAGTTGAAGTTTCGTTCTCTTTATTAGTTCGAGGGTACAATTCTTCTTCACTATCAGAATTGATTGGGAGAGTCACCGCTTTCTTTATTCTTGCTCGTTTTTTGATTTCGTTGGTTTTCAATTTTTTTTCGGTCTCGGTGGCACAGATCGTTGGCTATCGGACATATTCATTTATGACTGTTTATACGCTAGAGCCAACGTGGGTTCGTGCCTCGTATCTGGCAGTGAAATTTTAATTTAAAAATTTCAGTGTTAAGATAGTTGGCTCGAATAGGTAAACCGCATTGAATATTAATTTAAGTAATGTCTAATGCTGAGCCTAGATTTTCAATCCCCCTGTGTCACTGGGCCGATGATGGTGGTAAGGTTTTCCGGGTTTTCCTACACCTATAGCCCAATGGCACCATCAATCCTCAGTAAGTCGCCCCTTCCCCGCACAAGCCATTGACTTTTTGGGGTTCACTCGTAAGGGGGTGAAATGTAGGGCGAGTATTATTATTTTTTTTTTTTTCTTTTTTAGTTTTTTCTTCCACTTCCTTTTCAATAAATATTTTTTTGAAAAAATGACTTCGTAATTTGTTATTATCCTTCTACTTTCACTTGTATTTTGAGATGATGAAGGCTTTTACCTTTTGCTTCTACATCTCCAATATCAAATATTTACAGCTTTTACTTTTCCCTTAACAGCTGAGGGAGATTGATGGAGCAGGTTCTGATCAGTTTATTCCACTTGCTCTACTATTGCTTTTGTTGGGCAGGAAGAGGTACATCTAATTGAACAAATATTTGTTATTACTACTGGTGTTAAGTTTTCCTGTTGATTTGATCTGACCTGATCCTTATAATGACACAACTATTTTACTATAAATATATACTCAGTTAAGTATCTTCTTTCTGTTCGGACCTTTTGTTTCTGAATCATATATTCCTCTTGTAGCTAATCCGCTGATCAAATTTTCTTTTAGATATCAGTCATTTATTTAAGAAAATCACATTTCGGATTTTTTTTTGAATGTGTTGAATAACTATGCATCTCATCGTACTTTTACGGATTTAAAAACTGCAACGTCGCATGGTGAAGACACTTTTGATACCAACAAAAAAAAAAACCAATATAACGACAAAAATCTATTATAATTTCATATCCAGTCTAATAATATTTCCAAAGTATATGACATTGTTAATATACATTTTTCTGGGCTCTCAGTAACATTTATTGTTTCTCTTTAGTCACACTAAATTAATGACAAAATGATAGATTTATTAGATAAAAATAATGCAATCAAACCGTTTTATATTGATTTTATGCTTTACAGAATCTTTTAGATACCCTCTTCAATCCTGATTTATTTCCCAGAGAATCTAGTGGTCAAAAATTGGTTCTGCCTCGAAATACAGAACCTGGTATGTAATGACAATGCGTTTATTTCACTTTGCAACTGAATGTAGAGCATGCTGCACTTTGGGTGATGGATATATTTAACTAATATAGCAATTACAGCCATGGAAACGGTCTTTTTTAATTTTTTTTTATCCAAGATTTTCTCTTTGATGCTATAAATATCTTATTAATTTATTTTTTGTTTCAGGTTTGTGGGAATCACTGGTGAACGCGTTTCGAAATTTTTTTTAGTCTGAAATGTAAATAACAAAATAAATTATTTAAGTAATAAGTATTTATTTTTTAACCTTATAATAATTCCCTATTTAAAAGCTCTAATTATATATGCAGTTTATTTCTTGGTTTATACGAAAAATGGCAATGCGTTAAGCTATAACATAACATCGTTTTACTACAAGTTACTTTTTTTAATTGTTCTAATAATGCATAATACAAAATATGTGCATAAATAATTAAAATTTAAATGTAAAAAAGTTTTTTTTTTGTTAAATGTTTGGAGGCGAGAATTATTATCTCCTATTCAATATTAAGATTAATTGAGGATAACAAATAAAATTAATTCAAAACAAGTTCAAAATAATGCACTCACCTTTCTTCTCTGGAAACTGAACTATAACGGCGCCGCTCTTGCATGAAGTTACGTTTATAACACACACACACATTGAAAGTTAATATTGTTTATACCTAGGCGGACTAAACGGATTTAAACATTTTTTTTGTACTCACCATTATTTACTCCATTCCCCTAATAAGAAGTAATATTTTTCACCCTAGGTAAATAATTTTTAATGAATTGCTAATTTGACAATTAAACTCCCAGACTACTTGATATTTCGAAATATTTGAAAAATAAGTAGGAAAAAACTAAAGCTAAGTTTATCAAAATCTAATCAAATCAAATATGGTAATATATAAGTGTTAGTAGTCAAAAAAATTCTATATACAGTTCGATTGATAAGGCCATTATAAACCTCACAAAAAAGTTTTCCTGACATAATTCGACAATTAAACTTGTAATTTTCGAAGTATTTCAAATCTTATTAAAATTGAAGAAAAATGGATAAAAGCTTTTCATAGGATCCTCTCATGTACAGCAAAAAAGTACTCTTGACATTTTTCAATATTCCCTCACGTTTCCGAGATTTTCTAAATTTAATTTCGAAAAATTTCTTTTTTTCATATTTTATTTTTTCCAATAACTTTCTCAAAAGAAATCGGGAAAATAGTTCAAATAATACTTATTGAGCTGTTTCAGTCCTACATTTAGGTATTTTTGTTTTTCGAATATCTTTCACGGTTTCAGAGATATAGATTTTTTAAAATGATGACATTTTCGGAAAAAAATCCGCGAAAACCCACAAGAAATTTTCCGATTATTCCGATTTTCAATAGGCTTCGTAATAGTACTTCAAGGTATCTTTTTCCCAAATTTACGACATGCAGCATGTTTCCTTTGTAACTAGAAAAAAAGTGGGAAAAACCAGGAAAATCCCATTTATTCATTTTCTGATTCCGTTCATTTTCTATTAAAATGTAGTACTCGTTGGTCTTAAAAAAATGGTAAAAATTTCACGTCGATACATTTTGAAGTGGCATTTTTAACTTTTGTGGACGACAACCAGACATACAGACAGAGAGAAAGACAGACAGATAGACACAGACCAAAGAAAAAAATTAAGTTGTTCAGAATTCGATGGGAATCATTTCTCCAGGAGCAGAAGATAATTTGTCGTATTTTCGCTTACTTACGAAGATATCGATTTCATATAGGTCGTAGTATGACGCAACTTCCTATGGAGTCGCATAACAAGAAGGTCAAAGAGTGAAAATTATGAATACCCTAGAAATAATATAAATGAAAGGTCTAAAATAATAAGTAATTCGCTCATTATTCTTAAAGAACATTGAAAAATATGTTTGAATAATATACCTAATAATAATGAATAAAGCCAATTTTTTTTGGTTAAATTAAAATAAGATGTAATTATTATGATACATTATTTTACACACTACCTATCTACTTAGTAAAGTTGGTACTTTATGCACAGTACTAGAAAAAAAGATTTTCTATGTTTCGGCGTTTGAGTGATATTATTTTCGCACGCTTTTTGATGGTGGAATGAGACTCATTCTTAAACAATCTTTGTTGAAATTTTTGTTTTCATGCATTAGCACTATGTCAATAAGGATCAGTGCATATTTTAAGAGATTTCCACTGGGCGACACAAGAATTTTTATAGCGATTTTGAAACCCTTTACATTGCCAACATTGAGTTTTAATTATATATGGTTTTAATTAATATATAGAGCCTTAAAAAGGTTCTACCCCCTATTATTATAGTAAATATAAATTCTTTGAAATTTGGGTTACCTGTGGCAAAAATTTCACATGAAGCAATGTTTACAGTAATTTCAGGCCTCAGTTACTGAGCGACAAAATCTCGGCACTGCGCAATACTTGTATCGCCCACTTAACTGGTTATTTTATGCACTGATAAGGGTTGTAAACCCTGTACAAAAAATCAAGCTCATTAAACTTACCGGGTGAATCTCGTCGCTCGTTTGGCAGCGGGGTTTGGACTTCACACACACACACACACAATTGATATCTCTCGATGCGTATTTGCAGGCAAACAGTGTCTATGATCGACTGTGTCCTTTTACACTTGAATATTTGAGCGGATTCGCGATAAAATTTTAAAAAGTAAGTTAAGAGACACTTCGTGTCTCATCACTAACACACTAATACACACACACCCTAACTAATATTAATTTAAACACATTTAAACACAAATTAGAACATAACTGAAACGTCAAACTGACAATACGTCAATTTTTTTAAACTTTCAATGTTGCCAACCTAAAACTTTTTTCAATGAAAATATTTCTAATTAAATTTGTAGACTATTTTAATTAAAATATTAATAAACAATTAAATGAAAACCGAAACATAAAAAATAGTATAAAGCATTCGTCATTGAATGCTATCCGAGCACTCGTTCTTTTGGATACTTGCCGCCACCTCGCGGCTAGTGTCCGAATTTCTGAGTCGGGCGAGCATTTCAAAACTTACCTCATAGGTGGAAGCACCTGCGTTTCTTGACGATATAGAAAATGTATGATTGGTTGCCTATTGAATATACACAGATTAAAATCTAATAGATAAAAAATTACTACAATCAGTGACAATTGATACACTATGAGCGAAATCGGTAATAAATATGGATTACATTTTGTCAAATAACATTACAATCCATTTCCTATTTTTTAAATTTTCGCGCTCATTATTGATAAAATGAACCAATGTCTTATAGCCATATGGACATGAATTCATATGTAACACTGCGATTGGTTGCTATGTAACGTCATTGAGCGTGGTAGGTTTTGATTGGTACAACCATTCTATAATTTGACGTGTTATTGTTGGTTAGTTTTTGATACCGTCAATTTGGAATTCAGAAACGAATTATAAATTTGCAAGCCGGTGTTTTGTTCTAAATACTAACTAGTATATTAATTTAGGTGAATGCAATAAGCTTTAATAAAAGAGCTGCAAGATGAAGCAGTATTTATTCTTTATCACGGCCCTTTTTATACTATTCGGTAGGTGATGGATATTTTTGTAGAAATAAAATTTTTTAAATATGTTTTTTTTTTTCAGGATGTGCAAAATGCGATATATCCGGTGAACCATCAGTAGAAAAGGTAGATTTAGATTTAGGAGCTAGCAGGGATGGATCTAGAACAGGTATGTTTCTTATGGTCTTATTTGTGCATAATTCATTAGGTGTTCCATTATTAAATTATCTGTTTGTTTGTGGTGATTTAGTCTCTTATCTTGTTGGTTTTCATTAAATCGGACGTGATTATACCACCCATATCTATAACAAATTTTAAAATTTAGGACTAGATAAATTTACCAATTTTATATTATTACGAAAAGTACAGAAAATATTGACACTAATTAAAACCAAGGTCTTACTTCTGGTTTTCAGTTACTGGTTTTTGATATTTTGTTCTCGGTCCTTTTACTATTAATTTCTGGATATATTTTTGTATACACTCAGAACTTTTTTCATCCTGTATGGTATTATCTTTATTCACCTTTTCTGAGATAATCTGAGCTATAAAATTAATATGAATGATTGTACAGTACGATTTATAAGTACTTACGTAAATGAAGAGGTCTTCCTATATGGACATTTGATCTACCAGGAATTTTCTTTTGAGAAAAGCATAGTTTAAATGGAATTACTTTACCAGAATCTGTAGATTGTATTTCTTCCATATTTAAATGTTTGATCAATAAAAATTTAGTCGGTAACTACTTACGTAAGAGGAGGTTATTATATTTATAAACACATCATTTGTGTCTACTGGCATTACAAATTTTACTACCTTGTCCATAGAAAAAGTAGTTTTATCATAAATAAAACAATTAAATATCTTAATAATAGTATTCCTTCTCAGTGAATTTTTTATTTTATTAAAAGATAACTCGTTAGAAAAAATTAATGTTTTCCGTTTATTATTGACATATTTCCAAAACATTTTTAAGTTAGTATGGAAGATTCAGTTGTATGAATATAATTTTGGAAATATTCTGTTAATTATTTGCATACTCCTGATTATGGAATAAAGTTTACAAATTAAAAAAGCCATTTAAACTATGGGATTATCTTTAAAAATATTTAACTGTCAATTAATGCATATATTATAAAAAACCCATTTGTATAGCCTAATTGACACAACTACTAACTAGAAAATTGAAATATATTTTTATGAAACCCTCTTTATATTTATTAATTTAATATAATAATCTATATTTTCTTAATAATTACCATTATTATATTTTTCTTTTTTATAGATGATGAAGTGGTTAAACGAGAAGAAGAAGCAATCAAACTGGACGGACTCAATGTTGCACAACTCAAAGAATTACGGGAAAGATCTGAGAAGTTTCAATTTAAAACAGAAGTTAATAGAATGATGAAACTCATTATTAATTCCCTTTACAGAAATAAAGAAGTAAGTTAATATTTTGAAAACAATATTCTTTTTAATATAATTTATTTATAGATTTTCTTGAGAGAGCTGATCTCAAACGCCTCAGATGCCATAGATAAAATCAGAATGTTATCACTAACGGATAAAAGTGTGTTGGATTCGTTACCAGAACTAAATATTCGAATAAAAGCAGATAAAGAATCTGGAATGCTCCATATAACAGATACCGGAATTGGTATGACGAAACAAGACTTAGAAAATAACCTGGGAACCATAGCAAAATCTGGAACAGCAGAATTTTTAAGCAAGATGCAAAACGCAGAAACAGCAACAGACATGAACGACATGATTGGACAATTTGGTGTTGGATTTTATTCTGCTTTCTTGGTAGCAGATAAAGTAATTGTTACTTCTAAACACAATGATGAAGATAAACAGTACATCTGGGAATCTGATTCAGCTTCATTCAGCATTGGAGAAGATCCCAGAGGAAATTCTTTAAAACGAGGAACCACTGTTAGCTTAGAATTGAAACCAGAAGCCAGGGATTTCTTGGAACATGACACTGTTAAAAATCTCGTAAAGAAATATTCACAATTTATCAATTTCCCTATTTACTTGTGGACTAGTCACACAGAATCGATTGAAGAACCTTTAGATGATGATGCATCTGAGGAAAAACCAATAAGTGATGAAGAAGATGCAGCAGTTGAAGAAGAAAAGGAAGAAGATAAACCCAAGACTAAAAAAGTTGATAAGACAGTTTGGGATTGGGAATTATTAAACGACAGTAAACCACTTTGGACTAGAAAACCTTCTGAAGTTGAGGATAAAGAATATGATGAATTTTACAAATCTTTAACAAAAGACACCAAAGAACCACTTACCAAGATCCATTTTGTTGCTGAAGGAGAAGTTACTTTTAAAGCTTTATTGTATGTTCCACAAGTACAACCATCTGAGAGTTTTAATAGATATGGAACAAAGACTGACAATATTAAATTATACGTTCGTCGTGTCTTTATTACAGATGAATTTAACGATATGATGCCTTCTTATCTCAATTTTGTTCGAGGAATTGTCGATTCTGATGATCTACCTTTGAATGTTTCTCGTGAAACTCTACAACAACATAAATTAATTAAAGTAATCAAGAAAAAACTGGTACGTAAAGTTTTAGACATGCTTAAAAAACTTCCTGAAGAGGAATATGAAAAATTCTGGAAGGAATTCTCCACTAATATTAAACTAGGAGCTATCGAAGATCCAGCTAATCGTACTAGATTAGCAAAATTGTTGAAATTTTTTTCATCTAACGGTTCTGGTACTACCAATTTAGCTGATTATGTTAATAGAATGAAACCAAAACAAGATAAAATATTTTACATTGCTGGTTCTTCTAAAGAAGAAGTTGCTAAGTCACCTTTTGTTGAAAGATTATTACGTAAGGGTTACGAAGTTTTATATTTAGTAGAAGCTGTAGATGAATATGCAATTTCTGCTATACCAGAATATGAAGGAAAGAAATTCCAAAACGTAGCCAAAGAAGGTTTTAGTCTTACCGAAACCGAAGGTGGTAAAGACCAATTGGAAGAATTAAAGAAAACTTTCGAACCACTCACTAAATGGTTAGCCGATGATGCTTTAAAAGAAGATATTGCTAAAGCTCAAGTATCTGAAAGATTATCAGACTCTCCTTGCGCTCTAGTAGCTAGTCTTTTTGGTTGGACAGGAAACATGGAAAGATTAGCTGTTTCAAATGCACATCAAAAAGCTGATGACCCACAACGCACCTATTACCTCAACCAAAAGAAAACTCTGGAAATCAATCCTAGACATCCTTTAATGAAAGAACTTTTGAAGAGAATAGTCGATGATGCGAGCGATCCGACTGCCAAAGACATGGCGAAAATGATGTTTAGGACTGCTACTTTAAGATCTGGTTATATGTTGAAAGAAACTGCTGATTTTGCTGAATCTATTGAGGTTATGATGAGGAAAACGCTCGGTGTGTCGCTCGATGAGCAAGTGGAAGAGGAAGAAGATTCTCCAGATGATGCTGGAGGCGATGATGGTGATGAAGTAGATGCTGAAAACGATTCTAAAGATGAAGACCATGATGAACTTTAAGTGTTTTGTGTGATTGTGTGCATGTATGTGTGTACAATTGATTTGTACTAATTATTCAAAGACTGTAATTAATTTTTTTTTTCGAATTTTTTGTTTTTCATTAAATAATATTTATTTTTTAAGTGTTTTATATATACTTTCCTAAAAATAAGAATATTGAAACGTTCTTAAATATTATTTTGTTTATTGTAAAAGATATCTACAAATAGTAAACTTTTTTATTATGAATTGAAAAGATAAAGCTGAAGTTTATACGTTCTTAAGATCACTAAATAAAGGTGAAAAATGCAATGAAAATGTGCAAGTTTTGAGAGTTCTGTAAACAAAGTCAAGAACAGTTAAAATGATTTTGTCAAAAGAAATATGGTTGTTGAAATACTAAAATAGTTAGGCGCTCAACAATATAAATGCACATAAAAAAACCAACACTACTTTTTCACTATTTCATTTAATAAATAAACTAATAGTTATTTCTCAAAAAAAACGAACATATAAAAAAAATTTCTGGAATAAAAGATGAGATTTATAACTCGGTTCCAAAGAAATAGGAAATTATTTGAATTAAGTCATATATTTTTCTTTGTGTTCTGATAAAATTTTCGCTGAAGATTTGGCATCCAGGAATAAGGAACCAATTTCTTCGACATCACTTTGTAAAATGTTACTTCTACCATTAATTTTAGCTGTCAAATGGGAAGGTGTCAAAAGTTGTACAGCATATCTTAAAGTAGCCTTTGTACCAACTTCTCCCAATATTGAAATTGCTTCCGGTTCAATTTCTAAACCTAAATTAAATATTTTAGAATCATAAGTTTAAAAAAATTAATATTTTTACCTTCAGTAGAAGCTCTCAATTTTAAAATTTGTTCCATATCGGTTCTATTGTAAGGAATGGTACGAATAATCAATAATCTATCTAAAAGATCTAGTGGTATACCGTGTGGAGAATGAACATCATCTGTTCCCCTAATTAGGCAACGACCTTAAATATATGTTATTAAAAATGTAAAAACTATCAAAATATATAATTATTACCTCTATTTGTAGCAAAAATAACAATAGGAGCAATAGCGCTTTCTAAAGCTCGATGAAGATAAGTAAAAGTTTCAATATCCAACATGTGAACTTCGTCAATAAAAAGCACCCCAGGTACTAATTCCGCTATACCCTGATCAATATATTTATCAACAATTTTGTTAATTTCTTTCCTCAACTTATCAGTAATTTCAGTCTTTTTTGGTTTTAAGAGCTGTCCCATCATGGACAATACATCTTGACCACCTTGAGGCTTAGCATTAGCGGCATCCAAATCATGTAAAGTAACATCCTTTAAAGTAAGTAAATTAACAAAAATTTAATGAGTTTTTATTAAATAGTGTTCTCTTTTCTTATATTTATGTAAGGTTTCTCGGATTTCAAGACAAATAAAACATCATTTGTAATGGCAGTTATAAATATTATAAAAAAATTCTAAGTGGATAAATCCCTGTTAGAGTAGAGAAATCCAATGGTAATATTAGAAGATGTCTTTACTCCCAGGACTTAAAACATTAACGGATATTATATGTTACCATATCAACTATTAATGATTTAAATGTATGTTAAAAACATTTTTTTTTCAGTTTCAGATTTAAAAGATTGTACTAGTTTTATCCGGAAATCTGGCAATCCTTACCTGAATATTTAACAAAATTTTGTAAACTAAAAATGCATTTCTATTATACCTGAACTACTTCTTTCTTCTTATGAACATCTCCTTTAGGAAGAGGCACATATTCCTCAGCTTCCAAATCAAACTCTGTGGCATATGCATCAGATCTTCCTTGTCTTTTAACAGCACCACTTGTAGCTTCAATATAAATAACATCTCCTACCTCAACTTTCTCTTTCTGAAGGGCTTCATAAATACTGGGATCCAGTTTTAATTGCTTACTTCCTTTAGCGGTTCTTAAACCAATTATGACATGACTTACTGTTTTGCCATAACCTCCTGCAGGATTTTCCGTTTCGACAGGTGTGAGTTCGCTAACTTCTCCTTCGTAAACTTCTTTGGTTTCTCTTATTCTGAGACCGATAGCTCGTCTGAAATTCTCCATGAGAACTTCAGTTTTCTTAATTTCTGAGCTGTAAACTTCTGAACCGACCATTGGGCAAAATGGTACTTTATTTCCAAGTTCTTGGGCTATTGCAAGGGCAATGGCAGTTTTGCCTGTGCCGGGAGGGCCAGCTAGAAGAACGGCCCTACCTGCCATTTTTTTACTCTTAATCATATCTACTACGACTCCCGCCGCCTAAAAATTAAAATCAACAAGAAAATTAAAGTGTTAATATAAAAATGTATCAAAATTAACCTCTCTGGCCTGTTCTTGTCCAACCAGGCCGGCAGCTGAAGGAATTGCGAAACCTGCTTCATCCAAACCTAGGCCCTTAATGTGACTGTGGGCACTTATTCTTTGGGTTTTTACGGTACTTTTTACCTCTTCTACCTTCATTTTCTGATTATTTCTTTAACTATTATAAAAATGAATCGCACTTGTTTAATCTTTAATCAATTTTTTGTTATGTTGGTATGGTAACGATGTCATCTGTCATTCGATGTAAAGCTGGGTTTACATTTGAATTACATATACTTCAGAATTATAAGCTTAAAAGAAACTTTGATCCAAGTTTCCATAACTTTCTCAAAGGAGTTTTTTTCTTGTAACTAAGCTTGGAGAAGTAACAATACCTGACTAAATAGTTTTATTTTAATATTTTTTAAATGTATACCGCAAAAGACAAAGACCAATAATTTAAAAACAGAAGAATACAGTGGCTGTAAAAATTTTAATTAATTTAAATTTTATAGCACAACCTCATCTGTCCCAAAAATAATTAAAAAAGATTTAATAAAAGAAAATTTGTCAAATTTTCCTTTTTATTTAGTGAATTTTGAGGTAACAAAAATCTTTTTCAAAAAACTTACCGATTGTCCGTAAACTAAACCGACACCGTTAAAGTCCCCACTTCTCTAATTTACGCTTTATTCTTTCGTTCCCCACTACTCTAATTTTAATAAAGCGGTCGGTTTACTAGTTTAGCAGAATTTTCTTCTTTTTAAGGCCTGAGCTGCTCGGACTATTCGGGCCCATAATTGTGTATTGTAGGTAATGTATTTTCTAATTAAAAAGAAGACGATTTTAGTTTTAAAATAAATTATAGATAAATGTTTACAATTTTTGAATTTTTTTAACTAGATCTTAATCACTAGTTCTTAAAAAGTTCTATATAGGAAAGATTAATGAGGATTGTCATGCACTACGAGACGTTATCACTATTTCTGGTGATTTGTTTGAATTTAATATATGAATATACTTTATAAAATTAAAAAGGGAACTAATCAGACCCAAAATATTTAATGTCCTGGCAAAAATACGTTAACGGGAAACAACTTCAACATTACAACTCCAATCACTCAAAAGTACCTTTCATGTACGGGCTTTTTATCTATATTAAAGAAAAAATATTAATACCTCATAATATAAAAGCGCATTCCCAAACTTGAATGCTTATTGTCCTTTGCCAATGTACAGTATCGTTGGGAAATATATCGCTTTTACTACTAGATACACAATAACTATTTTTGGTAATTATTTTCTCTGAAATATAATTCTAAAAATCAAGTAATATTTTATGGATATTAACTAGGAAAAATAACATAAAACAAATAAAAAATCAAATAAATATTTACAAAATATAATAATTTATTGTAATTTTGTACAAATAAACTTGTGAAACATATAATATGAAAACGACTTGTCGGATTTTGTGTTTTATTAGAATTAATACGATCAAAAAATTATAACAAAAAAAATCAGTCAAGAAACAGTTTTACACGATATCGAACAAAACACTGCACACTTTTTATTTTATATATAAAAAAAGTCTTTTAGCTCACTTCTCACTCTTTTTTTATAATTCATCATGATCCGCTTCCTGAAATAAACGGAAAAAATAATATTAGTTCAATGCTGGAATATTTTTTTTAAATTAGTAACTTACCTCAACTGGTGGTACGTCATTTGTATCTTCATCATCATCATCATCGTTATCCTCATCATCATCCTTCTTCTCGTCTTCGGTAGGTGCTGATTCCCTTTCGGCTTTATCTAATTCTTCTTTGGCTTTCTTCTCACCCTCTTGTGTGTCTTTCAAGCCAGACAACGCCTTTTGAGCATATTCTACATCATCGGTAATGAGGACATTATCAAAGATCGTTCCGGATTTAACTTGCCACAAATCAAAACCGATTCCACAAATTTCTTTTTGTTTGTAAAGGTTGGGCTCAGGTGTGTATTCGGGATTGTCGATTTCTGGGTGGACCCAAGCACCTAGAAAAAAATTAAAATATTAGAATGTCAATAATATCGTAAAATTGAAGAAAAGCTCTGAAATATTCTTTATATATTAATTAATACATAATTTAATTTGTATACTAGGATAGATTTTAGATTTACCTTTTAAAATGAGGTCATTTAAAAATATACCCATCGATTATAATTTTATTTCATTAGACTAGATATATCTATAATATAAGCGGCAAAGTCCTGACTGATTGACTGACCAACTGACTGACATAGAATCAACGTACAGCAAAATCTACTGAACCCAGAGATTTGAAATTTTGAGAATATATTCTGTCCCTCCAAAAGACATCCACTAAGAAAGGATCTTGCAAATTTTTGATTTTAAGGGGTATAAAAGAGCGAATACACGACGGTATAAAGACTGTTATGTCTTCTGTAATATCGCAAAAAGTGAGGAAAAGGGAAAAAATCGGTTGCGTCGCCCCAAAACTTTCCCGACGAGTATCCACGAATACTTTTTCAGATATTTAATGTTAAAATTTCAACTTTTGACATTTTTTTATTTTTGACAGGTGACAGTTGGAGAAATAATTTTGACTGTTCTGTATAGAGTTTTTCAAGTGTTTTCTAATGACATATTGCATGTCCAATTCCGTGACATATTGCATGTCCAATTCCGTGACATATTGCATGTCCAATTCCGTGACATATTGCATCTGTTATTTTTTGACAGTGATACTTCCGTTTAACAGATGTCGTACAAAAACTAATGAGTTCTTCCGACCGGTAAGCCAAACGCATATACCAAATTTCAGATGAATCGGATTAATACTTTTTCAGATATTTAATGCTGAAATTTCAAATTTTGACATTTTTTATTTTTGACAGATGACAGTTGGAGAAATAATTTTGACTGTTCTGTATAGTTTTCCAAGGGCTTTCAAATGACATATTGCATGTCCAATTCCGTGACATACTGCACCTGTTATTTTTTGATAGTGATACTTCCGTTTGACAGATGTCATACAAAAACTAATGGGTTCTTCCGACGGGTAACCCAAACCCTTATACCAAATTTCAGCTCAATCGGATTAAACGTGTGGCCTCTATCGTGGAAGAATACACACATACACACAGACAGACAGACAGACTTCCATCTGGAAATAGTCTTAATCGTCTCAGGGGACCCGAAAATGGATATTTCCGTTTTTATCTCAAAATTTAGCTCGTTCACAATACTTTCCCTTCTAGGAGGTGGTCGGGAAAGTAAAAGTGGGGAAAAGGGAAAAAAAGTGGGGAAAAGGGAACAAAGTGGGGAAAAGGGAAAAATTGGGGAACAGGGAAAGAGTGGGAAAAGGGAAGGAGGGAAAAGCAAAAATGTGGGGGAAAAAGGAAAAAATTTGGAGAAAAATAAAGGGCCAATAGGGTGAATATGGAGGAAAAAACAATGGTTTTGAAAAAGGGCGAACAAGAATATGGGACAAAAATATTGGTTATAAAAAAATGGAGGACAAAAAATCATTGTTTTAAAAAAATAGGGGGAAAAAGGCATAAATGGTTAAAAAAAAAAAAAGGAGTCAAAATGGAACAAAAAATAAGTTGTAAAAAATGGGGGGGAAAATGAGGCGTAAAACAATAGTTGTGGGGTAAAACTGGAAAAATAGGCCAAAAAACACGAGTTTGAAAAAATTGAAAAAAAATGAAATAAAACAATAGTTGTATATGCAAAAGGGGGAAAAGTGTTGGAAAAAATTATAATTATAAAAAAGAAGGGGAATACTGGAGCAACAAATTAGTTTGAAAAAAAGGAGGAAAATGGATCAAAAAATAATAGTCGCAAAAGAAAGGTGAGAAAAATTGGGGCAACAAACAATAATTGTAAAAAAAGAGGCCAAAAAAAAGCTGGAAAAAATTGGAAAAAACAGTGCAAAATAGAGTAAAAAAAGGGAATTAGAGAAAAATAGGAAAACATATGGGAAAATAGTGGAAATATGGAAAAATAGGGAAAAAATGAGAATAGGAAAAAATAAAGAATAATAGCGACAAATAGGGAAAATAATCAAAAACAAGAAAAAAAAGGAAAAAGTGGCAAAAATAGGGAAAAATAGAGAAAAATGGGGAAAATAGTTAAAAATATGGAAAAAGTAGGGAATTGGGAAGAATAGGGCCAAATATGGAAAAATAAGTACAAAATAAAATTGGTGTATAAAACAAGTTGTAAAAAAAGGAAGGAAATGGGGCAAAAAAAATTGGGCCCAAAAATCATGGTTGTAAAAAAATCGGGGAAAAGAGGAAAAGGAAAAATAAAGAAAACAGGAAAAAAAGGAAAAATAAAGTAAAAGGAAAAATAATGAAAAAAGGAAAAATAAAGAAAATGGGAAAATATACTGGAAAACAGAAAGAAATTGAAAAAAATGAAGGAAAAAATGGAAAAAAAGAAAAATACTGGAAACTGAGACACAGTAAACAATAAGTATAAATAGGGAAAAATAGAAAAAAATAGGAAAAAATAGGACAAAGAGAAGAATGGGGAAAAATAAAGAAAAAAGGGAAATTATGAAAAAATAGAAAATAATGGGGATAAATATTGGGAAAAATAGGAAAAATTTACCAAACTAGGTATATTTGGAAAAAATGGGAAAAAATGGTGAAAAATAGGTACTTAAAAGAATCCATAGCAAAGCACAGGCATTCAGCTAGTTAACTATAAATTTTAAAAGTGGAGACCACTGACTTTTAAATACGATTGATCAAAAATTGTAGTTCAAAACTTTGTGCTTATAAATTAAAATCTCAATTTCTACTATTAGGAAAAACGGTGTTTTCTCAGTTATTACTGAAGATGAAATTTTAATTGGAGATTTTGAAAATATCGCAAAAAACGAAAATTCAAATTTACAAAATATGTTGTGAATTTAAGAATTATTAGACAAGATATAAAATCAAAGATGGAAATGATAAAAAAACCTGGAAAAAATAATATTTGCTTACCCTTGTAAGCTGGGTTATCAATTTGTTTTGGTTTCCATTCCCCTTTGTATTCTGGATTATCAATCATGGGTGGTTCCCATTCGCCATCCATTTCATCGTCCCAATCATCAGGTTTGGAGGCATCTGGATCAGCAATGTGCTCTGGCTTGTCCCAATCTTCTGGTTTTGTGTCATCTGGGTCTGGAATGGTAGCCCTAAAAAAAATACATTTTTAGAACATAATTAAATCTTTCATATTAATTTATTAACCTCTCATCCCAATCTTCTGGTTTTTTGGCTTCAGGATCCTTGATCTTCTTAGGAGGTAATAAATCCCAGTCAGCTTCCAATTCCCCACTTTCTACTTTTTCCCCATCGATTTGAACTTCGTAGGTATTATCCGGTCGAATAATAAGTGTATAAGCGTGAGTATAAACATCATCCTTACACCTAATGTCCTTATTGATTAGTACATTTTTATCCTTGTGGTTAAGAATAACATGGACTTTCTTGGTACCAGGACCGCAAATGTCAGGACCAAACATAAGCCTGTAAGGCGAATCACCGTGCATATCTTCCGATTTCAAGGAACAATCAAATACTTTGACATATCCACCACCACAATCGATGTTTTGTTCATGTTTGACTGTGAATTGTACTACAAGGTCTTTTCCTTCGGTTCCGAAGGGTTTGAACTTTCTGCTTAAAGCGTAGAATCGAGCATCTTCAGAGGTCTGAATACCTTTGTCTTCTTCTTCGTCATTGAAGAATTTTCCGGCACTACGAACAAATTTTCCAAATTCTTTTCCTGGGTGTTTGCTGTAGATCCAGTTTTTCTCCCAAGAATCTGAAATTAAATTAAAAATTCGTGAATAACAATAAAAAACAATTATTGATTGAAAATTAATTTGATATGGTTATTATATTCAACTGTGAAAATGTAAGTGTAATTTTATGTATTATAATTATAGAATGTCAAGAATATGATCAAGATTTTATAAAAATACGTTTTTAATAAAATATACATTAAAGATAATCCTGATGGATTAAAATATTAGTTGGATTTGTAAATTTAATAAAAAGAAAGTTGAAAATTATCAACTTTTATCCAAGAATATAGAGGAAATGTGGCCAAAACAAAATAAAACATAATTCTATGAATTTTTGACGACGAAATAATAGAATATAACAATCAGTGACATTTTTAGGACATTATATCCTAGATTGGTAAAGAACCGGTGCGTGAAAACTTATTAATATTTAAAGAAAATATATGGTTTATGAATACTTACCATCATTAAATTTTTCTTCAAGATAAACACTAGCTTGAGCTGCGTAGATATACGCAAAAATCACAATTACCGCAATATATTTCATTATTATAAGATTTGTTAGGACGATTCTCCGACACGTCAAAACCCCGACAAGTTCGTTCTAAAATTGCCAAAAAACAATCCAAGGTGTGTATACTTTTACGAATTACGCTAGTATCACAGACATACCCATTATGTTCTCTCTTTCTTTTATACAAGAATCGTTGATTCGACAAAGTTGAAAAGTATGTCGTGTAAAGTCTATGTGTTCGACAGATGGAAAACTCTGATTGGTCAGAACGTTTGGAGAATCAAAAACGTGGCTTACGTTGTCGCGTTTTTACTCGGCATGTTTAGCGACGTTGTCTAATTTCCCACATGAAATTTCCTTTTAATAAGTGGTATTTCAAAACTACTTAATTCTTACAATTTACGTTGATTTTTTTTTTGGGATGCGAGAAAGTTATGTTAGAGTGAATATGTTAATTAAAGTAAATTCTGACATTTAAAAAAAATAAATTCAAGAAAAAAGTTTGAACTGGGTTAACGGTTTTTCCTATCATATTTTTCACACCAATGGAATAATTTCAAAAAATTATGTTTTTTTTTATTCTTCTATCGATTTTACATTTTAATCTTGCCCGAAATGAGTTATTGTCGTCGTATTTTCTTGCCACCCAACCAAATATGGGAAATTCTTGCCACCAAACAAAATATGGGAAAAATATTAATAACCGGTTTATTATATTATATTCATCATGCTCCTAAAAAATGATTCGCAAGAACTGTTGAAAAAATTATTAATGCTTTAATTAAAAAACGTATTTCGCAATTCGGAAATTAATTTCGAAAAATAAAAATAATAAATCTCGATTAAAAATCTGAAAGTTCGCCAATAGATATATTATAGAGGCCCATTTTATTGATATTTATTATTCGTATTAATTAGTCAAAAAAAAACTTTAAATCGTGAACATATTTTTTGCATTTATTTCATAATAAATTGAAATAAATCGCTGGGAAATATGCCCGAAACTTCTGGACAAAGCCAGGTATCCAACCGACTAGACTGTATACCTACCCAATATCTTATAAAAAGAATATTGGCCTATTTGACGATGAATATACACTTCCCTAATTAAATTTTGAAAATTTAATAAATCTCTAGTTCTTTAATTTCTACCACAAACTGACAACGCCGCTTCACGTCTTATCTTCAGTGACGTGAAGGCCATTTAATTCGATAAACCGACAGTTGTAGAGCTATGATTGGTCGCTATCAAGTGTATAGTACAAGTGGCGCGTAATTATGGATATTTAAATTCAATAACAAACTGATAATATTTAACGGATAACGTTATTGTTGGAATACTCCAAAATTATTAGTTATTATAAATTAGTCTGGTTAATATTAAAAAAAAACCAAAAGGTTATCCATTATATAGTTAATATATGTATATACAAGGTGTCCCATAAGAATGGTAATTATTTTAAGTTCTGGCTCGCACAGGCTCAAATAAATAATTGTAATATCAACCGCACATGGTTAGGGAGAAAATGCAAATACATATCAGAATGTAAAATAAAGTTTTCTTTTAAATTTAATATTTTTAGCATAACTAAAATATTAAGAGGCCCACACACCACACGTGACTTTTGTGTTTGCCGGTTAGAGAATTACCCAAGGAAAATGTGCTTTTATTCTAATAAATTAGACGTAAAATTTTTTTTTTAGAATTCTCCGGTTTCTGTTAAATAATCCTACTCTCTAGTCCAATTTTTTCTGCGCAGAACAGGGTAGAGCGCCATATAAAACATAATTATTCGTATTTGGACGAGAACTCGCCTAATATCGCAGCTAAAAATATGTGGTTTTTTTCATGGTATTTAAAATATTTATGAGAAGAGCGCGTCTGTGCTACATTTTTCAAATTTATCTAGAGAAAAAAGTTGATAGTCGTATCACTTTTACTAAAATTATTTTAAAAAAAGTGCCACAGACGCGCTCTAAAGAATTAACCGCAGCTTCCTATCTTTAATATTAACGGAGCGCTCGTCCAAAAACGATTTTAGGCAAGATAACATATATATGGTATTGGCGCCTCTTAATTGTATTTTGTACAATATGACTATCTTTATCATGTTTCTCACTTTTTTTTATTTAATAATAAAATGGACAAATTTATTTACTAAAAATTAAAACAATTTGATAATTATTGCCAGTGGCGTACAGCAAGGCAGACGACAGAAGTGGCAAAATGATACGGCTCTGATGGTTATCATTTTTGTTGCCTATTTAATTGTATGATTATTTTTTCGTAAATTTATCGTAAACTTGTTTCACTTAAGTTCATACTTACAGATGTAAAGTGCACGATATTTTTACTCTTGAAATTTACGTATACAATACACTTCATTAATTTCGTTAATAAGAGTTTTTTACTGCTAGTAAAACTTTTGCAAAATGAGCGAAAATTATTTTTATATAGAGTAAAAATTAAGGCAAAAATATCGTAATAAATTTCGAATAAATACCTGGAAAAATAGGTTTTCCATATCCAGTAGTGAATCGATATTTATGAAAAAAACTTCACAAAATTTAAATTAGGAATTAAAATGAAAGTTTAACCAATGGCGTAGAATTTTGTTACAATAGCGAACAAATTGATTTTTTTATGTGTCGCCTAAAACATAAAAATTATTTATTGCAAGTTTAATATTTATAAACCATAAATTTATAGAAAAAACGTATTTATTAGTAAATGAACTATATAGGTTATCCATTTCCCAAATGTGGTGAAGTAAGTATAGGAGAAAGAGCCCCCCAATAAAGGAAAAAGAAGAAGAAGTATAGGAGAAAGAGAATCAAAATCAAAGTCTTACCACATGAATTAAATGTGGTAAGACTTTGATTTTGATTCTCTTTCTCCTGTATTTATTAGTATGTAGCAAAAATTATTACTTTGTGCCACCGATTCAAGATAACCGGAAATAATCCCGAAATATATAGATTTTTAAAAGAAACACTCTATATATTTTTACCTCTATTTGTTACATATCACTTTGATTATTATTTTTTTGGCGTGTGGCAGTGAAAATCACAAAATGTTAGTTAAAATATTTATCATTATTTGCGAAAAAGATAACAAAGGATGTTAGAAATAATAAAAAGGATTATTAGTAAAATAGATAAATAATAAAGATTTTTTTAGATAAAAATTGTTGGTTTTATTTTTTTATCTAGATAAGTGAAAATTTTTGGAAGAACCGCTTGATTCAACAAAGAATAACAAAGCGTTGACCAGGTACAAACACCTGGATGAATTTGAAAGTAAAAGTAATTTTGTAAGTACAAGATTTAGTAGTAAGTACAGTGATTTGCGTTGATGTGTATTTATCGAAAATCACGTACCGGGTTAAAATTAAGGGTAAGTTACTGAATATTTTTATTACGCAATTACGGAAAAGGTAGTTAAGAAGTAATCGAGAAATGAAGAAGTAGTTTACCTTGAGCCTTTGATCGGTGAAGACCAAGACAGAGCACTACAAAGATGGTACCTAAGTGTACTGTTATATACAGGTCTTTGTGTTTAGTCGTACAACTGGTTTTGTTACAGAAATAAATAATAAATATGAGGTAAGCTCGTAGTGCAGTTAATAAACATATTACATCTTGGTTAATTGAACTAATTATTATCTGTGATTTTTTCTTCTTGTTTCCGCTATTTTAAGGTAGGATATCCCCATTTATCGATAATTATTTAATATTTACTTATTTAGCAAACTGCATTTTACATTAAAGTACATAATAATTAATTGTTTAAAATGAGGATTATTTTTTTAATTTCTCTTAAAGAAAAATAATAGTTGTTCATTGATCAAAAAAATGTGGTGACTCAGAGTATGATTCAATAAACTTGAATTTATTGAAACAAGTCTTAAATTGTCTAAATTTCAAAATAATTTGCAAAATATATGTTGCTATTATATACAGTGTGTCCATGAATTACGATCAAAAGTCATTCCATATAAAAAGTTCTGCATGTCGAAAAAACGAAATTTTTAAATCAGTTATACACAGGGTGTTAATAAGTAAAAATAATAAGTACTTCTCTCTTGAACCTATATTTTATGTTTTCCTAATTTATTAACACCCTGTAAATTTGATATAAATTTTTAATGCTAAAATTATTTTTCCAACAGAATTTTTTTTAAAGAATGATTTTTTTTCGTAATATCGATAATAAAAGTTTTTTCCTCTTATCCACATAGTTGTTTGGTTTGTTAATGCAAATTCTATAAACGGAAAAAAATCTTTTTATTTTTAAACTATGTTAGGTAATTAATAAAAACTTTGATGACTAAGAGTCAGAATGCCAAATATAGTAGGTTTCAAAACAATTCGGATCATTTATCTGTTATCTCTCCTTATTTAATAACTTTGCTATTTTACGTGTAATAAACTTTATAAATGATAAAAATACATTTATTAAAAAAATTGTTTGAGTAAAATTCGTTAAATTTAAATTTATTAAAACAAAATTTTATTGTGGTAAGCTTCAAATCGATTTAGATCATATATTATCTTTTATAAATTACTATATTAAACTTAGTAAATGGTTAATAATTTTGATTTGTTGCAAAATGTATAAACTAATATAAATATTAAAAAAAAACTAGAACTTCTTTATTTATTAAAAATTTTGATGACTTTAATGATTTTATAAAAACTCAAATTATTACAAAATATTTCGAAATTTATCATTAGTTATCAAAAAAGGAAAATGCGGAAAATGTAATAGAATATTCAATGATTATGGTTAATGAACAGCAATTAAGAATATAAAGAAATTAAGAATTTGAAAGAAGTAGATTTCAAAATCATCATCAATGCAGTTGTAGATAACAAAAAGTAGAAGAGGAATTTAGCAGACAACTCAAAATTTATTAATTTTCTATAGTTTATTTGTAAAAATTTATGATTTTTCATTTAGATCAGAACCCACACCAAAATTGAGATAAAGTATCAAAATTTTCTAATGATAAAAATGGAGATCATTTAAGAATATATCGCACAAAACTTATGTTTTGGAATCTATATATGTCTTTTTATCTGTCAGTATGGACTAATATTGATTTTTTTTAATTTCGAGTATTTTTGGTGAACGGACAAATAGTTTTTCAATTTTTTTAACTTTGGCCAACATTTTTTCGGTAACGGTTGTTCGTTCGACATCAAAACTGAAAAAACTTTATTGGCATACTTTTTCCTCCTAAACAAGAATCTGAAGTCATATTTGAATGATCTGGATGTTACACACACAGAATTATAGATTCTAATGCAAAGCCACATTTTTCATGAATTCTCCCTGATGATGCTAACATATAGGTATAGCGAAACGTAGTCGAGGATTTGTGTAGTTAATTAAACTTATTTTTCGCCGTTAATATGCGCGAGTGAACATTAACGCATTATAACGAATAAAAAAATAGACTAAATATTAAAACAGAATTTACCCTATCCCCTCTGTATATACATTAAATGTATATGAATCGCCCTGTATTTGTATAAATTCGTTTTTTATTCGGTGGCGTACCGAGAAAGTTCGACAAGATGAATACAAACGAACAAAGGGAAATAAAAAAGAAGCCATAAGCAACATGTTCTTTTGTTCACGACTGAAGGAAATTCAAATTACCAAATGATATTTTGCTTCCTTTCCACTAAAATTATTCAGCGTTATTTAGAAAGCTTAGAAACTATTACACTTTTTTTGTTACCAAACAAAGGTCAACGTTTCATTTGGTGTTTGTTACACTACTTTCGATATATAACAAAAAATATATTTATTGAAAATATATATATATATACGAGGTTAATTCCATTTCCGCAATTTTTGTTATTTTTAACTAATTATTAAGAAATTTGGAATAATTAAAATAAATACTCCAGTGACGTATAGTACTTTTATTTAATTTATAATTTATTCCATATTAGGGTAAAATTAATTATACTAGGGTAATTTAGTATTTATTTTTCAATTTTTAGATTATATAATGAAAAATGTCGTCACTAAACGAAAGAAAAATAAAAGATGTGCGCGACATATGGAACGCAGCCCAGGATTCGGATAAAGAAAACCCAAAAATTCCAATTGACAATAATATAGAAAATAGGACCAAACACAAATATAAAACTTTAGAAAGACACCTTAGTATGAAAAAAACCATACGGAGAAAAATGATGAGAGATCTCAGAGAAATAGGAGACGCGCAAGCCGAGGACGCCGCGCAAAATGAGACTGGATTTTTAGAACAAATTAAGAACGATCAACCGGCACCTGCCAATATCGATAAACCTAGTTTGTGGAAAAGATTAACTAAAGGATGGGGACATTAAATTAATTCATATGAAAAAATTGTTTCTTGGGTTGAAAACTGTCAAAACGTCATATAGTTTTAAGCTGTTAAATTATCCATATCGAAATTATAGGTGAAGTGATTTTCTTTTATCATTTTTTAACGAAAAAATTATTTATTGCCGTTTATATTGTCTTAAAAACTGTCAAATGTAATATTTCTAGGCTGTCAAAATATTAATTTTGAATTAGTTTTAAGTGAAATTGCAATTCTTATCATGGCTTGTTAAAAATTAGTCAAACGTCATAATTTTAGGCTGTCAAACTGTTTTGAAATTATTGGTAAAGACTCTTTGCCGGAGGCAAGTTGAAGTTTTAAATTCTGCCATCATAAACAAATCCTCCTCATATAAGGTGTAAATGGATAATGGCAAACTTTTAAATAAATAGATATTTTCTAAATTTTGATCGATTGTATTTTTTTTCTTGACAACATTAAAGTAAGATATTCGACATTTTTTGCTGCCATATGTCAAAAAATAAGAATACAAGACTGCCAGTGATTTTTAAAATTATTGGTTAAATATATTTGACCTAAAACAATGTTCTTAAATTTGGTTTTTTTTTATACCAAAAGTATTTTACATGGATAAGAATAATTTTAGTTTATTAAAAAAATGGTGATATTCTAAGCTTTGGTCTTTAAGACTTAAATTTTGCTGTTCCTATAGCGTGTTTTTTTTTAGATAATTATTTATATTTTTTCTTTATCCTTGCCAATTATGATTTTCCTGTGGTCTACTTACTATGAAAAATTATTTTAGTAAGTGGGTTTTTAGTATACGATTGTTTTTGTAGATAGTTATAATTTTATATACAGTTACTGAGTTTTTTTGTCGTTAGCAATAATAATAATGTTAATGTATGCAAATATAATTTGAGAACTGGATTGGATCATAAATTATAAATGATGTGTAAATTATGCTTATTTTTTATTCGATTCTTAATTGTATTTGTTGCTTCGTACAAATAAATAAAAAAAATATTTAGTCATGTTTTTATTTGTCCTATTTCTGTTGGTTGCTTAAAAATTAAAATACTGCTTTATTTGTAGTATTAATTTGTCATAAAATGTAATTTCTAAATCTAACTTTATTACTTATAAAAAAACAATCGTTAAAACATGCATATACAGTGGGGACCAAAAGTCCGTCGCTTATAACTTCATTACTTTACATATTACAAAAAATGTTAAATACCAAAGTTGTATGGTTTCATACTATCTCTATAATGGCTTAAGTTTTATTTATACAGGGTGTCTCAAAAAAAAGCGCAAAAATGGGTATATCATTGTATTTTTGGATTCTACGTTCAAATTTAAACAAGTTTGATGTATGGTAATTACAAAAGTTAATAGTTTTGATATTATGAACACTTGTAAATTACTATTTTGATTACTTTTGCGCCGGTTCGGTAAGAAAACCGTAACAAATGGAACACAATTAATGAATTTCACTTTCCTATCCTAACTTTTTAGAAGTTATCTAATGTTGCTAACTGCTGATGGGCACAATGAATGTGGTACTTTATCTTACTTCATTATGCGTAAGGGATCGGGAATCAAATCAGTTTTGATTTACATTTTTCTTGGAATCCGTTGGGGTATAGGAAATCCGATAAAGGAAATTAAAATTGTTCATTTTTGCAAAAATGATTTTCGCAAGCGTTTGCCACATTTTTATTTTATCAGTACGTTATGTCAAAAATATTGTTATTATGGAAAATTTTTTCCTTTTTTAATTGGTGAAAACTATAATTTCATAACTATTTTTAATTTTCTGTTATACTGATAAAGGAAATTAAAATTGTTCGTTTTTGCAAAGATGATTTTCAACCATTCGCTAGATTTTGTATTTTTAGTATTTTTGGTTGAAAAATATTTTCTACATGGGAAATTTTCTTCTCTTTTCACTAGTGAGATCCACGTCTTCCTAACTACTTTTAGTTTTAAGTTACAGGCGCTTTAGTGATTAATTGTTTTTCGGAATTGTTATTTTTCGCTTTTGTTATGATGATTTTCAACTCCAGATAGTTTTTTGGATTTTTAGTAATTTTGGTTAAAAAATATTCTCTATATACAAAATTTTCTTCTCTTTTCACTGGTGAAACGCACCTCTTCCTAACTATTTTTATTTTTTAGTTACAGATACTTTAGTGATTAACTGTTTTTCGGAATTGTTATTTTTCGCTTTTGATATGATGATTTTCAACTCCCGATAGTTTTTTGTATTTTGGTTAAAAAATATTTTCTATATATGAAATTTTCTTCTCTTTTCACTGGTGAAACGCACGTCTTCCTAACTATTTTTAATTTTTAGTTACAGATGCTTTAGTGATTAACTGTTTTTTGGAATTGTTATTGTTATCTGCTCGGAATTTGACGTAGCATCCAAAAAATAAACTACTGAGTCGCTGCGTTTTTTAAGACACTCTGTATAAATACAAATTGAGCCATTAAAGAGTTTGAATTAAACCCTACAACTTTTGTATTTAACCTTTTTTTGTAATATGTAAAATATCGAAGTTAATGGGGGGACGCGACGGAATTTTGGTCCTCACTGTATAATTAAAGTATCAGAAAATTTAACAGGACAAAAATATGATATAACACATGTAAAAAATGATTTAAAAAAAGACAAAAATAAGTGAAAACTGATTAATAGAAACAAATTTAAAAAACAATTAATTGTGGGAAAAGAATCTTCAAAGGCTGAAATTGTACCTTTTTCTGGGTCAGTTGTAACGCTAATGTAAATCACATAAAAATGAAGTACTTTACCACTTCCATTCTTTTTATTATTTTTATTACAATAAGATACCCTGGTCAAAACAATATAATGGCTGAAATAATCAAAGAGGATAGATACATACACGATGTAATAAAACTAAAATGCCAAAATAGTGATCAAGAGCTACAATATGTCCACTAAAATGGGAACAAAATACAAAATAAGATTTATTAAGTGAAAAGGTTTTAGATATAGTGATTGAAGATATTGAAACTCATTATAAAGGTCGATTGTAATAAACTACCTACCCTTACGGAATTTAACAATAGTTTATTCGTACGACTATAAATTCAACCTCGGTCCAAAGCATATTTGTATTAACTATTAATTTCCAACAAACAACTTTGATTTTAATTTGGTTCACCTGTTTTCTAGAAAATTAGATAAATACCTAATATTTCGATTATCAAGCAATTAAAAATGATTAATTAAACAGAAAATTTTTCTGAAATACGGTCAATGTTTAAATCTTAAAAGCGATACAGGGTATGTTAATTAATTTATAACAGTTGCCTGTAATGCAATAAAACCCTCGTAAAAGATAATAGTGCTGCATAAGTAAATTCCAAATATATGTTCTTCTCACTATAGGTATAAGATCTAGTGCCAAATATTTTCAATTAAAGAAATACAAAATACATAATATGAATATAAAATCGAATTATTATCAGAGTTGTAACAAGCACTTACAAAAGTGCTCGCAGTGCTTTAAATTTATGAGCTTTGAAGCACTTTTTAAAAATTGGGAGTGGAAGTGTCCGTTTATAAAAATGGATTAAGTACAACAAAAACTATTTTGAATCGGAATATAGGAAAAGAATACCACTATTTATCTAATGCATGAAATAAATAAAAACCTGTTTTTATTTTTTTAGTGATTTCTTAAAGTTAACCTATTAAATTTTAAGTTAGAGAAAATAAATTGTATTCCACTGAAACCAGTAATGTGCATTTCTGGGTCTCACAAAATCCTTTTGATACTGTGAGTCACTCATACAGGAACGTAAAAAAAATTGGAACATGACTTGATTTAATGCAAAATTATTTATCAAATAAAATGTAAGTAGTTAAAATTTGTGATAACCTTTTTACGATAAAAACGGAAATATTGTTAGCTTAGTCCGCGATTCTAAGAAGCTAGTATCTGGGATGAACTAAAAGTAGTCTTGAAAGTTATCTAATAAAAATCTTAAACTGGTTTAAACAGTTCATCGTAAATTATGAAAAAAAAACAATTTTATTCCATTATTAATCACTTAAAATTAATAGCAAAACGAGACCATAAAAATGAAAGACCACATAACTATTTAGGGGTTATTATAGATTCTCATTTAAGGTGGAATAACCATAAAAACAATAAAGTAAATATGTCGCAATTACTATTATATAGGGTGTTTCAAAAATCTGGAAACGGTCCGAATCTGGAAACGGTCCGCCCCCGGTCTGATTAAAATTTTATTTTTTTATAAATTAAAGGAAAGAAGATAATAAAACGGAGAGATTTTTATATTAAAATGATAAATAATTTAAATAGAATTCGATATTTCTTAGTTCTAAAAGATTAAAATATTCACCTATAAAGTTTTACACAAAAGCATGGGAATTTTTAAGAGGTTTGGTTCGGAGGGTGGTCGCGATAAGGCACAAATTCTAAGAAATTTCCAACGCAAGATAAGGGACGTGAGAACTGCTTCGGTGGTCGTGGCTGAGCGCCACCACGAAGGCGCATAGTTCTGGATGGGATTTGTATAGCGTTCTCTGTTTTACATATTGAATCAAATGGGAGATTTTTTGAATAAATATTGAATCTCGAGACCCGAGAGGGCACTTAAAATCCAAGCTCCTAAGTAACGACGCACATCCACGCTGACTGTTAGAATTTTAACGTTCCTAAAAGCCAAATTATTTAAACTAACGTCGACCGGAACTTGACAGAAATCTTCATTTAAAAACGACGCCTGTATTTATTCCATCTAAAAGGTGGATATACAGTAGTGCGTTTCGACGATTTTCTTTGTCGTTCACGATGCTGCCTTCCCCTCATTTACCGATAGTAGCAACTATGGAGGGATAGTAGCAACTATATGATGATGATGATCTTCTGTTAATGGCTTTGATCTACTGATCAGTTGGCCAGCACATTTTGCTGTATTCACTTGAGGGCCACCAGTGGTGAGTCTGAGTTACCTCATGCCCTATTCTTTCTGTGTGAGCTGAAATAGACATATACTATAAAAACTTATGTTCTGTGATTGTTAGTTTAGGTTGAAGCGTATGACCGAAGATGAGTGAAGAATGTTAGTTAAACAAATGGGTTAAAACTTTTCTCGCTCCGGAGCAACGGCGGAGCATTAGCAACTATATAGCCCATTTAGGGTTATTTATAGGGTGACTCATTTTCTCTATATAGGCGTTACTAACGCAAGTTAAAAGGAAATCGGAAATCTTCGTTACATTGACGATAATTAATTTTAGGGTTATCTATACCGGTGACCCATATTAATTATCTCCAAAGGGAAGTTTCTGATTTTCAAGGTTTCATCTGTATAACGAATTTAGGGTTATCTATACGGTGACTCATCTCCGTTTGCAGAGCGAACCACTCTTGCGAGGTACGTCAAACGAAAGTAAGAAAGCTTCGTTACCTTGACGATAATTAATTTTAGGGTTATCTATATACGGTGACCCATATTAATTATTGTAGAAGTGAAGTTTCTAACTTTCGAGATCTCGTTTACATAGCAAATTTAGGGTTATCTATAGGGTGACTCATTTTTGTTATGTAGCGAGACCTTCCCACCAGGTATCGTACCAGAAGGTGAGAAATCTTAATTACATTGACGTAAATTAATTTTAGGGTTATCTATACGGTGACTCATGTTAATTTACGTATCGTAGGATTTTTCTTAACCTCTAAGTACTTACGGTGTAATTGAAGTTAGGGTTATCTATAAGGTTACTCATCTGCAATTACATTGTAAACGACGGTGAAAGGTATAGCGACTGAATATAGGAATTGACCTTTCCTGGACCAAAAATAAATTTTAGGGTTATCTAAAAGGGTGGCCCATATTAATTTTCGTATGAGAGGATCTTCCCTGTTTTCGCGTGTTGTATTTTTCTGTGGGTCCCTATTTCCCCTAAATCGTCCTCGTCGTTAAAAGTGTAGAGTCTACTAACACAATATGAATTCCGGGGGAGAATTATTGCACTGCAAGTTTATTACAGGTATAAACATTATCAGTTATCATTATTTTGCACTAAATTCATTATCAGGAAATAGGTATGTATACATATAATTTTATTATTAATTTTCAAGTTCACTAAATTCGTTTTCGCTAAATAGACAGTATTTTGAAATTGCAATGCTATAAATATTTTCTACTGTCGAAATTAGGCTAAGGGACTCTACGAATTAGGTCAGACCGGGTTTTATGGGTACCGTTATTATTCAATAAATTCTACTGTCAATCAGACGCGTGTCTAAGTACTTAGGGACCCCTACCGGCAGGGCGCCACCCGAACAAGTGTACACAAGAAAGCCATCAGTCGGGCGGTTTGCTTTTAATCTCTTTATGGTACCAAACATCTTTTATTATTATTTATTTATTATTGTGGGTTGTTTACAATGTTTTGCTATTTAACTTTGACGGCAAAGGGTGTCGAATTATATTTTGTTTGTATCAAGAACTTAATTGCCGCATTTTGTGTGTCCTAAAGTTAGCATTTTAATCATTATGATAACCAATGTATTTTTAATAAACCAGGTATATTTGTTTACTACTGTACCAGAAGTTTAGGCGGTAAAATGGGTACAAAGGGATACCTAAATTTAGCCTAGTAGAGTGTAATTATGTTATTACTACGATTTTCAAGGTATTTGCTATAGGTGCGTCCGCCTCTAACAGTTAGTTATTATGAAGTTATTATGAAGTTATGGTCTCATAAAAGGGGGTAAAATTTGTTCTCTGTTTGAGGTGTATCACGAATACGAAACTGTGCATTTTACCTGAGGATCTCGGGACTGTGGAACGTTGTATCACTTTAATAATGGTTAGAATAAAAGAGTCGTATGACCACGAAAAAAGGTAGCACCAAAAAAAACATTAATTAACATGACGCGCCGGGCCGCTTAACTAGGGGCATTTCACTGGTCCTTCTACCGACACGATCATGTCCAAAGCCTGATAGAGGGCAAGGTGGGTCTCCGCAGTTACTTATCCCGGTCTGCCCTCCTTTATATCAGGTGGTCTGGTTATTGCAGAAGTGGTATAGACTTCTACAACTCTGGTTACGAGGGTTAAGTGTGGTATTTGGTTACCGGAAGAAAGGCTTAAAGCGCGTGGGCATCGCTTCAGTGAGATGTGCCAATAACGGCTCTCTCTACATTACACTTTACTCAGTCCTCGCGCCGCCGCTGCATTATTCCGATATCGGACAATACATAATTTTACGATCAAAAGGAAATGAGTATAGTCTGTCTGTGCGTGTATGGACGGAGGAGGGTTTTGCGAACTTTCATGAGATCCGAATAAAGATTTACACCGAGGTTTCCGCTCTGTTAGGGGAGAGTCATTAATATGTTGGTTTTGGGGTTTATGGATATTATGTACATAATGATAATAAATCTGTTTGTTAAAATCCTTTCGTCTCCAACTGTACTGAACTCTAAACGTAGCTGGGTCCCCTACGATCACAACGGAATTCTCCCACTAGACAAAATTAATGCCAAATTTTATATGTAAAGTAAAAATATGACAGATCCGGGTCTGTCAAGCTTCAGTCCTATCAAATTTGCTTTTAAAAAATTCAAGATAGCCGCTTATGGCAAAAACAAATGAATATTTTTGTGAAAAAAGACATGTCATTACTAAATCCCGAATTTGGACAATTTATCTTTAGTAGTTCTTGAATTCCAGGACCGTTTCCAGACTTTTGAAACACTCAGGATCGTTTACAGACTTTTGAAACACGCTATATAAATATAAAAAAATATATATAAATACCACTCACCTGTCTGTGTATTTTAGCCCAGACGAATTTCGCATTAGATATGACATAATTTCTTTAGGTGCGGCGGATAAGTCATAAAAAACTAGAAATAATTCAAAAGAATATAATAAAAGTAATTAACAATAATAAACTTACTTACCAGAAATATACTATAGCAATATACATAAGGCAAATGTTTCACTTTCTCAATCATCTCTCTAGTTGCAATTAAGTAACTAGTTCTATATTTTTTATTTCATCATTTATGCTTAGTACTCAAAGCTCTCTAAGCACTTTTATGTGCACAATATTTACGAGTACTTCATAAAAATTTTGAGCTTAGAACTTTAAGCAATATAATATAATTTGTAAAAAAAATTTGTTGTACTAGGGAAGATAATAAATCGCATAAGTAAAATTAGAATATGAGTCACTTTTATGCGCTTTTCATTAGAAAAAAAAAGTAAAAGCGTTTGTTTTAATTATAATAAAAATATATATTTATTCCAAATTACCTAAGTTACAATTTTAATAACTCCAATATTAACATTCTTCTAAAAATAAGACAACAAAAATACATATTAACAATTGACTAAAAAAATTTATATCTGTTTCGAAAGATTCGATGAACTTTATAAAAAATAAATTCTAAAAGTGTAAATTGTATTCATCAAATCTTCTGAAAAGAAAAAATATTTGATACAGGCAAGAAAATTGGTATAAAAATGTTAAAGCTACCAAAAAATTATTTAGAGACTTTATATAAAAAATTTATAAAATAATAAAGATTATTAAAACAGTATAAATTTTTTTTTTTAAATAATCATGTAAATGTGATGTACCCGGAAGAGTTAAGATTTATATTAATATTTTAATTATCAGATATACACAGGGTGTCTCAAATCTGATGTTTTCGTTTACGAAAATCAATGGTGCACTCAATATTAAAGGGACATATATCGCAAGGGACAAGTTACGCTTAACTAAAATTTAACATGAATTTAATTCACTTTATAATACTGATAATATAAAAAAACGAGTAATCAATTTATTTCATAAAACTCCAATTTCTATCTAGTATTTATTTTGACAAGTTTTTGTAAAATCCTAAGGTGTAAAATCTCTTATTGGAATAATTAAGAAATTAATTTTAATTAATACAATCTATATCCCGAGTCAGCTTTTTCTGGTTGACAATGTGTACTACTCATAAAAGTTTCAATGTATTAAACAAAATAAAAAAGAATGTTGGATACTGAAATAGGAAAAGTAATTCCAGAAAAAAAAGACACTAAATATTTGGTTAAAGTAATCACTTATCATTCTTATAATATCAATGTTTTTCACGATATAAAAATTAGGAAGCACCTATGACAAATTTATTTACCTCTTGCCAATTTTTTTTTTTTACCATCTGGGCTAATTTTTAAATATGAGTCACCCTGTATAAACTAAATCAGTAAATTGTACGTAATTTTTTCAAACATTTAAAATTCTCTTTATAAAAGCACATTTTTAAAAGAAATTCTAAGTTCCATTATAAAAATCTACAAATTATTAATAAAATGTCGATAAAAATATTAGGAAGAAAGAAATCTCAAATTCGGCACGATTTTTTCTCTTTTTCTGTATCCTCGTTTATACATACTTATTTATTTTTGTCCTATTATGATCCGAATTGTTCATCACAATTTTCGATAGGCTTAAAAGTATAGCTTCCTCGTCCGTCTAAATGTAGAACGTATTCGTGATGTTGCCAAAGCGATTTCCTGTGGGATACGGTGAGTAAAGTAATACCCACTTCCCTGCAATATCTGTACATGCTACCTTCTACGTCCACGGAAACGGCGCTGGTGCATTCGTCCAAGATTGCAAATTGAGGTTGATGGTAGAATAATCTTAAAAATATACAATTTTTTAATTGCATTAATATTGTGACATTCTGGTATACACAAAACTAACAAAAATGAATTGACAAACTAAAAATTGTTGACCTATTTGCATGAATATTTTGAAAAAATCCTATTCTTACCTGGCCATGGCGATCCTTTGCTTTTCTCCACCGCTCAACACGTCCAACCAATCAGCCACAGTATCCAATCCACCTTCCCTATCTAAAATATATCCCAATTGTACCCTTTGAAGGTACTCTTCAAGTTTAACATCGGTAACTCCCCTTCGGATTGCTTCGGCTCCAGAATGTGGATAAGTCAATTGATCTCTGAGACTTCCTAAAGTCATGTAAGGCCTTTGTGGGATATAAAAGAGTTTACCTCGAGGCGGTTTGGTCAGTTCGCCGCCGAAAAGGGGCCATAACTCACCTAAAATTTTATAAATGCAAAATAATTATTAAACTGAAATTGGTTCTACATTTTTAAAGAAGAATTTGTAGTTTAGAGTTAACAAAAATAAATAAAAATCGACACTTTTTCATTTTTATTTAAATTAAAATTTGATATAGTTTTCTAAAAATAAACTAATAACGTGATAATTTGTGCAGAAAAAAAGGGAAACCGTTTTTTGTAGGTTTATCTATAGGGTGAACCGAATAATTATCGCACGAGAGAGTTTTCTGTCTTCCGTCAATTTTACGTTCGCTGCATTTTTCTGTGATTTTACTTCTACCATAAATTAAAAAAAAAACAAGATAATAATAGTATACAAAATATAGTTCAAAAATGGATTTTTCGTATAAAAATGCCAATTGTTCTTAAAATTACCTTCTTTTTTATAAATTTTTCAAAATACTTAACCCGTTAATTTATTATTGGAATTTATAATTTTTTTTTATTCTAGTACTTACCTAAAATTCTAAACAAAGAAGATTTCCCAGCTCCGTTGGGACCACAAACCAACACATTCATCCCTGAATTAATCTCAAAACTGATTTCGTTGATCAAAACGTCCCCGTTCGGAGTAATTAAGGGTATTTTATTAAATTTGATAACATTATTTCTAAAAATCAATTTTCCTTCGTTTGGTTTGAGATTTTCCGCGCCTTGTACCATAGTGCGTTGGTACCGTCCCTCATTTAGATCGCTCAATACCGATTTAAGTTGTGTCACTCTAGCTGTGAAACCTGCCAGACGAGTCAAGTCCCTTCCTGCTAGTACCAAACGTCCTATCGCTTCGGCTAGTTTTACCAACATCCTGCCGTAAGTGTAGTATACTCTCGATCTATAAATTTTATTATTTACTACCTATTTTTATTATTATTTACTGTGGGATGGGTTTATTATGTCCAAAAATGAAAAGTTAAAGGAAGTGATAGTTGTAGATTAGTTTTTGATGTAGTATGATAAGAAATAAATAATAAATCCAGTTTTGGTTTAGTTGTTTTAATAATATTTTGTAAATAGGATATAATTTCTTGACAGTGTTGTAAACTTGTTAATTAGTGTTTAACAAAACTAATATTAGTTGGCAACAAACTATATTCTGCTAATAAATTAGTTTCAACAGCAAACAGAAAGCATGATGCAAAATAAAGATTATTAGAGACAGTATTAAGCTAAAAATGATTGAATTGAACTTCAAAATTTATATAACACAGAAATTAAATATAAAATGATAATTTACCTTTCAGTGGTGACCAAATTGGTAAATTCATGTCCTTTGGTCATAAACGGTAGAGAAACAGCCCAAAATCCAATGACACTGGCAAAATATTTAGCCACAATATTGTCTAAGATACCCATTATAACTCTGAATTTTAAAAATTTCCGTAAATGGGCCAAGAGTTTGTTGTAGCTGGCCATAAGTGTCGCTTTCTCCCTCGCATTTCCATTGTAGAAAGCTACTTCTTCCGAATGGGTTATTAACCTGGAATTAACGTGCCTGAACTCACCTTCTAGTTTTTGTTCGCCCGCAGTTAACCTGCAAATATAAAAAAAAATCTAAAAATTTATAAAAAATGGTAAAACCGTATAAGTGTGAAAAAAGTGTAGTATATTTTTTTGGTCATGTTTAGAGATCGAAATATAATAATTTTAATTTATAAAAAATAAAAATGTAACCAACAATATAATTTTCTCAATTTCTACCGTTTTCCTAGTTGTCAACTATGTACAAGAGTAGGTGATAAATTGAAGATTTCTATTTTTAACAGTAAAACTTACCTAGCTGTTGGTTTACGTAAATTAGTCAACACCATTCCAGAAACCAATAAGTACCCCAACATAAGCGCAGGAGTACCACCTCCTACAGTAGTAGCCAACTTGTACACGTAAATCCCAATATCCAACATTGGCTTCGCCGTATTGCAATACAGATCAGTGATTCCTTCGCAAAACTTGTCAATATCAGTTGTCAAGAGTTGATCGGCGTTCGATATTCTATTGTCGAGGTTCGTGATTCTGTAGTACGTGTAATTTTTTAAGTACTCTTCATATAGATGTCGGGTCATGTTAGTTCTTAATTGGATTTTTAGGGCTCCGATGGAGTACTTCAAAACGTTGTTTACCACCGAGATGATCGGTATGGCAGTGAAATAGAAAAGGAGGCGTTTTCTGAAGAGTTGTGAGTCCATTGCGATTATCGAGCTAAAAGAACATATTTAATTTGTAGTTAATATGTTTAGAAAAAATGTTACTATTTTTATATATTTTAATTACGAGATAAAGAAATAATAGGGATATGTTGTCAAATACTTTAGTGCTGTTCAACAGTATTTAAGTTAATAAAGGATGGAGACGAATGTTGATATATTTATTTTATCCCTTCTTTACACAACCTAAAGAATTTGCAGCATTATAATTACAGTAAAAAGTTCCTATAAGAATTAGTTAATCTAAGGTAATTAAATTTTACTTTCCCGGTCCCATCAAAGGGAAAGTTTAGTGATCAAGCAAAAAAAAAATTCGAGATATCGATGGAAATATCCATTTTGAGGTCCCCCAAGAAGATTAAAACCATTTCCAGCGTATGGTCTGTCTGTGTGTAATCTTCCAAGATAACTGCCAAATCGTTTGACCAATCAAGCTGAAATTTGCTATGAAGGGTCGGTGTGTTCCTGGAATGCAACCATTAGTTTTTGGTTTAAATTGATATAGTAGAAGACTGACATTGATTGAAGACACATGAAAGATTTTTTGTCTTTTTTTTAATTTTAAGAACAAACAATACACTTTGGTGCAAAATGTTGTAGTGCAAAGTTTTAGAGCATAAAATTTCGTACAATTTTTGTATCAAACTTTTTCCAGAATTTCCAATAATTGCGCCACTAGAGGGCGCGCAAAAAATATGCATGTAGGTTTTCCGCAGTTTTCCGAATTTTGAGGAGAAACAATGCTCTTTAGTGGAAAATTTTCTGATGCAAAGTTGTAGAGCACCAAATTTCCTTTAACTTTAATATATAACTTTTTTTCTGATTCCCCATAGTTTCGCCGCTAGAGGGCGAAAAATATACATATTTAGGCTTTTTCCGTTTTTTTTATTTTGAAGGCAAATAATGGGCTTTAGTGCAAAATATTCTAGTGCAAACTTGTAGAGCATAAAATTCCCTACAACTTTTGTATCGAACATTTTCCCGGAATTTAATGGAATGCTTGGTCTTTTGTAATTAAAATAACCCTATTCTCTATAGCCGAGCCGGGAAAGTTCTGGGGTGACACAGCCGATTTTTTTTAATGAGGGAAACGAATACATCAATGTATAAAAAATTGAAACAATTTATAAAAAATCGTCTCTAATATAATTCGGCTGAGCGCTTTCGCTCAACGACCATCATCAAAGCCATCCTAAAATATTATTTTACAAATATAGTACTTAATATTATAAAAAATAGGGTGAACTTACGTCACAAGAGGATACCTCCCATAGAAGACAAATAATAATGAAGACAACAGTACAAAATTATGTTTAAAAGTTTAAATAAATACAGGACATTTTACATTTTAATTAAAATAGTCAGCAATTAATAATAAATAAACTAAAATTTTAAAGTAAAATCCCAAAATTAAGGAATTAATAAAAACATTCTAAATTTGTTTAGTAAGAAAATATTGTGATGATAATCTCTACTTAATGCCATAAAAAGCTCACAAGCAGCCATTGCTAGTTAGTTTTATCAACATTATACAATATTAGTAGATAATGATAATAAATGGCATTTGTAATTAAATTTTGGAGTTATGTATAAATAATATGTGTATATTTTTTATTATACGTTTTTTTGTTAAGCTAGACATTTATTTATATACATATTTATAAACAATACCAATCTTTTGTTTTGAGAAAGTGACTTTTTTTTAAATATAAATTTAAATATTTACATTGTCCACTTAATCAAAGATTGAGACCCAAAATAATTTATATAAAAAAAAACAAATAATTTAAATTTATTGGTTTTCTTTAAATGGATGAAATGATTAAGAATTCTAATAAATTGGCAATTTTATATGCTCTGGCTATATAAATATTCACGTAAAAATATTATAGAAAAAAAACTAGATGTAATGAATAAAAATATATTTATTTGAGACAAGTCTTTCTATAATTGATACAAGTGAAAGTAAATTGTAGTCTGTGTAATTTTTAACAGATTTTATTTGAAAATATGTATAATTCCACTATACCTTCTGTTATTCCTTTTAAGAAGTTGTTAAAACGTTTTTATTTCTTGACAAAGTAATAAAGTATTTTTTTTTAAAGGAATGAGTGTAAGTGGTACCTGAGAATTTATAGTTCTAGGTAAAAAAAATCAGTTTGTCGATAATTATTGTTGTTTAACAGTAAAAAATAAATGAGACTGTATACAAACTAATACAGAACAATGAATCGTGTGATGACCTTAATTATGAGGATTTCTTTTAAAATATTTTAGTCACGTTCCAACTCATAGCAATTATAATTAAATTAATTTATTAAAATAAATTCAGAAAAAATGCATTAAAAAAACCATTTATTGTCGATTTATCGGATTTGCTAACTTATAAAAACAGTAATAATTAGGTAGGTGTCCCATCAATTAGTTTTTTATCTATACAGTGAGGAACAATTAATAAGTGATAGTTAACCTTTAAACGTTATCATTAAAAAATGTATATCAACATTTTGAACAAAAATTAATTTTAATTGATGATTGGTATGGAAAACAAATAAATCGATAATAAAAAAATTAACTATTTTCTGATAAGATTTAGATGTATTTTAAAACCTTTTTATAAAAGTAAGCTAGTCTTTTTTAATATCCATTGTATTTTTTTAATTGAATATATTAGCCTAAGCTAGCTTAAAACCAGTAAATTATGAAGGTCAAGTGCTGGCATTTGAATTCAATCAAAGTTCAACATAATCATTAAAAATTATTTTACATTAGCAATCAACTGCCAATTTTTTGTAATATCAGTTACATTAATAAATGTTATGATAACAAGAAAATATGTTATTTGTATATAAATATAATACCAATTCTACATACCCTATATGACAAAAATTATCATAGGAAAATATAAATTATAACCATATGAAAAACTTATAATGAATTTTCATAGTCAATAGGGAAAAAAACACCTTAAATTTACCATAGATTATCATAGTAAGTAAAAAATAAGTTCTCTCAACTATGTGTTTTTTTAAACGTTAAAATACTTTTATCTACCTCAGTAGATATATATTCCAATTAAAATAGTTCATTAAATACCTTTATTTACCAGTTAAATAACTATAAAATAAATACAGCATTCAATAAATGGAACAAAAATCGAAGTCACGTACCACATAAATATAATTAAAAAAAATTAGGAAACGGCGACCAGTTACGGCTGATTAGCCGCCTTCGGCCATATAAAAAGGATAATTAAAAAATAAAATAATGTTGAGGGGAGTTTTTTGCAATTGGGAAGAGTACATGAAGGGGAGGAGTAGTTAATAGAATTTAAACATGAATTAAAAATAGTGAGGATTTTTATAGATCAAACAAAAAACAATTAGGAAACGTTAATTTTGATTTGGAGACCTTACTCAATAAGGAAAGATTAATCCCGAGAGGAGAGACGTAAATAATATAAGTTATGTACAATATGAACCATTAAATACTCCCCCCATCCTGTACTATTCTTATTTATTATAATTTTTTAATTAACTCTTTTATATGGCCTGAAGATGACTTGTGAGCCGAAACTATTCGTCCTTTCCTAAATTTTTTTAATTATATTTATGTGGTACATGACTTCAAATTTAATTTTATTTATTGAACATTGGACCACATTTGAGATATGGATAACCTTATGGATTTAAATACATTAGGGAGTTATTGAACACACTCGCTTAAGGTAATGCCTTAATAAGGGAATGGCTTGCTTAAACAAGGCAAGACCTTATTTCTAACGCTAAAAATTGAGTTATTGGAACGCGATGCTTTAAAAGCGGGATTTATTTCTAACCTTGCTGATTTGTTGTTGGTGTTTACCTTTTTGATATTTTTCTTCAATGGACATACTTCCAAGGTGTTATTTTCGGTGATGATAAAGGTGGATGAACATCGAGTTAGCAATATTTAATATTTTAATTTACTGGGACGAATTATATATAAGGTAATAATAAGGGCCCCTGATATTAATAATTTGACGGCCAGGAGGTAGTTACAACTTTAAGATTTAAGTTAGGGAATCTTCCAAGGTTAATAAATATTTTTCACATACCGGATATAATTGTAACAGATGCTGGAGAAAAAGTAAATATTACTGGAAAACCCATATACATGTCTCACTCAATCTGTAACGTTAACGACAAGAAGGATAACTTGCTATAGTTGTTAATATATGAGATATAAAATTAAAACATTGTATACTTTGTTTTGAAGTTTTTAATTTAATAACAATACTTAAAATCGCAACCAAAAAAGATAAAAGCAATATCACACAACGTAAAACAGTATAAATTCAATAAGTAAATAATATTTAGAGGTAAGGAATTTTCTCAGCTGGCAGCTATAAAGTCACCTTAAATGCTTACCGTAATCGAACGCAATTAAGGGAACACAGAATTTTATTAGGGTTCCCTTATTAAAAAATAATTTCTGCGCACGCGTAGCTGTCATTATAAGGTCTACCTTAATAAGGCAAAGTTCTTATAACGTGTTCAATAACTCCCTATTATTAAAAAAATTAATTATTTTTTCGACAATTTCTACAACAATGGCATTTCCCAATCCATTGTGAATATTAATTTTTGAAATATTTACTTAATAAGCAAGAAATGTGTATCTACAAATTAACACATAATGGCATGAAAGCAAGGTTAACTTAACAGACTGTTGAATATGAAAGTGGAATCTTTATTTTTTTAGAAAATAAACTTATTTTCAACTTTTTTGATTTATTAAATATTTTTTACAATTACTAAAATTAAACGATGATAAATAATAATGATAACATTACAAACTAGAATAATTATTTAATAAAGTGGTAATAGCACTATAATTATTATAAACAATAATTACTGTAATTAATACTTTCTCAGGTTCAATTAAGGCTATTGCAAAAAAAATAATTAATATATAATAAAAATATAGACAAGTGGAAATAATATTTTTGATTACAAATTGCTTACCTCTCAATTTTAGTACCATGATTGATCAACCAAAGGTCACAAAGAGACCTGGATATTAAACTAGCTGCTATTAAGAAAAATAATCCACTTTCATTACTTGTCCATCCTGGTACAGCTATTTTAAATAAATGGCCCAACTGGGAGAAAAATTTTTTGTCCACTGTAGCTTTGACTTTTGTTTCACCCTTTTCAGCTATTAAATACTTTACTTCCTCTTCAAGTACTTTTTTTGCTTTCTTCCTAAATATATTAAATCAGCATATTAACATACATTTATAGTTTTTAGAAAGATTATGTATATTACATATCCTCACACAAAAACAGTTTGTTTATTCAATATATTTTCAAAAGGGAAAGTATGATCAATTATTACATAAACAATTACTCACTTGTTGATTTTAGCATTTTTTTTGTACTTCAATACAATATATAGAATAGTACCCAGTGCTCCTGCTCCAGCGAGGATATTATTTCTTTGGAGTATTTTACTATAGTTAGGAGCCATTTTATCTCATTGTCTCTACAAATTTTAGAAATGACAATGCGAATATGCTTTAATACAAAGCGAATTTCATTTCCCACTGCTCTACCACGATACCATCTGCTGCTAAACTCAACTCTACAACACCACTGCAAGCAAAAGTAATTTTCTCCGACCTTTGATTGATCATTAATTTGACATATAAAATTTTAAACATCACTCACCACAAGTCACCAGTGTTGCCAATCTGGGGTAATTACCCGATTTTCGGATATTTTCCTGCTTTTGTGTATTTCAATTTTGTGGGTAAATTACGGGTATTTCCTTCCATCTTCATATCATGTCAATTATTCACTGTTTTGATGTTTTGTGGGAGTGAGGCCACTACCACTAAATCTAAAAATTGTCGGTACAGCTATCTAATTTCTCAAAAAATACATAAAAATAGTAATTGGTTTGCATTAGAAATACTTGGCAACACTTCCATATAATTCACGTCAGACGTCACTAGTCAAATAATACAATATAAAATAGCCCTGCAGCTGAGGCCTAAAAAATGAAAAAGAAGAAGAATTCTCCATTTAAGATTACACTGTGACTATATAGCCACACGTCAACCTGTGGATAATTTTAGAAATTAGCCACACGTGAAACGTGATTCACTTAAATAATAAGTTTGAACACATGTATGCATGGCCTCTGGTAGACGCGTGGACATAGTGCCCGCTAGTCCGACATGGCCCTTTTATTTTTTTTAAACACAGGTTAGATTTAGATGGTAAAAATTGTTTTAATATATTTTTTTAAATAAACAGGCTAGATTTAGATAGTCAAGACTTCTTTTAATAAAATTAATATTTTTTTATGTCAAATAACCAAGTTTAATATTTTAACGCGTGGGGAATTTCTGAAATTATCCACAGGTCAACATATGTGTAGTCTCTGCCTTAAGATTAAAGTTCTTGTTTGTGTTGCATTTGCATGTTGCAATTTGTGTTGTAATCTGTTGTATACATTTTCATTGAAGAATAAACGCAGTTTCTAATTTTAGTCTTCACACAGGACATATTTTTAGTAATTAGCGCCCAACGAAAATATTGCCCTCCGGAGGCGCAGGGGAGAAAACCACTGACAAACACTTCAAATTGTAAGTGGGTAAAATGCGGGTATTTTGGATTTCCACGCGGGTAAAATTTGTTATTTTTTGTCAAAGTTGCGGGTATGTTGTTGATTTGTCATTTGGCAACACTGCAAATCACACAATAACCAACATCGATTCTGCCATAGAGTTAAATGACCTGTCGCAGAGACTAACGGCTTCTACTGTTGTTGATTGGTTGATCGATTTTCGACATTTGACCTACTGTTGTAATTGTAGGTTATGTTTAATGTCATTCTACATCCAACCAAAATATTGTTTAAGTATTGATTTTCGCATCCTGCATTGCAGCAGAGAAACATCTTGAAATATGGTAAAAACTTTATTAAAACGCTTTTAAAATTGTTCAAAATAATAACTTTATATTATTTTTTTAGTCTGTATTTAAAGTAGCAAAATGTCCAACCGATGAATTATCTTTGTCCAATTGTGCTGTGGTAAATGATGGAGACTTTGTTGGAGCCAAGTAAGTAATAAACTATTGTATTCTAAGAAAAAAAATGATAAAAAATAAATATTTGTAGGCATATCCGAGTGCATACAGGTGGTGGTCAGAATTTCGTGTTTTCTATCAAAGCGCATCCTAGTATTCCCAGATATAATGTTGGGTTCAGCTTACCTCAACGAAAATGGGCAGTACTGTCTCTAAATCAAGAGATTAGTGTCGATGCTTATAACCCCGATGAGTATATTTCTTCTATTATATTGGAAGCTGACTACATGCAGAAAAAAACGTAAGATTATAATAAATCTTTTAAAAATCTTTAATGGCTCATAATTTTTTAGAACTTCTCAAGAACAATATGATACTGATGAGATGGCAAAAGAATTTTTATATTCTTTCCCTAATCAAATGTTTACAGTTGGTCAACAACTAGCATTTTCGTTTAAAGATAAAAAGTTATTGCTTCTATTCATTAAAGATATTGAAGGTAAGATATTGGATAACAATATGTATTTCTTATGAACATTTTTAATTTTTAGTGGTTGACATTTCAAAAATAAAATCTGGAGGAGACGCTAAACCACGAAAAGCTAAATTAGGTCAATTGATCCCAAATACACTTGTACAATTTGAAAAAGCAGAATCTTCATCATTGAATCTTGTAGGAAAATCCAAAGGGTAAGTTATTTTTAAAAAATATCCAATTTTCTAAATAAATTGATTTGCAGAAAAATTGTTCGTCAATCTATAATAAACCCTGATTGGGATTTCAACAAAATGGGAATTGGCGGTTTAAGTAACGAATTCAACGCTATCTTCAGGCGTGCATTTGCATCCAGAGTTTTCCCAGCAGAACTTGTCGAGCAACTTGGTTGCAAACACGTAAAAGGTATTTAATCTATATAGACCTCAATTCCACCAACACTGGAGTGAAAAACTTTAAAAACCTATGTTAATAGGGTAATGGGTAAAACTGCTTCTAACAATGACATTTATATTGAATTTTGAAAAAAATAAAAATTTGAATTACAAGTACACAACTCATTGATGACAATGGTCCTTTATTTAATATAACCCAACATAGAAATAACTACGTAACAAACCCATAAAATATTAATTGAATACCATTCTTGGCAAATTAAGACAATTCCAATTTTACTAAAATCTAGGACCACAATCAGCTTATATGACAAAGTTTCAAAACATACTGTAACATTGAAATATTGGAATTTCTTGTTTGTATTTTTTTGTATTAATAACATAAGCAGTTGATAAAAATGCATTTTTTAGACAATAATTCATATATTAAAGTTGTTTTTAAAATTCCTTTTAAGGTATTTTGCTGTATGGACCTCCAGGTACAGGTAAAACTCTGATGGCTAGACAAATTGGAAAAATGTTGAATGCCCGTGATCCTAAAATAGTGAATGGCCCTCAGATTTTGGACAAGTATGTTGGTGAATCTGAAGCCAATGTTAGAAGATTGTTTGCAGAAGCTGAAGAAGAAGAAAAGAGAGTAAGTTTTGATCTGCAAATGGATTTTTTTAATATATTTTTTTGTAGGCTGGCCCGAACAGCGGATTGCATATAATTATTTTTGACGAAATAGATGCCATTTGTAAGCAAAGAGGATCAGTAGCAGGCAATACTGGTGTTCATGACACAGTTGTTAACCAACTTTTATCCAAAATCGATGGTGTAGAGCAACTAAACAATATCCTAGTCATTGGTATGACAAATCGAAGAGATATGATAGATGAAGCCTTACTCAGACCGGGTAGACTAGAAGTACAAATTGAAATTAGTTTACCAAACGAAGAAGGGCGAGTGCAAATTCTTGATATCCATACTTGCAGGATGAAGCAGTATAAAAAAATTAGTCCTGATGTTGATTTACATGTAAGTACTTTCGCATTAAAAAATTGTTATTCTATAAATTATTTTAAATGTTTTAGGAACTGGCAACTTTGACCAAAAATTTCTCAGGTGCAGAAATAGAAGGTTTGGTTCGAGCTGCCCAATCAACGGCCATGAATCGACTCATTAAAGCTGCTGCTAAAGTGGAAGTTGATCCGGAAGCTATGGAGAAGTTGCTGGTTTCTCGGGCAGATTTCTTACATGCTCTAGAGTTTGATATAAAACCTGTAAGTATCAATATTGCAATTTAAATATCCTTTTTATGTGATTCAAATCAAGATTCTGTATTTTTTATGGTTTAGGTAGCTTTTAGGGACTATCAGTGATTTTTAGAAACTATTGGTTAATTTGTAGCGACTAGCTTTGATTTTTAATGACCATCGGCGATTTTCATTTTATATTATTGATTTTTAGAGTAACAGATATTTTTAGAAACTATCAACGATTAACAGTGAAGATTCAGTGACTTTTAGGGACTAACACGAAATTTTAGAGAAGAGCAGGGGCCTATTTGTGACACTTAGAGTTTTATCATTGAACAGTGATTTTTAGGAATTGTCAGTGATTTTTAGTGATTAATAGCAAAAATTGTTTTCTAAAAATCTCTTATCAGCGATTTTAAGGAACTATTAACAATTTTCATAACACAATTAATTTTAGTAAATAATTTTTATTTTTTATCCGATTTTTAATTAGTTTAAAGGTTTTTTTTAGAATGTTATTGAACTATTTTGTTTAAGAGAAGAACAGACGTTTTTAGATTTTTAGCATTGATTTGCAGGGATTAACAACGATTTTTAGGGACTAGAAGAGAATTCTAAAAACTTTTCAATATTGGTACATATATAATTATAGTTCACAGGGATTTGATTTGATATTTTTAGGAATTATCTTGTTGAAATTTTAACATAAAACTCTGAATTTAGTAAAAAATAAAATTATTTTTTTAGGCATTTGGTACTGCTCAAGAAGTGATAAATCAGTTTTTAGCACGTGGTGTGATAAATTGGGGTTCCCCCGTAACAAGTATTATGGAAGATGGTATGTTGTTTACTCAACAAGCTCGATCAACTGATACTTCCGGTAAAAATAATTAATTTTTATTACAAAAATACCTTTATAAAATAATGTTTATTTCAGGACTTGTCTCTGTACTTATCGAAGGACCTCCAAATGCAGGGAAAACCGCTCTAGCTGCTCAATTGGCTAAAAATTCCGATTTTCCCTTTATCAAAGTCTGTTCTCCTGAAGAAATGGTGGGATATACTGAAACAGCAAAGTGTTTGACCATCCGGAAGGTACAGATGATTGTGTATTTTATTTCTGTCACTATTTTTTTGTTTTTTTTTTAGGTATTCGATGATGCTTATAGATCAACTTTAAGCTGTATTTTGGTGGATAATATTGAGAGATTACTCGATTATGGTTCTATTGGTCCTCGATACTCGAATTTGACGTTACAAGCCTTATTGGTGTTGCTGAAAAAACAACCCCCGCCGGGAAAAAAGCTTCTCATTTTGTGTACCACCAGCAGGAGGTAAGAGTTTTATTTAGAGTACTTTCGTTTTTACTGAAACTTAGTAAACAATCATAAATAATTGAAATGATAATAAATCGGAACCGACAACTTATCTTCTCAGACAATGGAAATAACTTTTACTTACAATTATTTTTTAACTTTATCGCTTGTATATTGATTTTAGACAAGTCTTGGAAGAAATGGAAATGCTTTCCGCATTCACTGCCGTATTACATGTACCCAATTTATCAAAACCGGAACATCTTCTTAATGTTTTGGAATCCTGCGACATATTTTCTGCTAAAGAACTAAAACAAATAACGCATCAAATCCATGGAAAGAGGTAAACAATATTTATTTTTATTATCAAAGAAATTAACAATAATAAGCAACTATTTGTCAGTAAAAACCAGTTGAGAATACCAAGCTAGCATTGCCAGTATATTTTTTTTTTGTAACTGAGTAATGATCCATTTACATATATCTCTAATTTTGTCATTTTTACAATATAATTTATTTAATATAGTCTGAGATAGTAAATAGCATGTACCGGAAAAATCCTGTAAGATATTCAAATTTCTGAATATTTTTTGTTTACTTAATACAGATATAAAAATGCTCTTATAAGGAACTTCCCGGAGACTAGGCCATTTATACGGATTATATAATTGGGTGGGCCCGTAATTTTTTTGCAGGATTTTCATTGGAATCAAGAAATTGCTAGCCTTAGTCGACATGGCTAGGCAGACGGATGAACGGACCAGAGTGATCAAATTTATATCGAAGTTAGAGGAAGATGGCGCATTAGAAGATCCCGGAATGGCTTGAGAGCAACAGAAAAAAATGCCCAAAAAGAAATCATCTTTTTCTTTTAACTAATTTAGTTAATAGAGAAATTCATTTTTGAAGCATTTAGGATATCTGATTCGCTATTTAAAGGATTAATTCGCAGAACTGGTAAAACTATTATATACAAAAATATTTAAAAAATTGTGCAATGATTTCGAGATTTAGTAATGTTTAGTGAAAAATTAGTCAATTGTGCACTTGGTAGAGATGTCCAAATATCAAATTTAGGTATGTAAAGTTTTTGGGAGTCCTAAATAATGACATTTACTTGGATTTCTAAATAAGAATAATCACAGGAAACTTTATGGTTTGATTGCAAATATTTTTACTTATATTCAGCCATTGAAAACACTCTTCAAATAAAGTTACTTAAATATTTACATGAGGTGAAAAGACATCAACTTCTTCTATTTTCTTAAGTTATAAAACTCTTAAATGGTAAAATAGCTGCTGCTGTGTCAAAGAAATTAAAGATACAATTTTAGGGACTTAATTAAATTAATTCAGTTAAATGTGAACTTTTCAGAGAGGCGTAGGTTAAAGAAAATCGGCGTTTCCAGATTTAATTTTTAGACACTAAAATATAAATTTTTTAATATAGTATAAAATATGTCATTATTTAGGATACTTTATTATTTATTTTTTTATTCGTACTTCGTATCTCTTGTCTTTCATGTATGGCAGTGTTTTACTTTTACAGGATATTTAAAAAAAATGCATAAAAAATATACCTACTCTTTAGGAAGCTCAGCGACCATAAAACAAAAACTGGGTGGTGGCATTTCGTTTTTTTTTAAGGGTTGCCAATAAAGTAAAAAATCTGTGCAATTTGTTATTTTATAAAAAAATCATGTTGAGGAAAAATCTAATTTCAATTAACAAAAGGGGTATTATTTTTTATGTAAAAATTTTTGAAAAATATCCTGAAAACACTGTGGTAAAGTATTAATGCCTCTTAATTCGTTTAGGCTTATATTTTTAAGTTAACTAGCATTTATGGGTAGAAAATATTATATAAGATGTATAAATGACTACAGTAAGAGAGTTAACTTGTTAAGCCAACACAAAAATCGCAATTATTAGATTAAAAAAAATCGTGCAACGGCCATTATTTTCTGTTATGCAAAAAATATCTGTTTTTACGTGAATTATCGATTAATATTATTATCTCGTTAAAATTTCTATTTTTCAGGCGCTAAATATTTACCAAAATGAGTTAATTTTTTGTATTTTTGTGCAGTAAATATCCAGTATGACAAAAAGTTTTCATCATATAACTTTTTCAGTATCATTTTCTGAGAAATTTTAATTTTAGATTTTCCATAATAATATGGGACAAATATTTTATAATTTACAGCTTCCTATTTAAAAATTAGTATTTTTATTTTTTTGCACACATTTATATTTTTTTTTAATTCATTAAAAAAATACTTTTCAACTAAATAGATTAATAAATTCATATTTGGGTATATATTTCTTAACAATTTATTTATTTTACAAAACTTTTAATTCTCCCTCGTACTATGATTTTTTTAAATCTTAATGTAAAGAATCAAAATTTTCTGGGAAAATGATAATTTAAAAATAGTAGAATTTTTTGTATATTAATTAGTAGTGGACCAAATCGTTTTATTAACTTCATTTTAATATATGGTGACTGATATTGCTTGTAGCTAAAATTATTACTATTTATTATACACTACTGTGCTTTTATTGTATATAATTTGTATATTTTGAATATTTTTTGTAATTAAATATGTACAGTGTTAAAAGCTTAAAAACATATTAATTGTTGATGAGAATATTATTGTATTATGAAAATTAATCATTAAAGAATTGAAACTCCGTATTATTTATTTAAAAACGCATATTGAATATCCAAATGAATCCATAAAAGATCCCCCAACAGTGATTTCGTCGTATACAAACAATATTTTTTGTCCAATCCTAGAAATCGAAATGTTGAAATTAGAGCTTTTACTAGTACTTGAATAATCTATATACGCAAAGAGAAAACTTCGGACCCCTTTTTGCGAGGAGTGGGAGATTTGTATAGTTCAAGTTTGTACAGGGCCAAAATGTATCTCATCTTAAAACCCTGTCAATTTTTTTTAGAATCAAGTTTTTACTTTTCTTTATTAATTTTATTTTTGAAAGACAGGCGCGAAAAATAGGAAAAACAGAAAAAAAGTAAAAACAGAAAAAGTAAAAAAAATATTAAAAAATGGGAAACAATAGGATATGGGAAAAACTTGGGAAATGAGGAAAAAAATCGGAATGACAAAAAATTAAAAATTGTGAGAGTTAAGAGAAAAACTCGGGAAAAACAAAAAAGTAAAAAAAAATTGGAATAAACTGCAAAAAAAAGGAATTAATAAAAAAAAGAAAAAAATTGGAGAATTGAGAAAAAATATAAAAAAATGGGAAATAATAGCGTAAAATAGGGAAAAAGGGTAAAAATGAAAAATTGAGAAAATGGAAAAAAAATGGGCGAAAATGGGAAAATATAAAGAAAACAAGAAAATGAATGAAAAAATTTAAAATAGGGAGAAATAGGAAAATACAGAAAATGGAATAAAATCGGAAAAAAGAAAAAAATCAGTAAAAACAGATTTGAAAAATAGAAATAAACTGGTACAAATAAGGAAAAAGAAAAAAAATAGAATTGTAAAAAAATAGACAAAAGAAGAAAAAATATAGGAAAAAAACGGGAAATAATAGGGGAAAATTGGAGAACGTAAAAAAAATAGGGAAAAATAGCCACATGGGCGAAAATCGGAAAATATACATGCAAAAATAAGAAAAATGTGAAAAAACAAAAATTTGGGAAAAAATAAAAAATAGTACACTAGGAAAAAACAGGGAAACTGGGAAAAAATCGGAAAAACAGGAAAATGGAAAAAATGTTAAAAATCGGAAAAATGAAAAAAAAAGGAATAAATAAATAAAATAAAGAAAAATATGAGAATGGGGAAAAACAGGCAAAAGTAGGAAAAAATGGGAAATATAATGGCAGAAAATTGGAAAACGTAAAAAAAATAGGGAAAAATTGAAAAAATGGGAAAAAGAAATAATACGAAAAAATTCAGAAAAATGAAAAAATGGACGAAAATTCGAAAATATATTGGCAAAAATAAGAAAAATGGGAAAAAATAGAGGAAAAAGAGGGAAAATATGAAAGATAGTAAGAAAAATTGAAATAGGTTAAAAATTTGGAAAAAATGAAAAAAAAGAGTTAATAAATAAAAAAAATAGAGGAAATAGGTGAATTGTGACAAAAGGCAAAAGTAGAAAAAATATAGGAAAAAAATGTGAAATAATAGGTGAAAATTAGGGAAAAGTAAAAAAAATGGTAATTTATAGGATGTAAAAATAAAATGGGAAAAAATAAAGAAAAATGGTAAAAATTAGAAGAAAATGGACGAAAATAGGAAAATATATAGGCAAAAATAGAAAAAACACGAAAATGGTAAAAAATAGGAATAGTAGGGAAAACAGAAAAAAAAAGGGAAAAACGGGAATTAATTTAAAAAAAAACATGAAAAAACAGTACAAAATATGAAACAACATAAAAAACGGAAAATACGAAAAATGGAAAAAAATAGGAAACAACAAAAAATAGGAAAAAATGGGCAAAATATACGAAAATACAAAAAATCAAAAACAGGAAAAAATGAGAAAAAATAAAAAAATTGAGGTACGCATACATATATAGTGTTATATTATTCAATAAAAAAAACTTAAATATTATATTTAAAAAACTGTAAGGGGCAGAAAAAAATACTAGAGCGCGTATATAAATATATGAAGCACCTTATAGTGTGCCTCACTTTTACATATATTTTTTTTCAAAAACTATTTCTTCAATGTTATACATTTCTTTTACTGAATTAAACAAAAGCAGCTTTTGCAATTGCATAAAAAAATATTATGAAAATTTATCCAGTGGCGTAGAAAGTTCTCGGCAAGTATTCGCCGGCCATATACACAATACTGCTAAAAGGTTTTATCGTCATAATGAAGGTCATTTAGTCCAGTATCTTTAGCTGCAAAGTTTCATTCAAAAATATTTATTTTTAAAAAAATTAAATTATATATAAGGATTTTTGAATATTTGATTTATATTCATTATTTTATGAGAGGATTCTAAACGTTTGATGAACGTCGAATTATGAAACAATGTCATTGAACTTGCGGGGGATTATAGTATTTTGGACACCCCTTGTATATTTTATATTTTTTTCAATGCGCAAATAATAACGCGACTTTTCGATCAATTAGAAAAATAATTGCACTAAATATTTTGCAGTCATCGCATAACGTCTACATTTATACACGTTATACCGTTTACTTTTATACTTTTATTCTACTTTGCATGCTCAACGCTATGATAATCTTTAAATGCGACAGGTGTTGGGTGCGTCATAATAAAATAAGAAGTCATCGCTTGAAAAGCGATACCGAGACAAAATGAAAGTACGCATTTTTCATATTTTAAAACTATTTCGCAAGCAGCAAAAATTTTTAACTTTGCATGAAAATTTATTTAATTTTAAAGTCTCCTTGATAAACAATCAATTAAATTTTATAGAATGAATCTTTTCAATCTTTAGAGTTTGGGTAATATGCGTGCGCAATCCAGCTAAAATGCCTCTACAACCCTGTCGCAACTCGAACCTGTATCCCGTGGTGCAACATTGCCAAATATATTATTTTAGCGCATAAACTACCACTACAAATTAATACATTATTACTCATATTAAATATATCTGATTCATTCAAACCAATATTCTTTTAATAATTAGGCACCTGCAGCTATTTAGAGTACGTTAGCCTCAAATATTAATTCATAAAAAATTTGATGTTCTATGATGAATATTTACATCATAATAAAAAAAATACACAAACATGTAATAAATTTCTAATTTGGTAATAAAAATTCAGTTAATTTTAATTTTGTTGTATAAATATATAGATTTTTTTACTTTAGTATCAAATTATAGTTGAAGTTTATTGTCTCAAAAATAAAGAAAAAGTTGCTCTTCCGGTGGATGATTGAATTTTGACGGGAAGGTGTTGGCAACATTGCTTTATCGGCCGCTACGATATTCTTCTTGTAAGTTGCGTGTACAGATGCGGTCCGGTTATCTTTCGTTTTTTTAATAGATTTATGTGACGGACATTGTTAAAAAGTACTTCAAATAATAGTTGAAGTATTTGTGTAAACATCTATAATAAGTTTGATATCAACCATCGCAGATTAACTTCATAATAAGGTAAAAATACAACATGGTTAGGTAGTTTTAGTTTTTGCATGCCTCCGCTGTGCGCGCAAAAGAGCGTTTGTCTGGTTTATATTTTTCTTTTCAATGCTTATAAATATGTTTTATTGTGTTGTCATATCTTAATCTTTAGTTATCAAGTAGAAATATCCTCCACCTCGATTATTGAAAAAGTTTTAATTGATAAGATTAAGCGCAACGTATGCACGCGTTTATTATTCGCACTCTTTTGTTTTGATTTTTAAGGTGTACTTAATAGTTTTTAATTAAATAGTGTTAAAGTTATTTTAGATAATTCAATTAGTTATTTGTTTATTAGGATGACATCGGTTAAAAATCGGGAACGTATTTTAGAGGCGATTGACCAGTTGCGGCGCCGTAAAGCTCGTCCAGATATCCAAAGAATTTGTAATTATTTATTTCGACGGTTCGCAATTAATTCATCTGAAGCCAGAGCGGATTTAGAATGGTGTGTCGCTAATAATTTTGTACTTAAAGTTGAATACAAAGGTAACATAAGTTATCGCAACGCTGCAAAAAAATACGCACAAATGAGACAGAGAAATCCCGAGCAGAGAAAACCGCCGCCTAATCAAGGTACCTGTGCAAGTGACAGTGGTTACAAAACAAATAGGCAATTTAACGAGCTGTTAACGAATGCGTTCGGTGAATTAATTGTAGAAGAACCGGATTATTTAGAAATTGGGGTACCCAGTACGGAAATAATCAACAATATATTAGCAAAGGACAGTGTCAGATATACGAAAAAGTATATAAGTATATTATTAGAAAAAGAAGTTGAGGCCGGTGGATTGATAAAGATGGAAAATGGCAATTATCTCATGGGACCTTCCAAAGACGAAGACAATGTGAAAGAGAAAGCTAGAGAATGGAAAAGGGAACTAGCTGCGATCCAAACGAACGAAGTGAACAGAGATCAGTCGCAATCAATTAATAGAAATAATGGCAACCACTATATTATTCAAAGTAAAATTAAAAAATACTCTGTGCCAGAAAATAGAAAGGAAATGAAAAATGTCAATTACGAAATTATTATGGATTCGGCCACGAATTCTGCCGATGAAAAAAAATCAGATGCTTCATTAAGAATCGGAGGAAGACGTAAGGTCAGTAAAGTCAGTATCCTTCCATTTTTATTCACCTCTACTTTTATTTGACAGCTGTCAAAAAATGTATTTTTCTTAACAATAGTTCAAATAACGAAAAAAAAAATGTCTAATAAATATAAAGTATGTAAACAATTTATTTATTATTTTTTATTGTAATTGTAATTCTTGATGTGATAAAAATAATTAAAATGACCTATTTAAACTGCATTTTTTAAAATAGAGTGTGAAAGTTTAATTATTAATACAAAATTGAGTAAATAAATTTAGTTAATTATTATAATAATTATATTTTCAACAGAGGGCAAAGAAAGTATTTGATCCATCAGATAACCACATTCCAAAAAAAAGAGGTAGACCAATTGGTTCTTTGAACCGATCAACCATCGAAAGACAGTTAGCTAGGTTAAATAATGACGATACTAGAGAAAATCGTCCCGATTCCAGAACGTCAAGTAATGGAAGAGACCAAGGCGGAGTATGTTCGGTCTGCCATCTACAAAATAGAAAAGGACCCAGTGATAAAATGGTAGCTTGCAGAGAATGTAGCAATAAAGGTTAGTTCTGCTAAAATAATATATAATAACAATTTTTTCTTTAAACGAATAATAATAACTATATTACTTTCAGCAAATACAATTTTTTTTAAAGCTTTTACAATAATAATAGTGCTTTATTGAGACATTTAGTTTTTGATTATATAATTTTACATTAAATTTAAAAAAAACCAAAAGCTGATAAGTATAATACTTATATCGGTGTATAAAATATTATTACGTTGTATTTTGGATAACTCTAAAGGTTCTATAAAATCTGAAATATTATTACTTACATTTACTTTGGAGTGTAACTTCCAATATACCTCAGTAACATAGGGTTACCAGAAATCAAAACCAACTAGTTTAACAATAAACGTAACAAATTTATTAGATAAACTGTCAGTAGATAGAACGTCCTTTAACTTTAAAGATTCAGTAAGTAAAGGCAATGACGTTTAGAATAAAACTTTACAAGTTGATTTCTTGCATAATTGTCACAATCTAAACGTCATTGTCATTAGTTACAGATCCGTTAAAGTTAACGAACGTTATATCTACTGACAAAAAACAATATATAAAATACCTACTTATCAAAATAATCATACAAAATATATACTTACTCTATCATAATACCACTGAGGACAATCGTTTTTCCAGGAGAGGGACTTTTACTTTTTGATTGAGTCCCAAATATCACTGTCCCAAAAATATCTCCACGGCTTCGAGTAAGCGAAATTAAGTTTCTTTGTTCACCTTACAATGACCAAAGTTTCTCCAAAATAAACAAGTGTTTTTTAAACAAATCTTGTTTTAAAATTTTGAAATTTGGTATACATTATAAAGCATGTTGGAAATTTTAAATAAATTAAATTTAAATAATTTCATATACAGGACGAATCTTAATTATCGCTTACCTAAGCCATAAATGGAAAATATTAATTACATTTGAGCAAATAATGAGAAAAGAAAAAACAGCAATAATTATAATAATATTAGTAAGGATAATAGTAATAATATAATTAATTACGAGGAAATTAAAATATAGATAACAAACATATACAATTTGAAATTTAATCACGAGTTTAAAGCAGACAAATGAAAAAAACAGTAACCACGTGACATAATATGAGAAAGTAGTTTAGGCATTGGTTTTTATATTAAAAGAATAATAAAAAAAAACTCGTAGTAATTGTCATCATACAATTAATATGTTATACTTGTTTAACAGCACTTCTGTAAGTAACACTAAACTTTGTCCTGTTGCGTATCTTTAATGTAACTTTTTTGTATTATAGGCCTGATGATGGATGAAACATGTTGCCTCCTGCTGTTAAATATCCTAAATTATATTATTGCGGTATGACTACGAGTTTTTTTTTATTTATTTTTTATTATTTGCATAATTTTACCACATTTGAATATGGATAATCTTCCGCTTTTTATATTATTTTTAGTTAGTTATATTAAAAAAGGAAAAAGAAATAAGTCGACGGCACATGGATTTATTCAAGTATTCTATGTATTGTTTCTCTTGTAGATTCAAGAATATATTTTTTTAGTTTATTCTTAAAATACTCTTGCGTTTTTAATAAAACCAGGAAGGGTATTATAAATTTTTGGAGCCATATATGTTACACTTTTTGCCCAGTTGATTTTTTCGTTTTTTCTGTTATAAATGTTTTAGTTTATTCCTTGTGTCATATTTGTGACTGTTCAATTTAAGCTCACTTTTATTTTTATATTAGCTGTATTTCTTTTGCACTTGGATCAGTTCTGAATGGGTCAAAACTGACCACACAAAAATACAAATAAAACGCGCCTAACCAAAGCAACTAACACAATTAATAATTGTCATTCCGTTCCTGTTAATTACCATCTGCGACTGGCATTAAAGTTTATTTATTTTATCTATGACCAGTATTTTTAATAATTTTGGCAAAGAATAACGTTCTTATATTTGTGCTTTTGAGATTGCAATAAAATATATCAAGAAGTAGCCACCGACACCTGTACTTTAAGATTACAGATCCGTAAACAAATAGTATTGCTCTTGATCAGTCCACTTGTTTTAAATTATTGTAACGCCATTAATTACTGTCAAATTATTTTAAAAATCCTTGCCACCTGCTTCGGATCATTTCAGCATCGGTAAGGGGAAACGTGATCCAGATCATTTTTGATTCAGATCAGTTGCAAATAAAACGGTGAAGTAAGTGATCTAGAAGTGAACTGAACCTGATCCAAGTGCAAAAGAAATACAGCTATTGGTAGACACTTGTGAAGTAATAATTAATAAAGTTGCTGCAAATCCATTACTTTATACAATTTATCAGAGGAGAAAAAATTGTTTTTTCCCATCATGCTTTTCGATATTTTTTTCTGGACTATTCTTAATATTAGAATACTTTTACAAGTGTTTCCAAAGGCTACTATGCCGTATATAAGAAATGGTTTTTAATGAGCTAAAATCTAGTATATCCTGAAGTACTTTAAATCTATGAATTAGAAATTGAATTTATTAATAACACATTTAACAGGTTTGTCCCATCTAAGATGATTATTCAGAACAACGCCTAAGTACTTGAATTCATTCATATATTTTATACTGGCATCATTTATATATCTAAGGTATCAAAGGTTGGTTTACTTCATAGAATATCAATATATGTGGGGAGAAATGACGTTTTCAAATTGAAATTGAATTTCTATTACGTATTTCATAATTTTAATTCTTGAATTTCTATTATGTTTTTCGTAATTTTAATTCTTGATTTTCTATTATGTTTTTCATAATGGAAATACGTGTATTAAAATTATGAAATACATAATTTTAATTCTTTAACAGAAAAATTACGGAATTAAAATTTTTGAAGGAAAATTTTTTTTTTCTTGATTTTTAAACGATGTTATTAAATACCAAAACGTCACGCCATAGTTTTATATATTTTTGGAGTTATGCAAAAATAGTCCTCTGCAGTTTTTGGGATGTCTATTTTGTGTGTTTAGCGTTTGTTCTTAGGGATATCTTCTTTTTCCAAGCTGAATTAAAAATTCTAGATACTTTATTATTTCAGACGTTATTTCGCCGTATTCTGGTGCTTTTTCTATTTTTATTGTTTCGATAAACTCCTTTTGGTTGATTAACTATGTCGGCTTTTACTTGATGAAAATCCATTATTATATGTCAATAAATAACAAACCGTTGTATGATTTTCACAAAAATAACAAAGGTTATTACTTCATTAGACTAATATTATTTACCAAAATATCCAGAAATTTATACTAAACTAAGAATAATAAGTACCTCTCTAATATTATGAGGGCTTAACTAATAGCTATTAACAATTATTAAAGCAATTGAAAGATTAAAAGAATTTTAAAATATTTTAGGTTATTAGTTTCTGTTTGGTGTATATTTTGCTATTTCAACTGTCTTTTAAAGGATACAGTTTATTATTCATTAAATTCATTCATCTTTTTATAAAATTTTCATATTCTGTTATTGTTTTATACGAAATATATCAAAGAAAAATTGCAAATTAGTTGTAAGATTTAAAAAAATTGGTATTTTTAGCTCATATTGGATGTTTAAATGGAGATGATATGATGCTAAAAATGTATCCGGACAATACGTGGCAGTGTCCACATTGTAAAACTTGTGTTGTATGTTACGAAACTTCAGATGCTGTGAGTATAAACTAATTCTTAAATTTTTGTGAGATATTTTATATTAATTTTTTTAGGGTAACTTAACAGTATGTTTTGTATGCGCTGACGGTTACCACGCAAGTTGCCATCAACCTAGAATTACAGATAAACTAAGAAATGGACAAAAATGGCTTTGTGCTAATTGCCAGATGCCAGACGAATTAAAAATTAATGCAATTCAAGCTAATATAGGAAATTCGTTTAACCATAAAAGTTATAAGAGTTCTTTAGGTTAGTATTTGGAATACTTTGATAGAAATTTACCATAATGTTAATTTAAAGACTTAATTTCAGATAATAACGATAATTCATCATCGAATTCTGGGAATTCTTCACCTTCTAATTCTATTTCACCTTCTATGTCACCGACTCCACCTCATTTGAGCCCCCAAACTGGTTTGAGATCTGAAACGCCTGATGCTGACGCTCAGTCAGATTCTCAAAGTGTTAAGGATGAAGAGGAGGAGGATAATATTGATCCTTCGATTCCTGATGCCACTCATTGGACTCCGGATGAAGTTTATCAGTATTTTTATCAATATTTTCCCGAAGAAGCGAAAATTTTTAAAGAACAGGTACGTGAAATGGAAATAATTGATTTTTTACAATTTGTAGTCTACATTTTTTTATTGGTTTTTTGTCTAAATTAATCTAAAACGGAGTATTCAGAGAGGGGATAGGACGTTTCGCCACGGCCGTTTCGCCACCAGCCGTTTCGCCGCCGGGAAAATGAGATATTGATGAGAGTTCTGGGAATAAGGAGTTTTTTATTGGAAATTTCTTCTTCAATAACCTTTTTTTTATTTCTTAAATATTGATAGTTTTCAAGTTATTTGCAAAAAAATTAAACCCATTTTTTATCTTAATTTGTTAATAACTTTTGCAACTGTTTATGTTTACCATTCAAGTAAAAAAATTATAATTTTCCCGGCGGCGAAACGGCCGGTGGCGAACCGCTCGTGGCGAATCGGCTGCGGCAAAACGTCATAGACCCTTCAGAGATTAGAATTAAAAAAATTCTTTCATGTATGAGAGAAGTCGAATGAAAATAAGATCTCAAAAATATAGAGAAAAATTTTGGGATTTTTTCAGTTTTAGTTAAAATGTATTGTAATTTACTATTCATTTTTCAGAAAACTTTATTTTTTGTAATAGTAAAAGATTGATCTCAAGCGGAGTTTAAAAATAAATAATTTTGTTGTGTTTAAATTCGTTTTTGATAATTTTTTCAACGACTTTTTAGGAAATCGATGGCAGGTCTCTCCTTTTGTTGAGAAGAATAGACGTTTTGACAAGTCTGAATTTGAGACTGGGTCCAGCGTTGAAAATTTACCGACATGTAGTCAAGTTGCAAGTGAGAAGGGACGATCCAAAATTGTATTGGCTCTAAAAATGATCTCATTTAAAAATTCGGTATTTATTTTATTGATTTTAATATTACTGATTGATATAAGTTTTATTTAAATATGTTTGTTTTAAATGACTGCATGGTTTATTGATTATTAGATATAAGCTTTATTATTTAGTTTTAAATAATTTTGTTATTGAGTTTCACCAAGAAATGTTCACGTACATATACAAAAATAACTTAATTTACATTTTTTTTTCTGTTTATTGTCTATATTTTTTGTACCCAATATTTTAATTAAAAATATTGTTTATTAATGACTTTTTGTACTTATTTTAGTTTATTTTTATTAATTTCACAGTCTTTAATTTATTGCAGACATTTTTGTTCTTATTGCTACACGGATTTTCCATATACGATATCAGATAGTTTTAATTTGCAATCTTGCTCAGGATTGATATTTACATAATAACATTCTACCTTCAGTGTAAGTAATTGTCCAACTAAGTTTTTGGTAAAAAAAAAATGACATGATAATTTTTTATACTGATTTAGCAGAGGCATTTGATCGAGTAAGCCATTCTGTACTATTAAAAAAATCCTATGCACTTTCTGATAATCTTACTTTACTAACCATACTAATGTAGTCAAATTTTTAAACTGCTATTCAGATGGTTATAAAATCAGGTCCGGTGTACCGCAAGTTTCTATTCTTGGTCCTTTGCTGTTACTTATGTTTATAAATGACATCACTGCTATGGCTATTTAAAATTTGCAAAGTTTCTTCTATTTGCAGATGATTTAAAATTATTTTTTAGAAATAAACAACATTCTAGACTACTAAACTAAAACAAGATGTCCAAGGTCTATCCACATTCTGTAAAAATAGTGACTCACACTTAAATGTATCAAAATGTAAATTAATAATTTTTTCTAGAAAGCAAGATATAAACACAAATTATTTCATTAATGAAGTGAACTGAACGATTAACAAAAATTAAAGATCTGGGGGTATTATATTTTAAGGAGCATATATTCTAAACTTAACTAATGAATCTTACAGATAGTTTAATAGGTTTTATTCTCAGATATAGTGAATAATTTCATTGTGATACTGCAATTAAGCATTATAATGCATATGTAAGGTCGAAACTCGAATACTATTATTGAAACGTTCACTTAATCTCTTATTAATTTCCATTTTTAATCATATTTCCTATATTTTTCTATTTGCGCAGAATTATTTTACGTATAAATTCTAATTTGATTTTTCCCTGTATAAAATTTACACTACTTATATTTTTCTTAAAATTCGTAAAAGATTCAAAATAGCTAAAAAGTTGTCCTCAGGAATGCAGTTATCTACGATAACATAAACGAATTGGCGATAACAAGTCGCAATAGGGTAGATTCTCACTACGCAATTACAATGCCTACGTCACGAAAAAAAATAATTTCTGGGTATAAAAGGGGCATGAAATGAGAAGTAAAAGCAGTCTGAAAATTTTTACCATCGCCTAAACTATCTAACTACGCTTGTGTGTGCGAAAGGGTTAAGTCAGGAGGAGTCTCATTTACCAATTACAACAATACTCAATACATTACACTAAGAAAAGGTACGGTCCCTTTGAAACAAAAATAGAATTAATTATTTTGGGACGGTAAGAGGCAATGTGATCTCCCCTCCCCGTGAAATTTTCCCAATCAGGGATGTCGCAGACGGCGATCGACCCGCGGGCATTACATCGTCCTACCTGAATGATTAGGACATTATTGACCATAGTAAATACAGGCGATTTCAAATAAGAAGGTTGAAAAATAAAAGCAAACAGAAATATAAAAATAATTACACAAACTCAAAATGCAAATTGGTAAAATGTGACAAATGTCTTCTCTTTCGTGCACCCAGTGGCGGGTCTCTGAGGGGTCCTCACATACAAATAGAGTACGCAAGAGTAAATAATGTTTCAAGGTTTTGATTTTTGTAATTATCATAAAAGGTTGAAATTACTGAATATACGATTTGAAGGTTTTTCAGTGTTTTATTTTTTTTACTTGCAGCAATCTTTACTATAAGGAATAAAAATGCATCACAACTGGGTTCTTTAACAATACTAGACGATCAGGTATATTTTATGATAAATTTGAGTATGGAAGTTTCTTACCGAAATGGCCATCGGTTTGTTACGTTGTACTCGCCTTTTTCATGAGATAAATGGCCAGGGGGGTGGGAGGTTACATTATATTATCTGGAATCCCTTGACCACATCACATAGTGATATGATAAAGGGAATTCAGAAAAAAAGCTTATATGGTCTTTATATCTAAAGAAATTTGGAGTTTATCCATTTAAGGTTTCTTATTATGTACAAAGAATGCTTTTTGACACTGTATTATTGAAGGAAGTATTATTGAAGGAAACATGCCCAAATACCTTTCATCAAATTATAAATTCTTTAGCGATTCTATCCATAAATTTTAATGTTACCTGACCAAAGACTTAGATGTACGTTTTATTTAGAATATCTCCAGAAAATACAAACTCGCCCTTGGTAAACTGTTTAATAGCAAATGAATGACCTTATCCTGCTGAATGAAGACCTTGATCTATTTAATATGGAGTACTATGTTACTCAAACTGTGATATCCTTGTCAGGCATAGAATTATCACGTAAAACTGTTTATTTCGGTTCCGTTTTCGTTTTGCTTTCCCGGGGGAAGTATAGTGATCGAGCAAAAAAAAATTGAGATATCGATGGAAATATTTGAGGTCCCCCAAGAAGATTGAAACCATTTTCAGAGTAAGGTCTGTCTGGGTGTAATCTTCCACGATAACTGTCGAATGGTTTGACCCATCAAGCTGAAATTTGGTTAGAAGGATTGATGTGTGCCTCGAATGCGATCATTACTTTTTGGTTCAAATTGATACAGTAAGGTCCTCAAGACCGACATTGAATGTAAGATTTTTTGCCTTTTTTGCTTTTCTTTCCTTTCTTTGGAGTTTTTACCACTTTTTTTTCCTTTTTTTTTATTTATAAACTTTTTTTAATAGTTTTTAATTTTTTTGTCATTTTCTTATCTTTTTTGGCGTTTTTTGCTTTTTTCCATTTACTTTGTCTTATTTGGCTTGTTTTTGGACTTTTTGTTGATTTTTGTTTTACCATTTTTTTTTTCATTTGCCTTTATTAGACTTCTTTTTCCGTTCTGCTTTATTTTACGTTTTTTTTCCTTTTTTGCTCTTTATCTATTTTTGCATCTTTGCCTCTCGTTTTCAATTTTTACAAATTGTATTAGGTTTTTTATCGTATTTTTGATTTTTGCCCATTTTCAATCTTCTTTTATTATAGTTTTAATTTTTGCTGAAATTTAGCAATTCTTTATTATTCTTGGCATTTTTTTGAAAATAATTCGGTACCTTGTTAATATTTATAATAACTTGCTACCATTTTTAGTAACTTTTGTCGTTTTTCATTTTAATTAATTTTTGCGCATATTTGCAATATTTACCCATTTTTTTCAGCAATTTACTTCATTTTACTTTACCTTTCAGAAATTTTGTATTTTTTAATTAAAATAATCCTATTCTCCACAGAAGAGCCGGGAAAGTTCTGAGGTGACACAGCCGATTTTTGTAGTATATCGTGATGTATCTTAATTGTATGTTATGTATTTCAAACTTTTATTGTACTTTAACTTTATTGTGTTAAATTTTATGTAATTTTCTTTTTGACTGCACTATACATTTTTAAATGGCTGTAAATGTGCAGTATAAATAAATAAATAATTTTTTTTTAACTACGAACACGAATTCATAATCCTAAAATACATAGTGTATTTTAGGTACATGGTAATAAAAGTTTTTGTTTTTTGTGGCAGTGTAATAGATTAAATGTTAAACTCTTCTCATATATTTATTCAAGCAACTTTGTCACCTAATATTAATATGTTTTTCGAAGAACTATTTATAAAATAAGCTTTTTGAAAGGATCTTCCCAGGTTCTAAATGAGACGTAGTTGTGAACATTTTGTTTTTTGAATGAGAAAATATTGATTTCATACGTATCAACTCCTTTTCATAGCTTTCTGTATCATTTGTTAATTTTAATTAATATTCATTTTCTTTGAGAGATCAGTCCCTTCTTTAGTTTTCTCTATGATAAGCAAAAATTCTTCAGTTGGTAATTGTAAGTAAGTTTCATTTTATATCCAAAAGAAATCTGACGAGGCTCAATTAGAATAACGGAATTTTTATCTCGTGAATAAATTTGTCAGAAAAAGTATATAATTTTCTATAATAATCATTAAATTTAATATCAAATAAATTGTGTGTCTTCCAAACATCGACGACAGATTAAAAAATTATCTTCAGAATTAAGAGGTTTGTGAGGTTTCATTGCACCGCGAAATTAATATTCATTTCTCACTCAGCTCAGTTTAAGTCAATTTAATGGGTATTAAAAATACACAATTGTGTACATTCGATCACATGTGGGATAATAATAAATTTATAGTGTTAATCGATTAATCCAATCCCAAGTAGAATAGATAGCTGGAATTTAGTTATAACAACTTTCTCACAATTAAAATAAAAGCTGTTTGGTTATAATGATTTTTTCAAAACATTACTCAAATGTTGTCGTATCCATGAAAATTATAATAATAGCCAATATTATTTGGTCTCCCTGACCTCTTTCAATATCTAATTAGTATTATATGACCAGTTTATGCAAGTTTCCGTTTCTTCGGTGAATATTAAACCAGTGAATTTTGAATCAGTGATAAACTTCCACACGATTTGAAGAGACCAAAGAATTGTTGAAAAATTGGAAATCATGCATAATAATCAGTAAATTAAAAGAAAACTTGGGTTTATTAAAAAAATCCATGTTTTTCTAAAAATTAGCGGGCCCCTTCAAAGACTACATGCTAGGGGGAATCCCCCTGTTACCCCCTCCTGTTGGTGTTAAGTCAGATAGATACATCATGTAACAGACTCAATTACTTAAAAAAAATTGTACATACATTTATATGCTATATACTTCTACCTCGTATACAAATCAAATCAGATACTTCCAAAAAATCTATTCGCCTTTAGATATTTAAGAAATTATTAAAACTAAAGACATTTCATACTAAATAATAATACTTTTCGATTTACATAATTAATTGTCACGTGGATAAATCCAAAAAAATGATACTCTTCTTAGCTGACAAAAAATAGCGATCTGAGACAAAATATTGAAGAATATCGTCACCACTAACCATAAGCTTTTTGTCATAATCATAAAATTAGTGTGGATAATGTAAAATTACTTAAAAATGTACCCATCAACAAAAGGTTGTTGGATGCATTTGAAAGTGTTGAAATAATTAAATGTAAAAAGAGTTTAAATAAAGATAAAGGATCTATTCCATTATACCACTATATAGTTTAATTAGATAAGGTTGGCGGGTTTTTTCCAAATGATTGGAGAAAGCCTCCGCACTTAGCGCCGAATCGCATTCAAGTGTGAATAGCTAGATCGTAGGTTTAATATTTATTTTATCATCGACTCCTGATGATGCTAACGTAGTTAGGGAAACGTACGTAGAGTGGTTTAAAAAGTGTAGTTTTGGTTAGTGGTGACGATATTCTTCAACATTGTTGAAAACCAAAGGTTCTAAATTCCCAATTCAAGTTGAGACAAAATGCTAAGCAGTTATTCGCTGGGTGGAGATTGTAGTACAAAAAAGGAAAATCGGGACGGAAAAACTGATTTTTTGCCAAAGAAAGTTGTTGAGATGGAGAATTACAAGTTTAATATTCTTATCCAAGTTGTAAGCCAATCCATTGTTACAGAGCTGAAAAAACAGACAAATATTTGCGATTTTATTTGTGAAAATGAAACATATATATGTATGAGGTCCTATATGAAGAAAGAATAATAAGAGACAGATTTATAGTTGGAATACATTGCAAAGAAAGTCAACTAAGACTGTTACCCCTAATAGCACAAAGTAGTACTACAGATATCCATAAGACTTCTTCTTCAGACATTATGGACATCCTTAGGACATCCTTTTCTGTTACACTGGACGTTCTATGGACGTCCGAGGGACTCACTAATGTCACAACTTTGAACTGAATTCGAACGTCCACCGCGAACCTCCACTGGATATCACCCTGGGACCATTACTAGATATCACTATGGACAGTCACAGAACGTCCCATTTTGGTACAGTAGACGTCAGAGAAAGTGAATTTTTTGTTATATTATTTACACCAGGACACCAGTTCAATTGTAATTGTGAAACTTTTATTTCAACTTCAACAGCCGCTCGTGTGGGAAACTTCATCTACGTGAATAATAGCCACCGTTTACGCTCGTTAAGCGAGCTCGGAGCAGACTCAATAGGATGTTTTAAATCGCGATATACCATACTATTCGTGGCGTCTAAGAAGCACCAGCAAGTGTCTCCATCTTTCAGACGGAGCTTTACTTTTGGTCCATATTATGTCGAGTGAGGAACACTCTTAGGTATCTGTCCCTGACATATTTTTGACATTGCCTATATTAAGTCGGCGAGGGACTGTTTTAAGACTATATGATATGGATATATGTTATAGTCCGTATTATATCCATCACGGACACCTATTGGATATCCGGTATGGACATTGTACATAAATTGTACAAACAAATGGATATATATCGTGGACGTCTTAATACTGAAAAAAAACGAACATCCAAAGGACATATATATCAAGTCCATGGACGTTCCAACAGTTAATGGAAATAAATTGTACGTCCCAAGGACGTTGTGTGCTATTAGGGACGTAAACCAAACATATTCAGAAAATGGAATTCTGTGTATTGAGCCAAGCAATAAGAGCATATACAAGTTTTGGACCCTGCTGAAGAGTTATGTGTAGTTAAAGTAACAAAGAACTTAAGATATTCAAAGTGTACGTCCTTTCCCTAATAGATGTTCTGAATTTAACAAAACTTGTGCTATTTGCCCCACTAGAAGCCAATTCGAAAAGTCCTGCAATAAAAAAGTTTAAGAGGATAATCTGGAACTAAGTGGAAAAGAAGTTAGGCTAATTGAGAAGCGAAATGCAGAGGAAAACGAAAAAAAATCAGCTATTTATTAATTGCACAAGGATGGTAATGAAATAAATTTTTAGTTAGATATTGGTTCAGATGCAAGTATTTTACCTAAGTATATTTTTGATTCATTGCCAAGTAAGTTAAAAATTAGTAATTTTGTAATTTTAGTATTTTATGGAATTTTTAAATCTGGACCTATAGGCGAAATAATTTTAAATTGTATGTACATGAATTTGTTGTATAAAGTCGAATTCGTTATATAACAAGTATTTAAAAATATGTAGTTTTGGTGAGTTATGGCAAAATCCTTCAAACAAATTAACTAATTTTAGTTTGGTCATTTGAAAGCAATTAAGTTTACATAATAAATTATATCAAAGCAAAAAAGTAAATAAATCAAGACTATATTGAATAATGTGATCTTTAATTAGCTGGAAAATGATGTCCTCGTTTTCCACTGTACAGGGTATAGAAAACTTAATTGCACACTATTGGTAACTGAGAAAAGATAATAAATAGTAAATGTAATTGAAATAAGGAATTTAATCACTGTGTACAGTGGCCTCTAAATTAAAAAGACGAAATCGTCGTATTTTAATCTAAAAATAATATATTTTAATGAATATATTTTAGATTAATACCCGTACTATAAGGAAGAGATACATTTTCACTAGTAATATATCCAATATAAATCGATCTCTTTGACTTTCATGCAAAGTAGGGAACTTGGTGTCGAATTACAAATTCCGGAACATGACTATCCTTGTAATAATCCTTATTTCTATTCAACACCTAATTTGAAGAGACTTGTTTTCAAATACTATCTTAAATCCTTAAGACAATATTTGATTAGATTATTTAATTTTTACACAGTTCCTAGTTTCTTGACACTTATTTCAAAATATAAAAGTGTTTGTTACAGTGAATAAAAATGGAAGAGACGCAAATGATAGCGTTTCGAACAAATCGATCTTCATCAGATTCCTTGGTAAGTATTAAGTACATACAAATAATTTTTAGGGCCAATTTTAAACTTAACAAAATTAAGTTCGAGATAGGTAATTCTATATTGAATAAAAATTATAAAGACGCTTTGAATCTTCCCCATGGTATATTATGTATATTTTAATTAGAATTCAATATTAGTTTGTAAAAAGAATAAAAATTGAAGTGACGTCAATAATTTCGTTAAAAATAAATTAATATTCGTCAGAGTTTTTGGTAAGTATCTGATATTTACGGTAATTAATTGATTTCAAGCTAAAAAAAATAAAATTCACGATATATATAGTAAAATGTTAGAAATAGAAATCTATTGGTACCAAGAACAATTATACATTTTGTACTACAAGTCTAAAAGTCATACAGAATATATTATAATGAAATCATTTTGTATGATTTATAGAAGTTAATTTATTATTGTTATTATTATAAATAAGTGTTGTATTCTAAATATTATATTTGAATGGTTTTTATAGTTGAACATAATGAGTTATTTTAAAATAACTGGTTATATAATAAGGAAACATTTTTTTAAATCAACAGTTCTGGATATCGAAAGAATGTCTTATCAAATTTTAATAGAAATAAAATTTGTTTATATTTAGAAATTAATTTAAAATTTAACTATGAAAATGAAAAATTATTCAGTATTAAAGATTTTGAATAAGATTTTACGATCAAGTAACGATTTTTTTTGTTTTTGATAAAAAAAAAGATACAAAAAAGTCATAAGATTTTGGGGATTTTTGTCAAAGGTAAAAAAATTTTGAAATTTGTTTGAAGAGAGGGAATTATTGAATGCAAATTAACCAAAAAACTTGAATATGTATGCACAAATACCACAAAATATATTAAAAACCTAATTGTTATTAAGACATAGAAGGGGAAACGGCAACTAGTTTCGGCAGAACTGCCATCATCAGGAGTGTAATACATAGTGTCAGAGAATTTTTTTTTATTAATTAGTTTCTTAATTTTTGGTAAGTTTTAACTAATTTGCTTTTTAAAAAAAATTCCCTGGCACTATGTATTACAGACCTGATGATGGCAGTTCTGCCGAAACTAGTTGCCGTTCCCCTTCTATGCCTTCTTAACAACTTGGTTTTTAATATACATGGTGGGTACAAATTAGCGGATAAGCTACACGTGGTGACATTCTTCTATCGTTCTGAATCGAAAATCTTAATGCGAAAATGTTGTAGTATATGCTTCATACGTCTTCACGAGATGCTTAAAGTTCAGATTTTTAGTATAAAAAGAAGAGGAACAACAATTAAGAACATAAAAAATAAGAAATTAGAAGAGGTAGGATTAATTCCAAATAAGGTCAACAAAGTTAGATAAGAGGAAAATAAGACAAAAAAATTTATTAAGTAATTATAATTTTTGTAAAATTTTATGATTTTTTTTGACTTAGGTTTTAATCCACCCCAAAAATAGAGATAGTGTGTCAAAATTTTCATAATGATAAAAATGCAATGCATTGTAATATATAGTTTTACAAATTAAGAATAATTTATAAGTTATTTAAAAAGTGTTAGTGATATTACAAAATAGGGGATAAACAACAAATTATTTATAAAAATGTTAGTGGTTACGTCACTAGTATAAGGTTCTACTGATATAAGGCACTTTTTTACAATTAAGTACTAGGCATAAATAACCTTTTTCTATTAATCTAGTTCTATGAATTGAATATCGAAAAACGACTCTTTTTTTGGTGTTATGGTCATGTTCAATAATGAAAGCTGAAAAATATTGTTAATTATCGAATATACACGGTGTCCCAGGAGTTCGTACCCAAAACTTGGGAGATAATAGAATGGCTAAAATTAATGATGGTACTTCATATATAATTTGTCCATTACGCCCTTCGTTAACGAATTATAGGGCTCCAAAGTTAAAAATTAATGATGGTTTTTATTTATAATTATTAAACTACTTATTTCAAATAAATCAAAAATTAACCATTTATAAACACCATAAATGCGCACTTAATAGCGTTATAAACAAATTTGCACTACCCTTGTCATGTCAGGTACGGACTAAGTTCAATGGTTAATGAGGCACATTTTTTTATCTATCATTTTTTTCACATCTAAATATGACAGCTAAATTCCACAAACGTTTTCTTGTGACAACTCGTTAAAATTAACGGTTTAAGAGATATGTGCGATTTTATGTGACACGTACTGCACATCAATTGCGCGTTCACCATTTTAAAAAAAAATACTTACGATTAAAGGAAACATCTCGTATTACTATTAAATATTAATAAAACAGGACAGTCTACATTTAGAATAATAAACTTCTACACTTTTTATAAATTTTATTTATTTACTAGTTTTATTTACAATAGTGTAATTAAGAAAAATTGAATGAAAACGAATAGGAACATCTTAATTCAACAAAAGTAAAAATACAAAAACAACATAAAAACTTTAAAAAAGATATTACTGTCCTGATTTATTAATAATTTAATAGTAATACGAGAATTTTTTATAAAATTGCACATATCTCTTAAACCGTTAATTTTATCGAGTTGTCAGAAGAGGACGTTTTTCTTTTAAAGCTGTTTGTGGAATTTAACTCTCATATTTAGATGTGAAAAAAATGATAGATAAAAAAAATGTGCTTCATTAACCATTGAACTTAGTCCGTACCTGACTTCATAAAGGTAGTGCAGATTTATTTATAACGCTATTAAGTGCGCATTTATGGTGTTTATAAATGGTTAATTTTTGATTAATTTCAAATAAGTAGTTTAATAATTATAAATAAAAAAACACTTTTTAATTTTTAACTTGGAGCCCTATAATTCGTTAACGAAGGGCGTAACTGACAAATTATATATGAAGTACCATCATTAACTTTAGCCCCTCTATCATCTCTCAAGTTTTGGGTACGAACTCCTGGGACACCCTGTATAACATACAATGCAGGAACAGTTAATTCAAGGATTTAAAAAGACCTTTAAAATTATCTCTAAGCCAAGATTCGGACAGCTCTTTTTTGTAAAGGACAAAATTAATCATAATAAGCTGTTAGAATTGTATATTGATTGACAACTTTTTTCAATTCTTTTAAGGAATAACAATTTGCCTCAAAGATGCTGTACATAGCCCATCCAATTCATGTGTTCATCAATAGTAACTCCTAAAAATTTTGTGGTTGAGGAAAATTCAATTATATCACCATTTAGGTCAATATCTATAGGATAAACAGTTTCATTCCTACTATACGCATTTAGTTTTATTTCCATTCATTATTTCCATTCATTACTAACCACTTTTTATTAAACCATTTAGAAACCGTTGAAAGGGTTCACACTATATTATTTTTAATTTCATTGTCCTCTTTTCCAACAACTTATATGTGTCGTCTGCGTAATTTATTAAAAATTTAAATAAACTTAGTCATTTATATACACTAGAAATAAGATTGGGCCAAGTACACTACCCTGAGGAACTCCTAAAGTTAGACTTAAAAATAGAAGTGTACTCCGTGGAATATAATACAAACTTTTTGAGTTCAATCTGATAGGTAAGAATTAATATACTCCTCGAATATCTATTTTTTCTAAATTCTTAAACAAAGTGGGATGATGCACACTAGAGGCCTTCGATAAGTCGAGAAAGGCACCCAAAGCTAGATTAGAATTTTTAAGTGCCTCCAAATTTTCCGCACGAAAGTGAAGACAGTAGTTGTGGACTTCGATTTTTGAAAACCATATTGGTTTTGGCTTATTATATTTTTAGAGCTGAAATATTTTAAAAACTTGGTCTATAATTTTCTGTTAACCTTCATCAAATTTCTTTGTAAATATAAATTGTATATCTCTTATAAGTAAATTAAATTTTTAGCTTAAATAAATACAACTAAGAAAATGTGAAGATATTTGATTATAAATCAATTTTAAAATCATCTTGTATGTAAACTTTATATTTATTTTTTTAACTTTAATCCGAATAAAAATATTTTAAATTACTTCAAAACAATATTCGATGGAATCCATAATGATTACAAATATCGAAATAACTGAGCATATGTAGAATTTAAAAGCGAACATAAACATATAGTTTATGAAATATTCTATGCAGAAATTAATTACACATTCCCAACAGCAAATGATAAATAATAAAAAAATATGACCGCAACTGCATATCTCGTGTTACCTACAATATCATTTCATTACGATCTCTGATATTTCATTTTACGCTGTTATTTTTTTTTAATACAACATATTTTATCTTGCTGGTACCGATTCATTGATTTCCATACATTCGTTTAAATATTATACAGGGTCGTCGTTGAGCTATTCTATGGAATACTCAATAAACTTTATTCGACACGTGTGCCCACAGACACTGATTCTATCTGAATGTCTATATTTAATTTACCTCTCGACTTCAACGCCATTGATTTACAACCCATTCAAGTGTTCTGGTTCAAAGCTGTTATCATAATTCCTTAAGGTATAAGAGGTGATTTTGATACTGGCTTTTATTTATATAAAAAATAACATTTTCTTAAAGCCTGTAGGACAAATAAAAACCGTACTCCACTTCTCACTTTATGACTTCTTTATTTTTATCTTATTTCGGATTTTACAGTTTAAACACGGCTTTGAAGAAATTATTAGAGTTGAATAACCTTTTAGACGTTATACCACTATAATAATAAATTATCTTTAAATCAAATAAAAAATAGGCTGTGACAAACATACTATTTTCCCGCTTTTATTTCTTTATTGTAAATATAAAGATCATTATGTATAATTTTAGCATTAGAAATAAACACAGTGTTAAAATGGTGTTTAAAAAAACATTTTTTCATATGATTTTGCTGATGGAAATAAGTATCACTCAGGAAATTGGCGATTGCTAGTACTATTTTTGCATACTTTAAAAGTACAGCAGAAACTTGAACTGATTTTAACTAGGAAATATATCGTAATACGAAGTAGTTAATCCGTTACTGAGAGACTGGATTTAACTCTTTTATTTACAGACACCGGGATACATTTTATGGCTGTTTTTTTTGTTATCAAATGTACCAAGCCTCAGTATTAAGTAAAAAAAATCGGATCAATGGTTTCAATTCATTTAAGCGTTATTGCCTCTATATTGTCTATTTCAATGAAGAAAAATAGAATGAAAAAAACAATATTTTTAAGGGATTTGATCGTTAAGTAGGAAAAAGAATATAAAGAAGGCAAAAAAACTTTTTTTTGTACAACAGGGACTAAAACATACATTTTACTCCTTCATTTTAGGGACTAAAGTGACACTTTTATTCCCTTGGGATTAAAATAATTTTAGTCCCCCGTTCGAGGAATTAAAAAATGTTTAGTCTCTCGAATAAAAAAACCAATAGAAAGCATAGCCTTAGTAAATAAGAGGACCCAGGTTCACACCTCCGTCAGGTTAGCTTTTTTAATCTTTTTTATAAATATTATTGAGTGTTTCTTTCATTTAATTACCGTATAAATTTCAAAATTTTAGTCCCTGAGGTGCAAAAAATAGCGTATGTGTTACTTTATTCCCTTGGTACATAATATGCTGTTAGATGACTGAAATATTTTTACTTTTCCTATTTCCAGAACGATTCTGATGTAACACTAACCGATTCTGTTAGAAGAAGTCAACGAAACTATTCGAGATGGTCACCAATCGAAGAAGGAGTAACATTAGCTTGGGACAATCTTTATATATTTGCAACTTTAAAAAAAGAAGGAAGATTAGTTCATAAAAATATTATTAATGGAGGTAAGGTTTATCTTTATCATATGTTATCTTGCATGAAATGGTTTTTGGACGAGTACTCCGTTAATATTACAGATAGGAAGCTGCGCTTTTCACCAATCGATATATTTTTAGATGCTATATTAGACGAGATCTCGTCCAAAAATGAATAATTATATTTTGTGGCGCTCTACCTTGTTTTGTTTAGAAAACATTTGACTAGAGGGTAGGATTACTTAACATTAACCGGAAAATACAAAAAAAAACAATTTTTACACCCAATTTATTAGGATGCAAGCACATTTTCCTTGGGTAATTATCTAACTTGCAACCACAAAAGTCACATGGTGCGCGGGTCTTTTTTTAACTATTCATGGTACGTACATCATATTTTTTTAATTATTTTAGTGACTGGAGCTGTAAAATCGGGAAGTTTAGTGGCTATAATGGGATCAAGGTAAATATTTTGTTAACTTCTTATGAACTGTGATTTATTTATTTCTATTTTATAAATAACTTTGCACTAAGTCAATTTAAAGTGTCTATGAAATTCTAGAACCTGATTTATTGGTTCCTACTTCTTTTTTTTTGAAATCATCTATTTGCAAGCTAGTCAAGGGCTTTTGTGTCTATGGTGATTTAGAATTTTATTAATCTGAATAGTATGTACTACATAAGTTTATTTTTATAGTGGTGCAGGGAAAAGTACATTGATGGCAGCTTTAGCACATAGAACTGGAGGTATGGATTTTTAACTTTTTAAAAACTAACTGTCTATACATTTTTCTTTGGATTATAGGTAATATGTTAACCCAAGGAAATATTTTAATAAATGGAAGACAAATAGGAAACTATATGAAGTATCTCAGTGGCTTTATGCACCAAGAAGATATATTTGTACCATATCTCACTGTTAGAGAACATATGAATATAATGGTAAAGAAAATCACCAACCATCAAGTTTGTACCCCGTTAATTAATTCTTGTTTTCAGGCAAATTTAAAACTTGATAGAAGGATTTCAAAAAGAGATAAACGACAACTAATACATGATATTTTAAGACAGCTTGGTTTGATGAAATGTATTGATAGTAGAATAGGTGGTACGGATCAAGCCAAGACATTATCTGGAGGAGAAAGAAAACGCTTGGCTTTTGCTTCGGAAGTATATTTTCAACAAATATTTTCCAAATGTATTAATTGCTTTTGATAGTTACTTACAGATCCGCCAATATTATTTTGCGACGAACCTACGACTGGTTTGGATTCATATTCTGCTCAAAAATTGGTAACTATAATGAACCAAATGGCTATATCGGGAAAAACGATTTTGTGTACGATACATCAACCATCATCAGACATTTTTGCGATGTTTAGTCAGTTGATTTTAGTGGCTGATGGAAGGATTGCATTTATGGGATCCACATCAAATGCATTAAACTTTTTTGATAGGTACATACAAAGTGCATATTTTAATTGTCTAAATTTGCTTTTCACCAGGAATGGCTAAGTACGTTGTGTTATACCATCCCGTTTAATTAGGTCATTTGACATTGTATACGTTCAAAACAATATAGTGATTTTGAACATTTTAATCAATAAAAAGCACTAAAATTATTTGCATAACTGCTCTGAATACAGATAGTAATTTTAAATTTTTTATATAATTTCTAAATAATACTAAATTACTAGTAATTGTGCAAGGTTATACGTCATCGCTCTTATCAGCTTAAAATTGGCTACTTCAAGGTTATATGTCATCGCTCTTATCAGCTTAAAATTGGCTATTTCAAGGTCATGCGTCATCGCTCTTATCAGACTGACACAGTTAAAAACTTGACCAGACGCAGCTGAAGTATCTGAAGACCATAGCCGAAAATATCTCTAAAGCTGGTAAGAGCGATGACGCATAACCTTGAAGTAGCTACTTTTTGCAAAATCGAGCTTGGATTTTCTTATGGAGATTTAGATGTAGATTTTACTGATAAGGGGCTACAAATCTTGTTGCACGGTTACTATCACTTACAAAAAAAGAAGAAATTATAATGAACAATTAATTCAAACATTTAAACATTTTATGCCAATTATAACAGACACAGCTACATTAAAATGTATCATATTTTTATGCACTGCAGTGTACAAAATTTCTGCTGGTTCCTTTACAGTTCCGTATAGATTTTGTTTTGCAGGATGGGATATGTATGTCCTGGTTCTTACAGTCCAGCTGATTTTTTTATAAAAACTTTAGCAGTATCTCCAGGATATGAAGATAACAGTAGACAGACGATAAAACGTATTTGTGACCAGTTTGCTGTGAGTGATTATGCTAAAGAAGTTGAAATAGTTGTTCAATATGAGCTTCATATGGGCAGAGCTTTAGGGGTTGGTATTTAAAAAATATATATGTACAGGGTGAAAAAGTTCGATTCCTCTTATCCTAAAACTTGCGTACAAAGCTCCCTAATAGCACAGAATGTCCATAAAACGTTTTTATAATGTTCCTAAAAGGCCCCTAGGTCCGAGGTCTTAAAACTAGCGTTATATAAACGTCGTTATTAATGGCACGCTTTTAAAATATACCAAGAAGGACGTTTTATAAACGTTATTTGAGGTATATTTTTAATAAACATACCAAAAAGAACGATTTATAAACATTATTTGTGACACGTTTTAATAGATACACCAATAAGGAAGTTTTATAAACGTTATTTGTGGCACGTTTTAAAAGACCAATATGGACGTTTTATAAACGTTATCCTAGAAAAATGTTTACCGAAAACGTTAGTAAAACGGCTGTCTGGGACGTTTTGAGGATGTTCAAGTTTGTGACATTTGTTCCTTTCTCGTACGTCCATAAAACGTCCAATATACAATAGCGGATCTTTTTAAAACTTCCAGTAAGTCCGGAAGTGTCGTTTTTTACACATATTTTTTGATGACTTTGTGCTATTAGGGCTCTAAGACTCAGATATTTTTATCCTATAATTTTAGCATAACTAGCATAACACAGTTCACCGGGTCCAACTGCTCTGCGACTGATCCTGTATCAGTAAATAATTCTTAAAATTTTAATATAGGGCTTAACGTGGTTTGTGACGTATTTTGCAACGTTGCCATATCAATAAAACTGTCAACTCTCATTGTCATTTGTTATGTTTAAAAGAAGGAGATAAGCATAAATCTCGGCAGTTTTGTAGAAAGTACAACGTTAATTATTGGTCAAGAAACTAGTGGTATGCATAAGGATGGGTTTCCTGGATATAAGTGTTGTTTCTCTTTCTTCCGTTTGCGTTTATTTCTTGGATCTGAAATGAATATGAATTTTTATTTGTTATTACAACTTTTATGGAGGAGGGAACACCTCCTAAACCCCCCGCGGTAATTTGTCCTGGTATTGTATTTGTTCCTTGTATCCTTGTACAGATGTAGGAGTAGAATTACTTATTTTCTGGTCTGAAAAGGAAAAATATTAGAAAAGATGTGATTATTTTTTTTGATACTTACGAGCTTCCCTATTGGGGAAGCTCTGAGAGATCCTCATGGGCGTCGGTAGGGGACATGTTCATCTGATGCATAGGGGTGCATCCTCCATGAGATCTATGAGCTCGTGTGGCAGATCTTTTGCTTCATGTAGAATCATCAGATTCGGTTGAGTGAAGTAATTGGTGTCATATTAGTGGGTTCGTGGATTTCGTTGGATGGGATGCGTCATGGGAGGTAGGAGCATTTCCTGAGGATCCTCCTCTCGTTTTCCAAAACGCCGTGCGAGAGAGAAGGATCGTGGAGAAGTTTGGAGCTCTATACATGATTACAGCTCTATAGATGATTGGACGAATCTAGATTTTGTAGGTGTGCAGTAGAATTTGGGTGTTAAATCTCCAAAATTACCACCCAGGGCTACGATGAGGGATGTTCGTCTCCTAAATCCATTAATATTATTCGGACTTCAGTCGCCACGTTTAGATTTCTTGTGAAGCATATTCCCAAATAGGTAACTTCGTCCAAGGGGACGAGCCTCTCTCCCCAGAGTCTCAGGTTGATGTCATTGAGAGAATGATTTGATTTTAGGGTGTAGTTAGGATGCTTGAAGATGATGAGTTGGGTTTTTTTGGGGGTTTGGAGTAACCCTTCATTTAGAACACCATTGAGAGAAGTATTTCAGAAGTTATTAGGTTTTGTTGGGACTTCAGCTTATGGAGTGAAGGAACACAAATGGCTATTTTTTAGATAGGAGTGAATGAGTTTAATGAGCGGGATAGATAGTTCGATGTTTGAAAGCATCCGAACAAGTCCGGCATTGCAAACTTGATCAAATGCTTTTTGAAAATCAAATAGGACGACCGATGCACAGTGACCAAGGTTGAGCTTTGGAGGTTTGGGTATGGAGTCTTACTAGTGCATCTTGGATGGAATGTTCAAACCTAAATCCATGTTGGAATTTGGGGATCGTTCCCCTTTCATCCAAAAAGCTCCAGATACAATCTTTGAGTAGATTTTCAAAGAGCTAGAATAAGGATATAGGTCTGTAGGAATCTGAAGATGTGAGGTATTTGTGGGGTTTGGGGATCAGGATGGTGTGGGAGTTTTTCCAGAAAATTTGAAAATAGAAATGCTGAAAGATGGTGAGGGTAGGGAGAATGGCGGTGGGAAGGTTTTCAAGTGCCTGACGTTTGATATAGTCAGGACCTGGGGCAGAGTTTTTTCCCTTTTGACAAGTTGGGCTATGGGTGAAGGAAGAAAGGATGTTGTCATGGTTTTTTGGTGGAGGATATTTGTATCCATTTCGAAACGGGAATTGAAGTTGGTTGTTGGTTGAGGGTGTTGAACTGGATGAATATGAGAGGCGTATTACTGGTTTTATATACCAGTATTGGAACTCCATTTAAGGCTTTCTCATTCTGTGCGTTGAACTGAGTTTTTGTTTTTGTAAGTCCTAAGATAAGGGAGATATCGAACTTGGAATGGGACACCTTGTATATAAATAAAAACTAATGTTTTTTTTACTTTAAATTTAGCATAGGCAATTTGAGCTGCGAAAAAACTTGTAAGTAAATAAAAATTCTTGATTTATTTTTTTTTATTTTAAATATTTGTAGTAAACCTATTAGATGGTCGTCTAAGCTTTTTTGGCTAACTCATCGATGGTTTTTGGAGATTTTGAGAAACCCTTCACTGGAACTTATGAAAATACTACAAAGAATTGTAGGCAAATGTTATTTGAAGAAAAATATTTTTTATTTTAATATATTTTGTTTCAGTTTCTCGGTTTTATTGTTGGATTTTGTTATTTAGGAACAGATGCTTTAACTCAAAATGGAATACAGTCTATTCAAGGGATCATTTTTATGTTTGTAAGCGAAAACACTTTCAATCCTATGTATAGTGTTTTAGCGCATTTTCCCAGTTATTTACCACTTTTTTTGAGAGAGCATAAATCAGGATTGTATCATCCTTTTACTTACTATTTATCTAGAGTATTATCTTTGGTAAGTAGATGCATTTTTTCAATAATAAAATTATAATCTATATCTAATAAACATATTTTTTGTTGAGAATGTGCATAGCCAGGACGAACTTTTAATTCACAAATTTTAAAAATTTAGCCCACTATAACGTTTTTGTCGTAAGAGTCCGTCACCGCTAGTCGTTTAAAGCAAGGGTTTTGAAATAACATTTTTTTTTGAGAACAGTATAAGCTATCATTCTAAAATAAAATAAAAACAGACATAAACGAAAATGATAAGCCCAGGGCTCTATCTTTAATTTTGGTTCCTATATTTTAAAAAATCAATTAGAAATTAGGGACAAATATATCATTTTTTGTGCGTTTTTTAAAAAATTGTACAGTGCAAACTACAAAATTTACAAAAAAATTATTTCAATGCGGCTTTAGTCTGGTTCTTAATCATTCATTTGACGTTAAGTTTAAAATAATTAGTTACTTTTTAACCAAAATTTTAAGTATTCTTTCGTACCTTTCGTGTCGGGAGTAGAATGTTTTGCTTACTTCTACAGATATCTAATAAATTTTGCAATAGGCACAAACTTTTTGTGGCACAATTTTTTATGTCAAATCCAAATCTAAAATCAAAACATTAAATTTTATAGAAATTCACAAATTTTAATATTTTGGATCCCTATAACTTTTGATTGATAACAATTTTTGGGTATGTTGAATCCGAATCTGAAATCAAAATATTAAAATTAATAAAGGGACTAATCCCATCCAACTTTCCGAACCCTCCTAGTAAAGTAATTGTTTAATCAAATAATCTTCTGATAAAAGAAATTTCTTAGTTCAACGTATTTTTTAAAAATAGGCGCAAAGTATATATATTTTCTTGTCTATGCGGAATTCTAAAAACAAGTAAAGACAAAATTTGTAGGAAATTTTATGTTCTACAATTTTCATCTACTGTAATTTTTCATACAAATGCATAATTTTGGCTGAAAATCTAAAAAAAGGAGCAAAAGTCTATATATCTTTTTTCATGCCCTCTAGCGGCGAAACTATACGGAATTCTAAAAAACAATAACGGAAAAATGTGTAGAACATTTCTTTATTTTGGCTTTGTTAGTTATTCTGCATCAAAATATATTAATAACATAAAAAAATTTAAAAAATCAAATTTTTGTCAATTTGAATTTTTTTCAATTTGTACATTTTTGGCTCTATCTTCTATAAATATTATTTTAAAATTATGAAATAATACACACATATAGTATTTTTTGATCCCTTTCGAATAACCTATTAACTCTTTTCATCTATTTTATACTTTTTGATAAAACAAAATTATAACAAATTTAAAAAAAAATCATTATTTTGGCTATAATAAATACAATTCTAAACTCGAAAAAACTGAAATATATTGTAAATTTAGAATTTTATATTATATTTTGAATGTTGCAAATCCCATTTTAATATTTTTAATATTTTAAAAATTATTAAAAGTTTAAAATCGTAATAAAAATTTTTTTTGAGTCATTTTTTAAAAAATTCCACAATTTGTGTAATAAAATTTTGAAAAAAATCACAATTATAAAGTTGTTTATTACAAATTTAACGGGTATTTTTTTTATTTTTAATATTAAAATGTACCTAAAAAAAGAAATTAATTTAATAAGATAAAAATTATTTAAAAATTAAAATGAAACTATGCCGAATTCGAAAAAAAAGTAAAGATAAAATTTGTAGGAAATTTTATGTTCTACAATTTTGATTTCCTGTAATTTTTCATAAAAATCCATAATTTTGACTCAAAATCTAAAAAAAGGCGCAAAGTCCACTATGAGGAATTCTAAAAAACAATAATGAAAAAATGTGTACAAAATTTAATGTTCTACAATTTAGATATCCTATAATTTATCATAAAAATTCATAATTTTGGCAATTTTAAAAAATGAATAAATTAACTTTTTGATAAATCTGGCAATAATGGCAAAATTTTTGAAAATTTTAATCATGGAAAATTAAACTATAATGTATACAAAATATATGTGTAAATTTTGAAACACCGATGAATTATTTTACATAATTTAAAAAATATAATAATATGTAACGATGAATGAAAGATTTTTCTTTTTTTTACTGAAGTACCGAAAAATAAAATTACCGGTCTAAAAAATTAACTGGAAGAAAAAATTAAATTGAAAATGTCTGGAAATTTCCAGACCCTAGTTGGATAAAAATCATTTTTTAAAAAATCCGGACGAATGATCATTTAACTACAAAAGGTTATCCATATTACAAATGTGGTCCGCAGTATTAAATAAATGAGATGAAACTCGAAATCATGTAGGTATACCTAATTTTTTTTCTTTTTGTAAACAAGGGTTACTAGTTTCGACTAAAGTGCCATCTTCAGGCCTAAAAATAACAGTGTTCGAAAATTTATGTGAGTACTAAGGATTTGCGATTCTTTCCAAAAGATGGATCTTATGAATCGATTCAGTTCGTAAAAATCGATCTTATAATTTAATATTTCTTATTCTGTCTGACCTTTAAGGTAATCATTTATTTATTTATAATTTAATATATTTATGAAATGAAACAAATGGCTGGAAATTTCCTGTTTCTGTCTAAATTTAAATGTACTAGATGTCGCAGTAAGAATATAATTTGGGAACATCCGATCGTTGAGTGATTTTGTAATAAAAGAATCGATACACCGATTAATCGCTTTTATGCAAAGATCGAGATTCGCTGGTAAAAAGTAATAATCAATTTAGACCGAACATCCCTAGTGAGTATTCAGTCACCTTTTTAGCCGAAACTAGTTGCCTCTGATTAAAAAAAAATTCTGCTACATGATTTCGAGTTCCATTTCATTTATTCAATAAGCAGTATTTGGTAAATATTCGGTAACAATTTTTTAACGAGGTATAATCCGAATTATTTGCGTCTGAATATCCAAACTTTATTGTTGGCAACTGCCAACCCTCTTTCCCTAAAGCCCACCACTGCAATTCAGTAATGAAAGTTCGTGAACTGAATGTGTATTGATAATCTATAATTGAAAAACGAGTAACAACTGCCTCCGTGGCGCAATTGGCTAGCGCGTTCGGCTGTTAACCGAAAGGTTGGTGGTTCGAGCCCACCCGGGGGCGAACTTTTTTTTATATTCTTTTTAACGATTTTTACAGATTCCAGGATTTATTATTGAGCCGAGTATTTTCGTTTTGACTGCTTATTGGATTTCAGGATTACGTTCAACTAGTTACGCTTTTTTGATGACATCACTTATAATTTTTCTTACCATGAACGTGTCGTCTGCTTGTGGTATGATTTTTTTTTTGTAAATAATTAAAAATATTTCTTGTTGTTTATGTAGTAGCTGCTTTATATTTTTTATATCAATATACAAAACCCTTTAATTTATCCACAAATTTTTTCATACTTAAAAAATGTAAGAGTGCTTAGCGCCATGGGTGCCGTCAGAATAATTTCCAAAAGGAATGTATAAAAATAATATAAATGGTAAGAATTTTCCGGACATGTACGTTTTTTTAAATAAATTTATCCAGAAAGAAATATTTTCTCAAAAAAACTATAAATTATTTAGATATTTATAAAATTTCATGTATTAGTCCAAAATTTTTCAGATACTGCGAAATATGTTCGAGAAAACGCTTCAGGAATTTTTATTGAACCAATTTACTCGACATCTTCTTTCAACGAATAAAAATTCGATAAATCACATTACTCTTTGATAAAAATGTACGTTTATATATCTATTTACCATTGAAAATTAAGATAATATCAATACATGAATACTACATCTATTTACTATTTTCCCACAGCGTTTCCGATGCAAATTGTGACTATCTTTCTTATCAGAGCTTAATCGAATTGTGTAAACAAAGTCCAAATGATACCGAATATATGCAAACTTATTAGGAAATTTTTATTTAAATATTTTATACCGGAACTTACTCACAAAATTATTCGATCACCCTATATTTATTTCTTTTTATATTACAGGTGTTATGTTCTCAAACGCTTTTGAATCGGTACCAACTGCTTTGGCGTACTTGGTACCGTTCGATTATGTCCATATGATTACTTCTGGAGTTTTTATTAGATTAAGGTTAGAAAAAAAGTTATAGAGGCTGTTTTAAAGCAAATTATATATTTGTATTATATTTTAGTACTCTCCCGAAAATATTGTCATGGCTGAAATATCTTTCTTGGTTAATGTATTCCACAGAAGCGTTAAATATTCTACAATGGAAAGGTGTTACAAATATTAGTAAGTTTTTATTTTTTCATGGATTTTTTTTTTACATTATAAAGTGTATTTTAGAGTAGACTATAGGTGGCACTGGGGTGGTAAACAAAAATATCAACATGTCCAGGTCCAAGTATTTTAATTACTGAACTTTATCGTCCGCCATCTTGAATTTATTAATTTTGACAAAAATCCATAATCTACAAACCCAATAATCCCCACATACCAATTTTGAATGGAATCGGTGCTTAATCAAAAATCTCGCCGGCCATCTTGAAGTCGCCATCTTTGAATATGTCAATTTTGACAAAAAAATCATAATCTTGGACCCCAAAACCCCGCATACCAATTTTATTTCTTTATTTCTTTATTTATTTACTGTTCAAACAGGTTTGCACCCAACTACAGAACAGATCTATGAACAATATAAAATACATACAGAAATACATACATATCATCAGAGTACACATTAACAGATAAAAAAAAAATACAAAAAAAGAAATAACAATTAGTTTCCCAAGAAGTACGTCTTTATGGCCGAAATACTAGTATTAAAGATGTCAAGCTGGTAATTCACTGTGTTACAGTTTGAGCACATTTTATGTAAGGGAGAAAATTTTAAAATATTAGTTCGGGGAGTGGGAAGGTAAAAGGTTTGACATGTTCTAGATGCTATTCTTGGAACAATAAAATCGAGTTTCTGCAGAAAATTTGGATCGTTAAGTTTGTTACTGATGATAATCTATTTACTTTGTGTCGGGAAAGAAGTTCAGTGTTGCTGATAGAAAGTGGTGGATAAACATGTTCTATTCTAAATGACAGGAGTTTTAGAAACCGCCTTTGTATTGATTCCAATTTTTGAATATGAGTATCATAAAATGGGCTCCAAATTATATCCGCATACTCAGTTCTTGACCTAACATATGCAAAAACCCCCACATACCAATTTTGAAATGAATCCGGTCCACATAGATTTTGTCCGCCATCTTGGAGTCGCCATCTTTGAATTTATTAATTTTGACAAAGAATTCATAATCTCGGGACCACAAAAACCCCCACATACCAATTTTGAAATGAATCCGGTCCACATAGATTTTGTCCGCCATCTTGGAGTCGCCATCTTTGAATTTATTAATTTTGACAAAAAATTCATAATCTCTAACCCCAGAATTGAATCGGTCCGCCATCTTGGAGTCGCCATCTTGAATTTATTAATTTGACAAAGAATTCACAATCTCTGACCCCAAAACCCTCACATACCAATTTTAAATGGAATCGGTCCATAATTATAGATCTCTTCCGCCATTTTCAATTTTTTTCAACAACAGTACAAATCGCTACAACCGTAACAAACAAATAAACAAACAAACAAAAAAGCAAACTACAAAAAATGTATAATAAAGATTTTACGAGGACAATAATAACAAGGAAGTTATCGAACAAAAAAATAATATTATTTATAACTACATGCTACGTCACTGGATTTGGTGCCGCTACTGTAACTATTTAACCATTTACAGTGTTGCACCAGCATTATAATGTTACTGGTAGGACCTGTTGTTAACGCATTCTATAGTTGTCAACATATCTACCATTTTCTTAGATTAAATCGCAGATTTGCCAATATGGCATCAGCTGTTCTAATATTTTTAATAATATATATTTTTATTTCTAGCCTGTGCTAACGAACCTGCTGAATTACCCTGTATAAAAAATGGAACAGAGATTTTGGAACGATACAGCTTCTCTGAAGATGGTCTACCAATGGATATTATTGCAATGTTTATTTTATTATTTACTTTTTACATTTTGGGTTATTTCTTTCTTTGGCGGAGAGTCAGGAATTATTAATAAAAATTAAAAAAAAAACTAAATGTTTTACTTTTTATCTAATTCTAATAAAAAATCTATTTAATAATCGAAAGAAAACAAAGTGGGTTGAAAATCAAAAACCGTTAACATTCTCAAGGTAACTCCAGGATACGAAAAGAAAACAAGTAAAAGTCGGAAAAGCTGTGGCAATTCTAACATTCTCTCCTCCCAGCTCCATCGGATCAATGTAGTATAGTAGGGGTAATATAAACCTACAGAAAATGTATCAAAACAACCAGATATTACTAAATTTAAAAATAAACTTATATATAAACAATTTAAAATATATTATCCAAAAAATAAACGTGCATTTTCCTGTACTGTAATAATTAATAAAAAGCAGTAGATCAAAGTAAACAAATTAGTTCAAATACATCGCCGACCAACTATTTGTATTCGCATTCACATCTATTGCTATATTAAGCACAATGTGTGTATTTAACGAGCTTTAATTCGTTAATTAGATTGCTTATAACACAAATATTACTAATTACACCTAATGATTACAGTATCGCGATAATGCAAAGCATTTGAAAATTAAAAAAGGAGCTGTGAGCTGCGATGCGACTGCGTGGGCTTGCGCACCGCGTTGTTCACGTTACAAAGCTAGAGATGGGACCTAGTATTTTATTAGAATAATTTCAGAACGTAAAAGAATAATTTTACAAAGTAAATAAAATTCATAGCACGGTATTATTTTGTTTATAAGACTAGTGTTAAGTAATGGGATTAATTAAGTTAAAGAAAAGTAATATGGTCTCTAATTTAATGTGTGTTTGTAATTTTTTTGGTTATAATATAGATGTTATCATTTGTCTATTAGAACATAATACAGGGTGACAACAAAAAAGTATTTAATTTAATGTAAATATTATATATTTTACTAATATGATTGATTATAATGTTTTACTTTATTGATGTAACCGAGAGGATTCGACTGATTTTCAAGAATATCATTTGCAACAAAATAACATTTATATTTTTCGCTGACTGAGGAAAGTGTGTCGTCACAAATGTCATTCTTGTCAAAACTGAGTCAAAAAAAGATTTTGAGTACGTTCTCTGTTGATTCTTTGCTTATTAGATTACGTTTGGTTGTTTGGATGTTGTTCTTCTCAAGAAAAATAATTTAGTTTTTATCTTAATATGGCTGGAGCAGCTAAATTTGACTTATACAGTGGTTTGTTTGGACATTTGTGACGTCATTACTTTCCTCGTCTAGTGTCACCTTAGATCATATATGCTGCGCTAGATATGGCATCATGTAGTATTTATTTGGTATTACGAAGTGATACAAGCGCGGAATTTTGAATTTGGTCTATCGCAAACAAAAACACAACGAACTGACAAGCAGCTCTTTTATTATTTTTAAGGTCTAAGCTGCCAGGACTATTCGACTTACAACGCGACTGTGTCCAAGGCATTTTTACCATCAAATGTACGAACAGACGGCCATCCCCCATTTGCAAAGCCCATCGTAATGTCCTTCGTGTCCTAACTATAAATTCTAAGGCTGTGACGCATTTTTGACAGTTGACAAAGATCCAACCTTAAATGCGAAGTCTCTAAAACCCTCCCTCCGTCTTATAGATGTCGCATTAAATTTATCACGACTAAGGGCGGGTATTATAAACATGTTGTTGAAGTTTACTTTAATTTTAACGTCAAGTTAACTTTAGATTCAAAATGTCAGTTTTATAGAAGTTCCATTTCTCGCTTGGTTCCTGTACTGGGCGTCAGAGTTTAATGTTTTTGTTATTGATATTTTTTAATTTTTGTTAACGGTGTCTTTTATTTTTATGTATATAGGCTATAACAATGCAATTTCCTGTATTACAATTCTAATAATACTGCTAACAGTTTTCGAGCAACTAAAAAAAATGAACCTGTTGCATAAAATCTGACTGTAATTAACACTTGTTTCACTGGCGATAAGAGGACGATTTCTGAAAATAAACATATTTACAGTAATTAAAATAGGTACTAGAAATGCTGACCAATTAGTTGGTTTTTGTAAATTTGCTTCAAGCAAACACAGTCTCTTGATAACCGAAATCGGTTTTTAAATTCTGTTCGTTCCACAAGGTGAAATGGTCTAGCAATTTCGAAATATCTTTTGTCAACGAGGAGATTCAACAATATTCATAACATCTTCTTCATCGTCGGTTAAAAGTTCCTCAAAAATATTATGGACTTGCCAATATCATTGTGAATAAAACTATAGTAAAATTAAGCTTATATGATAAATTATTGAGAGAAAAGCTGTCGAAAACCACCATTATCTACAAAGTTAACTTTAACGGATACCCCATCCTACCAATAACGTTAACTTTGAATTATCTGTTGGAATAGTTTTATAAAACCCGCCATAAGATGTCTAAAAACCCTGGTGTATCTACTGATTTGATTTTGTTTCGAACTGTTTGGGAGTTCCACCTGTTGAGTTCAATAGAACTTACCAGAATTCTGTAAGATGGCGCTGTTTAAAATTGTTAGAGTCCTTGCTGAGTTTGTCACATTTTGCGTGGACAGTGTAGCTGCAGATTCGAGAATTCGTCTGTATTCAGTACCAGATTATAAATACACCCTGTGTGATCTGTGTTTACAGTTTACTATGAGCGATATATGCGCCATCTGAAATTTCAAAGTCAAAATCAAGTAGGTAGAAATCTCCCAGTTTGACCCAAACTTTTACAGGTATAAGTGAAAACACCTGGAAATCTATTCTGTATTGATGTGAAAGTTCGTTCTCATGAGAAAGTGGGTGGAGTTCTCTTAAAAACCTGAATAGTGTATTCTCTAACTATTCGAGCCCTCACTTCACGCGAAAATTTAGGGATCTTTACTTCTCTAAAAAAAAACCTGGCGGTTTCTTACCAAAAAGAAGTTTTGAATTTTTAAATCTATCACCAAACCATTCTTGCATAATTTTTTTTGTAACATCTCTTCTTAATACCTGTTTTTTACGATTTTGTTGTTAATCATAAATCTAACTTAATAAGAAACTGATACCAAAATAAAGTATAATTTATTAAAAATCTTTGAAGAACACATTTTTCAGACGCCATTTAATTTTTTATGTCATTAATTTTACTTCTTCTTATTTGTTCAACTTGTACCTAATAGAATATTCAGGCCAAAATATTCTTCTTTATATTAGATTTCCAGTAATCCGAAGTGATCAACTTGGCAACAGGGCACTGTCAAATAATGAAAACCATACCAGTTGATTAAGATGCAGATTTATATTAATATCCTCTTACTCAATTTTCCATAAATATTCTCTGGATAATAACCATCGTCTATAACTTGGCAACAAGGCATTTCTAAAAATTTAAAATGTTATAATCAAGGCTCATCTGATTGGATAGAATAATATCCACTTCAAACCTTCTCAATGTCATATTTGTAATAGGAGTATTACAGAAATCTGGTAAGTTCTATTGAACGCAACATTTGGTGCTCCCAAAAAGTTTGAAACAAAATCGAATCAATAGATACACCAGGGTTTTGGGACATCTTACTTACGCCATATATGTAATACTCCTATATCGCCAACGTCCTATCTTTGCCCGTAGAAATAAAGCGTTCCGATAGAAGGAGATGCATGCCCATATACATAAATTGCATTGGCGCCGTGACCAGTGGTGAAAAAGGAACGTAGAGAAAAAGAAAGTTAAACAAACGTAGGCGATTTTACAGCTGTGACGCCTATGAACTATCCGAGACTGCGTGAGAGAGAAACGATCGTCTCGACTCTAATATCGGCTACACATTTCCCTCTCAAGCTGGCGATATAGGAGTATTACATATATGCTCAATATCAGATTTCCAGTAATCCGAAGTAGCCAATTTGGCAACAAGGCATTACCGCAAAACAAAAATGGTACCATTCGTATCGACTGAGGCTCCAAAATCGGGATGTTCATTTTTTTTTCATAAAAGTAAACCGAAGTTTTACCGAAAAAATTAATAATTTGAAGTGGGGTAATTTTTGATTGAAAAGAGGTACCTATAACAATTAGCGATGGTGATGAGAACGCAATAATACTTTTTGATCTGTGTCAGTTCGTCGGGAAGAAGACGTATTTTTTGAATAAGTAAAAGATATTAAAAACAGAAGAATATTTATTCTATTGCACAGAACATAGGATCAAATATCTGAATATTCAATAAATGTAGAATGACATAAAAAAATAAAATGGCGTCCGAAAAATACGTTCTTTAAAGATTTTTAATATATTATACTTTATATTGATATTAGCTCAAGAAGACTTTGTCGATTTCCGTGTAACTTATTATATGTGAAAAGAAAATCGTAAAAAGCAGATTAAGAAGAAACAATGTTACAAAAAAATTGTGGAAAATTGGTTAATAGTTTCAAAAATTCATCACTTTTTTGTGTTCACTGACTCCTAGTTGGTCTACAAAAAAAATGGTCAAACTTATCTAAACTAGATTTTTTCCAACGCCTCCTTGATATTTATTAGCAGATTTTAGATAATTTAGGTACTAAAGCTTGTATTTTAATTATAACTATTTTACAGTATAATTTCCTATTTTTGGTTCGATTGAAATTATATTTTAAATTTTTAACAAAAATGTGTTCCAAAATAACCGTTTCTCTAGTTATCAAGAAAACTGTTCATCGCACCTCTAGTCCGAACTGTCATGGTGTACGTTTGACAGTGTAGATGTGTTTGTGTTTCAAAAATATCGCGATTTTCCAAGTTTTTCATAATAACTGTAACACAAATTAATCAAATATAATAGTGTACGTGATGTGCCCATGAATTAACGTTTGATTTCTGTCATAACAACCCCCGAATCAGCTACAATCAGCAGAAAACCCGGTGACCCCCTGAAATAGATTAACACTTGTATCCAAAAAGGTAAGTTACTATATTGTTTATTTATGGTTTCAGTGCAAATATACTGAGTGATTATTAATAAATTTCAATTTATTAATATTAGCGTTTATTTCATCAATTTTATTTAAATATAACCTATAAATTTTGTTCTTTATCATCATTTAAATTAAATATGTATATGTAGATAATACTATTTTATGAAATGACAGATGCTTATCCATTCATAAATATTGAACAATTATAATTTCACAAACAATTTAGGAAAATCATGTTTGAGTCATAATATTTTTCCACAATAAGTATTTTCGCCAATTTTTATGTATTTTATTACATAAAATACATGTATACAATTTTTATTTATAATTAAAAAAGAAATCATATTTTATAATATATAAAAATCGAACAAGAATAGAGTAATTTGAAATTGCGTGCCAAAAACTATAACATGCTTATTTATTAAGCCGTGCATATTAAATCCGTTATATAGGCCATATATTTTAATCGATTTGTTGGTTTTTAGTGACCAGTTTTATAACTTTTTTGAAATATTACCCTCCACTTTCGGTTTTTGGAATATATTAAAAGAAAAAATATACATAAAAATGTCAAAGTATTGATATAAAAAAGACACATTTTGGATTTATATGTCAGTTAAATCGAAATTATCCCAAATCTCTTTGATTCATTATTGTGTTGTGTCACTTTTTTTACTTTCCCGGAACCATCAAAGGGAAAGTAAGGTGAACGAGCAAAAAAAAATCGAGATATCGATGGAAATATCCATTTTGAGGTCCCCCAAGAAGATTGAAACCATTTCCAGCGTATGGTCTGTCTGTGTGTCTCTGTGCCTGTGTGTCTGTGTGCCTGTGTGTCTGTGTGCCTGTGTGCCTGTGTGCCTGTGTGTCTGTGTGCCTGTGTGTCTGTGTATAATCTTCCACGATAACTGCCGAACCGTTTGACCAATCATGCTGAAATTTGGTATGAAGGGTCGGTGTGTGCCTCGAATGCGACCATTAGTTTTTGGTTTAAATTGGTAGAGTAGAAGGTCCTCAAGACCGACATTGTTTAAATACACATGTAAGATTTTTTTACTTTTTTTTAATTTTATGGACAAACAATACACTTTAGTGCAAAATGTTGTAGTACAAAGTTTTAGAGCATAAAATTCCCTACAACTTTTGTCTAAAACTTTTTCCAGAATTTCCAATAGTTGCCCACTAGAGGGCTCGTAAAAAATGTGCATGTAGGTTTTCTCTGGGTTTTCTTGATTTTGAGGACAAACAATGCATTTTAGTGTAAAATTTTCTAGTGCAAAGTTGTAAAGCATCAACTTTTCTTTAACTTTTGTGTTTAACTTTTTATAGAATTCCTCATAGTTTCGCCGCTAGATGGCGAGAAAAATACACATTTAGGATTTTCCATTTTTTTAAAATTTAAGGTAAATTATGCACTTTGGTGCAAAATGTTTCAGTGCAAAGTTGTAAAGCATAAAATTCCCTACAACTATTGTATGAAAATTTTTCCCGAATTCCCAATAGTTTTCACACATGATTTTAGGAGATCATAATTGCAGCAGTGTAATGTACAACGTGCGCATGTGCATCTTATGTCATTATCAACATTGAAATATCAATTCGGTAGACGTATTCACCATCGGCTCGCTATTTTTAATGTGTTCCATAAATTAATGTAATGCTTAGTATTTTGTAATTAAAATAATCCTATTCTCTACGGTCGAGCCGGGAAACTTCTGGGGTGACAGCCGATTTTTCATAAATGTTGCCATTCAGGTTATACTTGTATCATAAAAACTAATATAAATTGATAGGTACAACTTAAACGAATAAATAATTTTTCGATCATAACTTGTGGACGTTATTATTAGACGATTTTATGCGAATATGCAAATTCCGTAGTGTTTTGACACAAACATTTTAACGTGCCTTGTCAAAAAAAAGTTCAAATATTTTGTTATTTCGTATTCTGTAGCTATTTATCATGTTAAAAAAAGCAGAAGGCGTTAAAAAATGGCGTTAAATTAATAATTTTAAAGCATACCCTATATAGTACCCTCTAAAAATTAATATAAACTGTAAATTGGATTTGGACGGACTGATACATCTTCTAATCCAAGAAAATAATGATAATTGACAAAATATGTAAGACTTGGATTCAGTAGATAGAACGTTCTTTAACTTTAACGGTTCTGTAACTAATGACAATGACGTTTAGATTGTGTCAATTGTATAAGAAATCAACTTATTCTAAACGTCATTGCCTTTACTTATTGAGTCTTTAAAGATAAAGGACGTTCTATCTACTGACAGTTGATGTTATATTTCCTAAATTTTCAAAAATAAATTTGGTATTTATTTTCAATGTGATAAACATCTTGAATTGTAGAAACTTGAGAGATAGAAGCAATACCTTTGAATTTCCTAATGATTTATTTATCAAATTTCTTTGGCTTGACAAACCTACGTGTCAATACTTAATTAATTACTTGAATCCGTATTTCAACCAAGCTATAAGAATTACAAAAATACCAATTCATTTAATAATATTAACAGAGCTAAAGCGTTTTGGTCAAGGAAGTTAGCAAATAGGGATTGGTCTTGAGGTGCATCCAGACCGGTGCAACAAACAGCGCAAAACGTTCGCGGATGTTGCAAAACATCTCGGTTTGGACGGGAGCGCGCTCACGCCTATTCGTTCGCGCGCAGTTTTGCTCAGCGCAAAATGTTTTCCATGCGATGTTGGTACATCAAAGGAAATTTGCTTTGTGCGCGTTAGTTTTGACGTGGAATTTGAATTCCACGTGCAGCACGCAGTTTAGTTTGTCAAAATATATTGAATTCAACGAATAATAAAACCCAAAGTCATACCACATACATTTATTATACTAGGTTATACTGGGGGCGACATGTTTCGGCCACAACGATGGCCATCATCAGGCCTACAATACAAATATAAAAATTGGATTACAATTTGACAATTAATTTAAAAAAGTGTACTTACAGACAGAACGAAGATGCATTATGATGGTATGAGAAATAACAAGTCACATTATAACATATTATAAAAATTAAACATTAATACTTTTTCCCCTTTTGTTTCTGTCCTTCACGTCAAATTCAATTTGTCATTTGTCAATCGCCATTTACTTTTAACTGCCGCATGGTACCTTTTCGAAATTTAAATAATTTAATCTACTTAATAACTTTTTATTAGTGCATTGTTAATAAGATCCTCCAGATCGGAGTTTTAAGTGTGTGTTAAAGTACATAAGTTATTCGTTCTGTCTGTAAGTACACATTTCCAATTAATTGTCAAATTGTGATCCAATTTTTATATTTGTATTTTGTATTGTAGGCCTGATGATGGCCATCGTTGTGGCCGAAACATGTCGCCCCCAGTTTAACCTGGTATAATAAATGTATGTGGTATGACTTTGAGTTTTATTATTCGTTAATTGACCACATTTGAGCTATGGATAATCTTTTGTTTTTGATATATTGAATTAGTGATCATTAGTGATGTTTCTTCACAATTTCTTTTTTGCTTATAGGTCTGATGATGGTCTTATAGACCGAAACATGTCGCCCTTTTAACTATATGTCTACATATTAAAAAAAATATTGCGGAATGACTTGGAGTTGCTATATTCATCATTGAATATTATGCCACATTTGAGTATGGATAATAGTTTTTTTTTAATTTATCTGAATACAAAGTTTGACCGTGATAGTGTTATTCAATTAATAGAATTTTATTCGCGATTTACACAGCGACAAACAAAAATTGTTGCAGCAGTTTGTTGCACTGGTCTGGATGCACCTTTGGATATTGCTTTGCTGTAAGCCAGCCAGTAGTTAGTAGATGTAAATACACAATAATAAATGAACACCTGGAAATCAGTGGGTTTTTCCGTTAGTACAGGAGGAAAAACGTACTGTAATACAACGATTTAGAGCATTGTCTGGTTATTTTGCCAAAAATTTCTTATTTTTTTAATATCTCTTAGGGTTACAAATACCGGATAAGTTGTTCCTTTTGTCTTTTCATCATTACCTTCGTCTTTTTACTTATTAAGAATTAAAAAAAACAAATATCCTTTTATGATACCTAACTTATAATCATAACCCTATTTATTGTTTTGCTTAAAAAGAATCAATTCGAGCTACTTTTTAACATCTCCACTAAAATAACAAATTTTAAATATGCGTTAATAAATAAAAATACGGAATTGCCAGTAGGTTAAAATGAGAAACGTACGTGGTTAATATTTTAACATAATCTTTACACAATTGCTACTATTGTGTACTATCGATGACTTATGCATGTAAAAAAGTCCTACAAATAACTGCCCTGGCATTAAATCTAGATAATTTATCACCAATAAAATAAAAGAACATTTTATATAAAAAAAACAAACAAAGTTAGTCTGAAATGATCAAAGAAATTTTGGTAAAAAAACGCTTAGCATGCCACCATTTCTCTTGACTTTTTTTTAAATAAATTCAAGAAGTGTCACTTCAGTAGCGATTCTACAGTTTCTCCGTCTTTTAGTCACGTCTAAGTCGTAAGGAAAATTAGATAATGAAATTTTTCTCTTTCTTCTAGAACTCTGTAAAATATAATCAGTAACCTAAAGGAGTGAATTATAGAGCTCCTATTTGGCTTCGAGATTATCTTCGGTAAGCTAATATTAGAGGGCAATTTTGATCGGGCCGCGTAACAATGTGCATTTCTAAATATAGCACGGGATAAATTTGCACTATCGATTTATCATTACCTCAGTTATGCCGAATCCAATTTGCCGCCTTCCACCATCTACTCGTACTTACTCCCTTTTTAATGATGCAATTGTATTTTCAAACAACACGTCGATCGCCTCGTTATTATACAGGGTAAATTGGTAATCACTATTACTAATAGATTTGGTCTAAAAAAACCGAATCAGAAATCTTTTTAAAAAACTAATTTTTCGCGATTGAACCAAAAACTTACAAAAATGGTGAAAAAAAATTAAAGTCGGTTCTCTCTCTTAAGTGGACTCCCACTATTCGTGTATTTGTCAAATATTTGTCTTTTGCCTATATTTGATATATTGGGAATGGGTCACAATTTTTAAACATTGGAACTATTTTTCACCCTCTTTTCTAGTTATTTATACATATTCGATATATCTAAAATAAAAAAAAGATGTCTGTTAAAAGAGATGAATTTTATAGCAGTTTGCGACAATTTTTTTTTAGTTTGCAGGTATTAGCAATAAAATTTAATAGTATAATCTCGAATACGCCGAAAGCGATTTATGTGATCTTGAAAAAATCAACGTGTCCCTATGAAATTTTTCCTCCTTTTTGTAACTCGTTACTCACTGTAGCAATCGACAATTAACAGAAAAATTTGCAAGCCAAAGCCGATAGCAGCGTATAAATAACGCTGTGTACGGGAGCTAAAGTCCATACATATTTTTCCATTGTTAATGGTCGACAGATAAAAACAAACGAACACTTTTTTGTCTTTCGGTTCAGAAACATGAAGTGGGATTAACAGCGTAATACATCTTTTTTTTACTGGCTGTTTTCGACGGCCTACGTGTCCGCACAAAAGCGATGCTCTCTTTTGATTTTTAAATTATTGGCTTAGATTTTCTTTACTAAATAAAATTTTCCACAATCATATCCAATTTACCGTCCTAAACTAATTCATTCTTTTAAAATGCTTTTTTTTATTTAACATTTCAAGGTGTAACTAAAAGAGTACTCCTTACCACATATGATATTATTGGACTATTTTGTTTGTCGTGTGTATATACGAAGTCAATCCGAACAGCTAAATAACACTCATGTACCGGGTCTGATAAATTTACTAGTTAATACCATATAAAACCTCCCATATAAAATTGATGATTAGACCCCGTATGAATTTCTTATCACTCACTCAAAGTCGATCAAATAATATTGCGTGGACACACAAGCAAAATATAAAGGCCAAAAAATGTCGGGTCCACTGTGAACACCTGCGTTTGTATTTTCGAGGGAATTGTCAGTGCTGGGGCTTGGGTTAGGATTTATAAAATTTGTTTATTCTGCGCTCTTGCGAATTTTAGCGAGTGGATTGCATTAGTGTCGTGTTTTTCTAAATTGTTTTCTTGTTGTTATTATTTAATCAAGATGGCGTTGTGGAAACCTTTTCTTAATGTTTCTGATAATGAAACGAACAATGTTGAATAACGGAAAATAAATATTGTATTTTACCTTCTATTGACCCCATTATTATAACCCCAAATCTTAAACCGAGATGTCGCGATTCTATGTCAAGCTGTTATTATGCCTCCTCAGTTAGGCATTGTTTTCTTCTCTCATACTCCTTCACTTAGTAATTTCCTGTTCTGTCTGTCCGTAGGTTTAGTCATAGAATAGTGGTAGATTTTCATGAACGAGCCCTAATTTCATAGTCGAGTTGTCTCGCGCCCTAATAGCCAGTATCCCGTCCTAATAGCCAGTATCTTGCTCGCATTTAAACATTATAGAAATCGGCACCCGTCTCTATGTTCATTTGTTGATTTGAATATTTCTTACTCCTACTACTGATGTGCTAGTTATTGTACGTTAACTTGAAAGTTTGATTATTTATCATTGTGATACGGTATGTAGTCCAGTGGTAGAGTGTATGCTTTACACGAAAAAGTTACTGGTTCGAATCCCGAAAAAATATTCTTTTTTATTTTAATTTTTTAGTACAGAGGTTAGATTTAGATAGTCAAGACTTCTTTTAATAAAATGAATATTTGATATTCGACATTCTTCTACTCATGATTTCGGCACTGTTGAGACATTCCGCTCCGCTCTTCGGCACCGTAGATAAGGGTGCCAATTCCTGTAGTACAAAGTTTAAATTCATCGCGTCCCTCAGGACTGGAGGGACACATTTTTTATAGAAATTATTTGTTTTTTCTATTATAAATTCTCTTTAAAATGGGATTCCTGCTCGTTCATGAAGGTCCACTATTCTAGATGTCCTTGACTCATAAAGAACGGTGCTCAGACACCTTTTTTGTACTATTTGGAGTGGTTTGAAAGTTGTGACTGGTGCAGAGCAGAAGGTCTGATAGACATATATCAGTGCAGGCCTAATAATTTGTTTATAAAAGTAGTAACTTGTTTTTTATGTTCATCCTACTATGCCTGCACATCATAGGGTAGAGCATTCTAGCAAGTGCTAGCGGCCTTGCTCTTAGTTGTTTGAAGTGCTCTCTGTAGGTCAGTCTCCTATCCAGATGAAAGCCAATATATTTTACTGTGCATTTCGGCACTATTTCGTGATTGTTGATTTTGAGGTTTTTAATTATTTTTACTTTGTTTTTCTAAATGTCATCATTTCATCTAGATAGGGGAGAACTACCCTATTTATGTGGATTTCAAGTCCATTTACCGCGACATCTGAGCTTTTATAAATGCAGGTGTCATCCACATCTAACGCCAATTATACAACGTCACTCATCGGCATGTCATGCGTCATGATGTTGTACAAGTGGGGTGATATAGCAGACCCTTGTGGTACGCCCGCTTGCATATCATATGGCCCTTCCAGAGTGTCGTTTAATTTGACATCGAATTTTCTGTTTCTTATAAAGGATTGTATTATTTTTACAATGTCCATGGGTGTGCTACTCTCAAACTCTCAAGCATCTTGTAAGTAAGTCCTTTGTGCCAAACTGAGTCGAATGCTTTGTTCATGTTTAAGCCCACAAGCACCGTGTGATGTGTATTTTTTGTAGTTTTTCCGGATGTTGTGAATGATATTGTGCATTGGTGCTGTGGCCCTCCCTAAAGCCATACTGCTCTTTCGGTGTCAGTTCTAAGCAGTATACTGGAACGGACCCGTCTTGGGCGATAAGTGATGCAAAACAAATGCACAGGCAACCCGCATCTATTACGGATATCTATCTCTTTCTTATGTTAGTTAATGGAGCGCTCGTGCATTATTTTAGATATTTTTTTTTATGTTTATTTAGGAGAAAAAGTTATTTTATCTAAATAGTTAATCAGGAATAAAAGTAATAATTAAAATAGTACAACATTCAAGCAAAATTTTAACTGTTCTCCCACGGGGTTGGTAAATAAAATAAAAACAAAATTAGAAATGCAATTTTTTTTTTTAATATTTAAATAGCTACTGCAATAAATTTAACAATTTTTGAATCAAACAAGTTTTGTCATTTTTTGGCTTACTGGAAACTTTTCCATGCAATTCTAAATTTAATAGTTTACTATGGGGATACATTCAACACTTTAAATATACTTCAATTATTTTTCTAATACTTTGCGTTTCGTGACATTCTTCACCTATAAATTCTTGAATTCCAGAGTGTCTAAATTAAAAAGACCTATATATTTACAGCAAAACAATTTATAACTATATTTATGATTTTTATTTAATGTTAATTTTAAAACTATCGCCAATAACAAATCACACCATCAAAATTTAGTTCTTTTTAAACCACACAAGACGAAGGAAACGAAATTAATAGAGATTCTTTCGTTCGAGAAAACATTTTCTGTTTTTAATCGAAGCTAGAGTGGGATTCAGTAAGAAAATTTCACACCCAAATTTTATCAAAAAAATACTAGAATGATAACTGTTTTTGATGGTAAATGTAAATGCCATATTACTATAAACGTCAAAAAAATTCCAGTGTAATTTCATGCTCCTTATCCCAAGGAGGAGAAAAATTTCCGGACATTTTTTAAATTTCCATTGGTAACGATACAAAATACAGACTTTTAATTGTTCGAAAATGTTAGGCGTGAAATTTTCACCAATATTTTTGAACAAAAGGAAGCCCGAAACTACCATTTAAAAGATGAATTGTACAACTCGTTTGCTTTAGTATAACAAAGACAGGTTACCGTATCTAAGGCTATCCTTTATTTAGCTGCCCTCTGACACACTGCACGGTATTACAGAAAACGGCCTAAGTCACCCTCTTTGTCTTTTAGTCCGTTCAATATTAATTTATCAACTTTCGCAGTATTAAGGTGAATTTACACTCCGCGATTTGCCATCGCAGGATTTGGCGATTTTAAACTGCGCATGCGCGCCGAATTAATGTTTTCTGGACGTATAGTAATTCGGTAGAAAGCTGCGACATCGCAGAAAATTTGACGTTGATTAAAATTATTCGCGATATCGCGAGCATTTTGAGGTTACAAATTTGAAAATGTTCTGCGAAGTCGTCATGGAACTTTAACCAACAAGTTGTCAAAGGTTGTTGGGGACATCCTTAAGTAATTATAATACTTACTCTGGTCATTCAACCTCATTTCCTTTATTAAGGTGTTATAAGCACCATATTGGCTTCTTCGTTTTAATATGTCCCTTACCCAAAATTTACATTTTCTTTTAGCACTTTTCTTCATTGGGTTTCGAATGTATATTAAAAATACAACATCCTTCTGCCAGTTCATGTACAGAACATATTACTCAGGAGTCATCGTCACAATGGGCGCATTCAGCAGACAAAACAGTTGTTGCTACCGGTGGGAAGCGGTAGCGAAATTCTGCTGGGCACACCGCTAGATGATTTAACATTTGACACTAAAGTGACAGTTACTTTTTGATGACAATTTTCTTTTTTCGGCAATTTGCATCTATATTTAATTGATAAGGATCTAATAGATTTTAATTTGATAGGGGAAATTGTAAATGATTTTAGCACAATCACTGGAAATCCTTGAAAACAACGAAAGAAGAAATTTGCCCAAAAATGAAGGTTTTTATGAAATAACAGTTCTATTGTACATGGATGATTTGTTTAAGGAACATTTTAGAATGTCTCGGGCAGCTTTTGAAGTAATTAAAATTAATTGAAATGAGAAAAATACCATTTCAAAACCTTGCATGATTTTCTGAGGTTCCTTTAACATCGTAAAACTGTTCATTAAATTCATATGTTATTAAATAATACTCCATTTCTTTCTCCCTATTTGACATGTTCACAACTCCCAACACGTTGTAAAAAGTGAGCGTACTTTTTTCTCGCTACAAAAAATGGCGACCGCTCCACAACATGTTGGCGGTGAGCGCTTGTGCCAGCAGAAAAATCATAAACTGTTACACAACTGTTCTCTCTGCTGAATGCGCCCAATGAATGCCAGTAATATCAATTATTATTATAAAATACGCGTAGAGTAATCAAATTGATGAAAACACGAAAAAAAGTTTGACAGATGTCAAAAACAGAAGAGCTGAAGAACGCACTAAAGAATACTAAAATCCCTAGTTATATTTATTAACATTATCGCCCATTTCTGCGATTTTATGGAAACGGGTTTTGCGATATCGCAACCTTCGCGCATGCGCAGTTTAAAATCTCCAAATCCTGCAATGGCAAATCGCTGAGTGGAAATTCACCTTACTCAGTAAAGATACAGGGCGATAGCTATCGACATTTTTTAAGTTTTGCGCGGTTTAGCAATAGTTACTAGTTCTGTAAACATTCGGTTGGCCTGGCCTTCATAGGTTATACAGTCGAGAAATTTGCAAATATTTATTCACTTTGACGGTATGATACTGATGAGATCATAAAGATCGAAACAGCTGTCTATCATTGTCGAAGTGTATAAATATTTGCAAAATCCTCTCTCTGTTTATTATTTTTATTTTTAAATAGTTACTATGTTTGATCTTTACACTATCAGGGTCGTACTGTAGTCTGAAGATTGCGTTTATTATGTACTGGAACTAATTCACTCAATAATAATATAGAGTTGGAAAAATCCCGGGTTTTTTTTGTGTTTTTTAATTCTCTACAGATTTTAGTGAAAACATATAATTTAAAAAGAAATAAGTACTGTTGATAAAACAATTTTTAGTATTTTCACTACTATCTTCAGATTCAAACGACTGGTAGTAATACTTGTTTTTTTTTATTACGTAGGTAGTTTATTAGTTTTATTTTATTTAAGTAGTTTTGTCATATTTACGTTATTTTCAAGTTCCTCTTTTTGTTAGTTTTGTGTTACGTTTGTTTTTTTACATGTTCTTGTAAGTATTGTTTTAGTTTCAGTTCAAAAAAAAGAAGGAAAATACCATTAAAAAACCACTTAAAAAAACCCGTAGGTTTTACCCAAAAAACCCCACTGGGTTTCATTGGTTTGCCAACTGGATAGCCAACCCTAGACACAGAACCCTAGAAAATAAGAAATTACAACTTAACATTCTTTTAATTATTTTTTTATATTGACTTATTATTAATTTAAAATAGATTGAGATTGAACGGTAAGTGAGCTTGTTTATCATCTTTTCTACCTCTCAGCCCGTATATGTAATATATCGGAGAATTTGTATTTGTATAACTGTCTCTGACGGTTTGAGTAGATTGAGTTTTTTGAAGCCAAGTTTGGGTTTTTTTCGTTAAGATGCTGTGGTGCTTTTCGGTTTGTATCGCCTTTGTTTTGGAAAATGATAATGTCGTCTAAAACAACAACAAAAAAACTAACATTAGTATCGATTTTATTATCGAAATTGTAATTTACCAATTGAGCAGCTCTTCGTCGATGTTCCCATACGCTGGAGGAATATTCGTGGTCGATATAAGAATCTAAGAAATGATCGTCAACTTGACAAGCAAGATCTTGATGAGTAAGATCTAAATATTTCTCTTCAATCAAACTTAAACAAAATATATATAATATATTAAAAAACTAATACTAATACAATAAATTTTAGTTGATATTATAATAGTATATAGTGCGAGTTGTTGCTCATTCATTGATCCTAGCAGGGCTGTTTAATCGACAACCGAATGATTTTTTACTTTAACTTTTCTGTAAATTATTTTTTAAACTTATAAGTTTATAAAAATAATGTTAATTATAACACTTGTAAAGGTATGAGTTATACAAATCCAATAGGTTATCCATATCTGAAATGTTAATCGTATATAAATGAAATTCAAAATCATGTATCACAATAAATTTTAATTATCAAACAAAGCTTGGAGACTAGTTTCGGCTAAAAAGTCATCTACAGGCCAAAATTACAAATATGTTGAGATTAAACCTTAACAGGTTGAGCGCCACAGAGGTCACCGGTTTCCGCTGACGTACTGTCCCCGTGGGTCATCGCAGTCACCGGTGACCACTCAAATTCCTAAGATAAATCAACCTGGCTGGGCCAAATGGACAAGAGCGTGCCTGTGTTATACTGCTTATGTGTCCGCTATGGCTTCATGCTATTGAACGCTGATACCAAGCTACGAATAAGTGTTCTGACATATAAAGAAAAATCGGTTTTTTTATGGTAATATATTGAAACTTAACCAAGTGATTACGAATAAAGCAGTATATATCGGGAAAGAAAAATAAAAATATATTCTAAATAAGGGGCATGAAACCTAACAAAAGTTAATAAAGAATACTAAAAAAGATTAGCGACCAGAATATTAAAAGAGATCAGCAACTCTTATGAAATGAATTAAAATATTTAAGACAAAATCGTGGATTGCCTTCACAATTATTACATTAAGTGATAACTTTTTGTTTTTATTTTTATCTAATAAAGCTTCAGTTTTTTTTAATAACCTCTGCAGTAGCGTCTGTTTTGACGAGACTCAATTTACAAAGAAAATGAGCCCTTAAACTTATAACAGGTGAAGGAAATTCAATGTAGCGATCATATTTTAGAAGATCCTCAACAACAGAGTACCCTAAAATGAGAGTTGATAATTGTAGTGCCTAAGATAGCCAGTTTTTTTATACCATCTAACACTTCTTCGTAGGGCTGTACTGTAACTATATATATATTTGGCCCGATACATCTATAGAACTTTTTCCAGTATTATGCTCCCCAATATCCTTTGGTTCTTGTTCTTGTATCACCGAAGCATGACGTTCAACTGCTATGGTCTCAGCTGCATGATATGTGGATAATATAAGGACATGGCGCTTATCACGCCACTTAAAAATACCTCTCTCATATTCTCGAACAAGTTCCCTTTCCTTAATTTTTCTTTATTACTTCTTGATGATTTCCCTTGCGATTACTTCGCAAAGAGACTATGAAATTATGCGTTGACTGAAGACTTGTGTACCAATTATCGGTGACACAAACTCGACCACTATCTAGAAGATTTTGTGCTAATTTCAGTACAATATTGGTCGAAGATGCTAGACATTTGTCTGCGTTATCTGAGTTGCCTGAGTAAATATTAAAATTCCACTTATATCTGAACATAATTTGAAAATCTTTATGCCATACTTATGGGTTGTATTGTTTGAAAATTAATCTTCCTTGGAATAGCACTATTATTTCGTCTACGCAAAATATTTTACCCAATTTGTAAATAGCTTGATAGTTTTGTATAATTTTATCTACAAGTGACTGTATTTTATGCAGACGATCACCTTGGGGACAATTTGCATTGTCCGAATAATGATACATTTTCAATATACTTTCAAAAATACTACGGCTCATTACAATATCATTTTAGTACATCTATTTCTTAGACCAGTCTGGCAATTTGTTCATTTTTACAATTCCCACATATTCTTATGGTGTTACTGGCTCCCACTTATGGACGCGTGAACTATTTCTAATATTATTATCTTCTCTTATATATTGTGTAGCATAGCTATTAGTTTCGTCAACCATCAATTTTATAATGTTACTATCGATAAAAGATAAGTAGCAGTCAATTGGATTCATACCTTGTAATGCTGCCCTCCATTCTGGTTTTATTCCACTCTCGAAATTTTCTTCAAAGTGAAGGTGCTTTCCTGTTACTGGATGCCTTAAAATCGTATAATTTCACGGAGTTATTGACTAAATTTTTATTTATTCTTATTTATAGTAACTGTTTGTTGACTGGAAATTCATTTACATCTTCTAAATGTACACTGGCAGATCCAAAGTGTTCTCCTGCCTGATTAGAACTATTTATTCTAGAAGTGCTGGGAATATTGTCGTATATAAGACGTTTACGTTTCGCTCTCAGAGTCATTAATTTCTGCACAAAATGATTTATTCCATTAGGAAATAAAAAAAAATATTAGAAGCTAATACTTACCGCTTTCATGTAGTTTTTGTTGGTCTACAGCTAATTGCAAAAGACGTTTCACTTGGCTATTCCTTGCTTTACAAATAAAATTACTTCAATATCACAACCAAATATACGTGCTAGAGTAGAACTATAACTGGCTAGAGCAACACGTGTTTTTTCGCGGTAAGGTTCGGTGTTTGTCGTGTCCGCCCATAACCGCTGCACGTCTTCAGCAGTCCCAAGTCCAAAGCGGACACCGGTGACTCTGCTCGTCCGGCAGGGCCACAGCGGACACTTTAATTTTTGGCAAAAATCATAAAACGGACCTAGTGGGAACGATGTAACATTGCTTACAATATGATTGTGATAAAAAACATATCTGATCCAGGGGAAACATTTGGTTTATACCACGTGGCGCTTAACCTGTTAACAAGCATAATCCTTAAATTAAGGATACCGCTACTAAAAATGGTAGGATGGTGGTAAAAGAGAAAAATGGGGGTAGATGAAAAGGTAATTAAAAATTAAGGTTAAGTACAATTAAATAAAATAAAATATAATTAAATATGCCTAAAATATATAAAATATGCCTCTAAGGGCGGTTTGAACTATTATGATCTAACATATGGATATAGCCAAATGGGAACACTACATGGGTGCCTCATAATATCAGGATCAATATATGAATCTGCAACGCAGAAATTAAACCCCAATTGTACTTGGCGTAGAAGGAATTATCAAAATGAGTCCAATCAGCAGTGGGATCACGAGATTCGATTGTCGAATTTGGTAGATACTCGATAAATTTGTTTCACGAACTTCGATTAATCGACACGAATCTACGAAAATCTCGCGACTACGCTGGATGTGTAAAGTTAATTATTTTTTAAGGTTATGTGAATGTTTTTTGTTTAGTTGAAACACTCAGAAAAAAATCAAAAACGGATTGGTGCCTGAAAGAAGATTTATTGAAATCTTCAGGTTGTCTAAGAACTTAGCAAGGAAAGACAACTGTTGAAAGGAATACCTCTCGAAAGTATGGTACTATATGTAGTTTGCGTTTTTATGCAACAGGTTCATATACGGGAAGAATTCAACTTTGGTATGGCACAAATCACGATCCATATAATTTTTCGCTACCCCAAACTGTTAAGGCGGATAGCACGAGTTTCCCTCTTTTTTATTACTTGCGTCAAATAAGGATTGGTCGCTCAGCCAGAAACCATTCCTGGATTTTTTTCAAAGTAACTTAAAATAATTTTCCGGTGTTTTAGGGTCAGTATTAAAGACATTATTATTAATTATTAAAAATGTAAAAATATTACAAATTTTACGTTTGTTTCGTTAGTTGTTGCTATCCAAACCGAAGTTAGGCACAATTGAGAAACTCGATTATCTATTCGATCGAGGTTCATGAACAACTTTTAAGTTTGTTTGCGTTAAAATTACGACTTTCAACTGTTCTGCGCATGCGCATTTCCAATAAAGCGTTTGTGTTTGAACAAAATTGTTTCAAACTATCCGAGTTTAGTGTTTGTGTTTAAAGTTGTTACTGTCACGAATAGTTTTAAACAGTTTTAATTAGTTTCTTCCTTACTAAAGAACAAGCTAGGTTTATTTTATTCGCGCATGCGTGTTTGGTCGTTGTATGTTTCTCTAATTTCTTGTTTTTCAGATAATTTTCTTTTGTGGCGTTATTATAGTGGTACATTTTTAACTGTATAAAACCCATTTTAATTCAGTTTGTTCAAAAAAAATTTAATCTTTGAATAATATCTTACATTTATTTTGCTAGAGATTGCTTTTAAGAAGGTGCTAACAAATAATCCTTTTTGGGGTACCCCGAAATGTGATTTGTTTCTTGGAGACACAAAAATTCTTGTGAATTTATCTGAATAAAAAAATAGTTGACCCATTTCATTTTGTGAATTTTCCATTTTTCTTATTTTGTTAATTATCAAGAAGATGTCTAATAAAAAAGAAGAATTTAATAAAATTCTGTTTGCGTTTTAAACGCTGTTATAATTCATCTTGAACAGTCCTATATTTTTTTTATTGCGCATCTAGTTCTGCACATATTATAAACAGTTTTAGATTTTTTAACGCAAACAAACCTTTTATAGGCACGATAACAAGGTAACTCGATTTGATCGAGTCGAGTGACGCAAGTGACTTAAAATCATTGTCATTTATCCACTAATATGTAAATTGTTTTTATTTTAACTTACTTGGTTATATTCCTCACTTTTTCTAGGTCATCTTTAATATTGAGATATACTATTAGTTCACATTTTTTTCGGGCCAAATATAAAACGCTCTTACTAAAACTGCAACAAAAAATAAAAAATAAGGCAAAGAAATATTTTTTTAATTTAACTGGATACGATACAAAAAAATACATCATACTGTTAGAAATTTATTTATAAATTGCTAATTTGAAATTACCATAGTATTATTAAAAACCATTTAACAAAAAAATGTTTATATCAACTTTAAAAATGCGTTGTGGCCAACATACAACTTTTAAACTATTTAGTTGTTGTTTTTTAAGTTTTATGGTAAACAATTTATAATCTTCTACTTGTCTGTGTACCTTTACATCTAAAATTTAATCTTATTCTAAGTCTTCCTATTTTATTATTTTCTCGGCTCCATCAGTGAACGAGCAAAAAAAAACGAGATATCGATAGAAATATCCATTTTGAGATCCCCCGAGAAGATTGAGACCAGAGTATGGTCTGTCTGTGTATCTGTATTTAATCTTCCACGATAGGTGCCGAACCTTTTGACCATTCAAGCTGAAATTTGGTATGAAGGCTTAATGTGTGTCTCGAATGCAATAATTGATTTTTGGTTTAAATTGGTGCAGTAGAAGGTCCTCAAGTACGACTTTGATTTTTTACCTTTTTTTAATTTTAAGGACAAACAATACTCTTTAGTGCAAAATGTTTTAAAGTTATAGAGCACAAAATTCCCTACAATTTTTGTATCAAAATTTTTCCCGAATTTCCAATAGTTGCACCACTAGAGGGCGCGCTAAAAATGTGCATGTAGGTTTTTCTTAGTTTTTCCAGATTTTGAGGACAAACAATCTACTTTAGCGCATAATTTTCTAGTGCAAAGTTGTAGAGCACCAAATTTGCTTTAACTTTTATATTTAATTTTTTTTCGAATTAGCCATAATTTCGACGCTAGAGGGCGAAAAACATTTAGGATTTTTTGCCTTTTTTTAAATTTTGAGTACAAACAATGCACTTTAGTGCAAAATGTTTTATTGCAAAGTTATAGAGCATACAATCCCCTACAACTTTTGTATCAAACTTTTTCCAGAATTCAATAGTTTTAGTTTTCACCCATGATTTTAGGAGACCCTAATTGTAATAGTGTTAACAGCCGAAAGTTTTGTACTGTAAATTTTGAAAGTTTTGTATTCTAAATTTTTGGTGTTTTTGCATCCTAAATTTTTGTTTTTATTCTAAATTTTGAATGTTTTCCGGGTTTTTAAAGGTTTGTTTGTATTCTGAGGTTTGGAAGTTTTGTATTCTAAATTTTGAGTATTTTGCATTCTAAATTAAAAGTTTTGTATTGAAAATTTAAGTTTTGTACTGTAAATTTTGAATATTTTGTATTCTAAATTTTTGGTTTTTCTGCATTCTAAATTAAAAGTGCTGTGTTGAACATTTTAGAAGTTTTATATTGTAAATTTTAAAATTTTGTTTTCTAAATTTTGAATGTTCTATCCAGTTTTTTTAAGGTTTGTTTTATTCTAAATTTTGAATGTTTTCCGGATTTTTAAAGATTTGTTTGTATTCTGAGTTTTGAAAGTTTTGTATTCTAAATTTCGAGTATTTTTGCATTCTAAATTAAAAGTTTTGTGTTGAAAATTTAAGAAGCTTTGTACTGTACTTGAAAGTTTTGTATTCTAAATTTTTGGTGTTTTTGCTCTAAATTAAAGTGTTGTGTTGAACATTTTAGAAGTTTTATACTGTAAATTATAAAATTTTTGTATTCTAAATTTTGAATATTCTATCCTGTTTTTTTAAGGTTTGTTTTTATTCTGAATTTTGAATGTTTTAAAAGTTTTTAAAGGTTTGTTTATATTCTGAGTTTTGAATGTTTTGTATTCTAAATTTCGAGTATTTTTGCATTCTAAATTAAAAGTTTTGTGTTGAAAATTTTAAGAAGTTTTGTACTGTAAATTTTGAAAGTTTTGTATTCTAAATTGTTGGTGTTTTTGCATTCTAAATTAAAAGTGCTGTGTTGAACATTTTAGAAGTTTTCTACTGTAAATTTTAAAAGTTTTTTCTTTTAAATTTTGAATGTTCTATCCTGTTTTTTTAAGGTTTGTTTTTATTCTAAATTTTGAATGTTTTTCAGGGTTTTCAAGGTTTCTTTGTAGTTTTGAGCGTTCTAGAGTTTTACAGCCAATTTTTTACTAATACTATTTAGGGCTTTTCAAATAAAAATAGGTAGTGGTTTATAATTAATTTAAAGTAAACTTTCTTCTAACAGATTCTACCAACAGTGACAAATATTTATGAAGATAACTTCAATATAAGATAAACTACCTTGAAAAAAAGCACTTTTTTTTATTGAAATTTAAGACATTCTATGATTTTTTTAACACTTTGACAACGCTGTAATTGCCGTTAACTTATTTCTATTACTGGCAAAATTTAATCAGCCAGCCCTAAGTTGAGACCGAAATAATTTTCAGAAAAAATTTAGTAAGTAGGTTTAAAAAATTGTACACACAACCTTATATGCATCAGAAAATGGTTTATTTATTATTTTTTTAGGAGGTGGTGGAGAGTAGTAAATATTTTAACAAATTGTTTATTTTTAGTAACAATTTTTCTCTTATGCTGGAATAGTAATTATTCCCCCCCCCCCCTTATTTTTCCCATTTTTGTTTCTTTGTCCCATTTTTGTATTTTGCCTCATTTTTCCCTCCTGGTTTTTGTCCCATTTTCCTCCCTTTTTTTTACAACTATTGTTTTTTGCTCCACTTTTTTGTTCCATTTTTTTACAAAACCTTACTTTTTTCTTAGATAATTAGAATATTTTACTTACTAGTTAGGATCCAGAAGAAATGCTTTAATTGCCAGCGTAGAAGAAAATACATAACGCCTATTTAGATATTCAACGATGCCCAAATCCTCATTTCCTTCTATCAAAAACCCATTTGTCAGTACCAACATAACACAACAGTGACCTTTAAACTGAAACTAATATTAATACCTAAAATATTTAATTAACAAAAATATATACTTCATAATCACGTAACTCTTCATCATTTTCTTTTTTTTCTTCAATTTTGGTTATTTTACAGTGTATAGATTGAATTTTTAATAATTCCTCGTAGCTGGGTTCTTCAATTTTTATTTTACTAGTATTTTCTCTACGGAAATTATTAACAAGACCATGCGGAAAATCTAAGCATGCCACCATGATTCCTTCAGTTTCGGCTATCCTGTTTAATACTCCCAACAAATAAACTTTGTCTTGAAATCTGTTCCAAGATATACTAAGGATTTCGAAATAAGGAAATATTTTGTTGGCAGCAACGAAAAAATTTGGAATTATAATACCGTGCAGTTCTTTTAAGGTATCATCAAATTGTTTTTGTATTTCATGCGTTTCCTCTTCTATTTTTTCAATTTCAATACATAACTTCTCTATTGATAAATAAAATTGTTTATATGCGATTAAAAATCTTATGGCGTGTTCCAGATTTTGGAGTGTAACGTTTTGAGGCAATTCTACTTCAACGACAATCGCTTCCTCTTCCTGTTCTCGTTTTACCTTCAAATGGTAACAGCTATTAATTGCTTTTTTAATTACATCTGATTGTCTATGAACTTCGTAGTTAATATTCGTAAAACATCTTTTCATACCCATAATTGCTTCAGACAATAGTTTCGGTACTAAAAAAAATAGATTTTTTCGTCTTTTCAATAGCATAATTATTATAAAAAATATTACGGTTGGATATTCCAATGGAACTTCTTTCACAGTTCCAATTATATAGTCGAATTCCTCCACAAACCCTCATTAAATCATCGAAATCGTTTAATCGAATTACGTAAGGGGTATTAAGGAAATTTTTCAATTCTTCAAAACTTATTACGCTCTTTACAACTTGCTCGCTTACTTTGTACACCTAAAAACAAAGAATTTTCAGTACCTTATTTGTTTAAGAAAGTAAAAACGTTAATAAAAAAATCATAAGACAGAACAATTATTAAGTAATTCTCAAGAAAAAAACCCAATTAAAAATAAATACAGAAAACCATACTTGAAACAACAAATTATTTACTGGGGCTAGGGCAAGTAGAGGAATAATTAAAAATAAATGAAGTAAAAATTTGAAATAGGTAAAATATGACCAATTTCTGTTTCATGTGTCTCAGACCCCTTTATTACAAATATTGAAAACTTCAGCAATAAAAATAATTAATGTCTGGCTTCTCCATTATTATGAAATATCGATTTAAAAAGTATTATGAGCTTAAATCAAAATTCTGTTACACCACAATAAAAGTTGGAAGTATTAGTTAAGATCAAAAGTAAGTTCGATAAACTTGGCAACGTGGTACCATTTAATCGTTTGCTCAAAATTTTTTTTGTACCATTTGCTACGGCTAGTTTTCGGCGGTAATTTGAATGGATGTATTTGATTGGATGCTAAAAGATAGTGGGTTGTATGTGTATTGTCACTTGCCATTTATCAATAACCAATTTTAAGCGAATTACCAATATTTTTTGGTATTTACCACAAAATTTCTTGGTTATTCCGTGCGATTATGGGAGGGGTTAGTATTCTGACGTCACAAGTGCTAATCACTTGAATGAAGTGGTATTTACTGTGGTTATAAATTCTCAATGTCTGCAACTTTCACTTTGAAATCTTTACCTTCGTTATTTAAGCTTATCCTTAACTCATCTGTCATGTCTGCCATTTTTTAATCTGAACTTTATAATATTTTTCTGTACTTGTAAGAACAAAACATTCATTTTTTTGTAGTTTTATAACTGTCAACTTCAACCAAGAAGTAAAAACAGCTCCGTAGGTAGGTAAATACCACAAAATTTTGGTTATAACTTTGACACAAAACAGCTGATTAATGATGTCACGGATAGATGACCAAATTAATAATCGAAGCCACTTGAATGTTGTACCTCAAAGGGTAAATACCCGACGCCTTTGGTTATTCGCTTAAAATTAATTATTCTTGCACAAATCTACTCATTCCGCTGTAATATTTTTTTATATTTATCCTAAATCATCACCGCAAATTAATAATATTTAATATGGAACGAGATAAAAAACGAGTTAATTGCACAATTACGTAGAGAAGCCAAGAAAACAGTGGCCCAATTTTAAAGAAGAGGCCAGAAAAGCGGCCGGAAAAGAGAGAAAAAAGTTTATAGAACAGGAGGTGGGCATCCATTTGCCTCTTGTTCTAAAGAGACAATGATCGTGGTACTCTGAAGGTATTATTCTTTCCGTTGTAAATAACGAAAACAGTGCCTGCGTTAGTGAAAGAATTTGATAATGATTTTATCTCTACCGAAGGTAAGTTCAAACTGAAGAAAACACGTCAATAATGGTAGATGGAAACACATTGATTGCACCGAAGAAGAATATAGTAGAATAGAAGAAAATTATCCCGAACTAAATCCGGCCAAAGGAAAATCTTGGCAAGGAGAAGAGCTTCAAGACATTATGGTGTCTCTCCTTGAAAAGAAAAAAATGAGGTATTGGAATTGCAAAAAAATCGGCTGTGTCGCCCCAAAACTTTCCCGACTTTTTCAGATATTTAATGTTACAGTTTCAAATTTTGACATTTTTTTATTTTTGACAGGTGACAGTTGGAGAAATAATTTTGACTGTTCTGAATAGAGTTTTTCAAGGGCTTTTAAATGAAATATTGCAAGTCACATCCGTGACATATTGCAAGTCATATCCGTGACATATTGCAAGTCATATCCATGACATATTGCATTTTTTGATAGTGACACTTCCGTTTGACAGATGTCGTACAAAAACTAATGGGTTCTTCCGACTGGTAACCCAAACCCATATACCAAATTTCAGCTGAATCGGATTAAACGTGTGGCCTCTATCGTAGACGAATACACACAGACAGACAGACAGACTTCCATCTGGAAATGGTCTTATCATCTCAGGTGACCTCAAAATGGATATTTCCATCTTTATCTCGAAAATTTTTTTCAGCTCGTTCACAATACTTTCTCGGAGGTGGGTCGGGAAAGTAAAAAAATTGGAACAAGAATTAATACATAAGGAAAAATTGTTTCAACAAAAATTTCAATTTAAAAAACACATGAAAGAATTAGAAATTATTTATAATAAAAAAGTTTATGAAAGTGAGAGCTAGTTTTATTAAGTTATATTAAAGTTTTTAGTTTTTAAATTATTACATTGTTTTTCATAGTTTTAAAATCTTTTTATTTTATGTTTTTTCTAGTTTTAACTTGGAATTTTTATTTTTTTTCACACATATTTTCCCAGTCTTAAGTTGAGTTTTTCTTTTAGTTTTTAGAGTTTTCGAAGAAAAAAACTCTTATAAGATGGTTTTGTCCGTCCGTCCGTCTGTTAGTCTGATTAAACTCGAGAACGGTGAGAGATCGAGACAAACGGACAACGGCATCATTAGAAACCCCAAAAATGATGTTTGCCCTATTTTTACTTTCCCGCTACCATACATACTGTAGTATGTAAAAATTAATTTTTGTCGAAAACTCAAAATTACTGCAAAATTTTGCGTTTTTCACTTGTTTTTCCTAGCTTTAAGAATTTTTATTTTTTCTTTTAAGGAATTTCTTTAGCCTTTATATTTTTCTTAGAAGAGATTATAAGGTAATCGTCAAATTGTCAAACGTCAAATTTTCGTCTTGAGTCGAAAAAATCGGCGACTCAAATTTAAAGCCGGCGTTAAGCAATTTTAGACTTAAAATGCAGTGGCACAACATAATTTTATTCTAATATCGACTTAAGTTCAATATTGATATTAAGTTTCACTGGAGAAACCGGACATTAAGGAGCTATTCTTAAAATGCATTAATAACTAACAATATAAGAATACGAATGCTGAGGGCGAATGGCCTTTTAATAAAAGAAATGGACTAATAAAAGATTTATTACAGGCCGGATTTTTACTGCAAAAATACCCACTAAAGTTCAAGGTTCGCTACAAGGTAAGAAAAAAAAATCAAGATATATATCATAGGAAAACTAAGTTACTGGTCAATAGATAAAAATAAAAACCCCGATTTAATTTATTTCTTCTTTTGTTAATATTATTAATAGTCCAGTCGACAGGTTGGAAATAGTTTGATTAGGTGGAAAAAGCTCGGAAGCTAAAGAACCTTTAAGATGTTGTTCAGGGATGGTTAATTAACATTTTGTCAAGTTTTGGTCTCGAGAACCCTGTGCGAAAAGAAGAAGTAGTGGGAAAACTACAAAATTTTCGACGTTTCTCCGGTTTTTCCTGAATAAATTTTTTCCCGTACGTCCTACGGCAAAATAATTTCAACACTTTGTAGTATAACGTTAAATTTCCTATTTAATAACATATTTGTATGTCAATTTGCTCTTGAAAAATAGGTCATTTTTCAAAATTCGCTAAAAGTGCCAAAAATGCAGAATTCCACCTTATTTCTTCTTTATACCCGAATTATGATGAAATATTTTAATTATGGTCCCTGTCTACAATCATCAACTTTGGACACCCCCACCCCACTCCACTCCCCCCAACCCCAATTAACAAAAGCTAATTTATTCTCTGATGAAAGCTAACCATATTCACATCATGTTGGTATTGATTTTTTTGTAGTAAAATGTATTACTAGTTTTTCTGATTCCAGACATAAAGACTGCTGATCATAAATCGTGAGTTATCTTTCAAAAGAGCCTGGTGAATCCGTGTTCGCGCAAATTTGAGTACTTTTCGGACTCTTCTGCATCTGGTTCATCAGACTTGTGTTTTATTTGTAAAAGAGGAGTTGAAGCAGGTGAACTAAGGTAGTGAAAGCCAGACGAGTTGTCAGACTGCTGGAGTCAAGTGTAAAAAGGAAACTTTCGGCAGATGAACAGTTCCTGCATGGGTTAAGTGAAGTGAGAGTGCACAGTTCTTGCCAAACAACGTACAACAATGAAAAATTGATTGCTACTTTTGCACGTCGTGGATATGACACATCAAAAGCTTCTTCTCCTGTCACAAGTTGTGAAATTCGACTGTTTTTTTTGCCCCGGTCAAAGTGACTACCCCAACGGGCTCATAAAATTATCGGAAAGTCGAGGAGGATACGTGGAGTCGAGTGGGGAAAGCAATTAAAAGAACGCATCAGCCAGTGGTCCCATTTGAACACTGATTTAAAGTCCATTCATTTAGTTTACACCAATATTCAATTAAGTACTGAAATAAGCTGCTACTACTTATTCTCGTTTCATTTTTCTTGTTCAACATGAGACAAGCAGCAACAGGTACCTGTCTGTCTTTGATAACATATAGATTCCATCACTTTTCAATAAAAGTGAGTCCTAGATTGATATTAATTATGGGACATCTACTCAGAACAAAACAATTAACTTACGTTTTATTATCAATAATTTGGCAAGTTTTCCAGCTGTATTTTTAATCAGATTTCCGATTTTCAGTTAGTATTGTATCAAATTTTCAATTACGGCTTGTAATACTCAGGTTATTAGTTGTACAATTTTATAACCTTGATATTTTGACGTTTAAGAACTATTGTATTGTACTCGCGAAATCAATCTAGCCTCTCAAAGGGCGATGGGGAAAGCAGGAGTGGAGTGGGAGGGTTTCCAAAAATGGTGATTGTAACCAGGAACCATAATTACAATTACATTTTATTATAATTCTGGTATAACACAATAAATAAGGTGGAATTCGGCATTTTTTGGCATTTTTTAGTGAATTTTGAAAAATGACCTTTTTTTCGAAGCGCCATATCTCGGGACAAAAAAGTATATGAATTCTTTTGCCGTAGGACGTAAGAGAAATAAGTTATTGATGAAAAACTGGAGGAAGGTCGAAAATTTTGTAGTTTTCCACCCTCCTCCTCTTTTCGCACAAGGTCCTTGATGTCCAAAATTTGACATTTTTCTATCTAAAACTACCTGTCGGCTGGACTATAAGAACAATTTATTTAAGACAGAATTAAAATGTATAAAATACCTTATCATGGTTTGGGTTTCCCATACCAGAAGACAAAATGAAATAAACTATTAATTTCTCATAAATTCCCGTCAAATCGCTTGAATCCTCCGGTTCTAAAATTGAAATCCTTAACGGTCTTAAACTCTTTCTTAGATCGATTAGTCTATTCGCTTCTATTTCTGGCCAAAGACTAAAACTCTGTTGGAAAAAATGTTGCATCTTCAAAGTCACAACAGCTGGATCGTTTTTACTTTTCAATTGAGTCAGTAGAAAATTTATTAATTGTTGTATTTCTTCTCTGATGTGCATTACTTGTCTGATACTTATATTCCACGTTGGATCGTACATTAGTAATGTTAACTATAAAAAAACAAATCATTTTCATACTAGAATGTCGTTTGGGTTACTCTCGTCTATTTATGTGTAAAATTTATTTATTGGGTTAACACAGAAAAATGTTGAAAAAATTTGATAGTACTTTGCATCATTTCCATATTTTTTGTATCGGATGAGGTTACTTACGTAAAATCTGCAAAAATCTTCATTGAAATCGATACGAGCAGAAACTTTATTAAGTAAGTGTAGTTCGTTTACGATATTGTGAATAATTTGTTCCGTTTCAAAATCCTCCATCTTGGGTCTGTTTCACTGGATTATTTTTTGTTTAAATTTAACCCATAAACTGCATTAATGCCTAGTTTTTCCCCTACTTTAAATTTTTTAACGAAAGCAAACCACCCATTTATAAAATCCCCTTAAAAAAAACCACAAAATGTTTCCGTTAGATTTTTTTTATGCGCATGACATTACATCATTTAAATAATTAATAAAACAAAAAATTATGTCACTTAGATCGGATATTATACAGGGTGTAAAAAAATTGAAACTTTTAAATTCTTGCAGATATATTGAATTATTTCTATAATATAAGCGGCAAAGTCCAGACTGACTGACTGACTGACTGACTGACTGACTGACTGACTGACTGACTGACTGACTGACTGACTGATTGATTGATTAACTGATTGATTGACTGACTGACTGACTGACTGACTGACAGAATCAACGCACAGCAAAATCTAGAAAAGGGCGAAAAACGGTTATGCCTTTGGTATTATCGGCTATTCTCTCATTTCATTTTTTATGAAAAAAATGGGAGGAAAGCGGGAAAACACCGGAAAATAGAGAAAAATGGGGAAAATTGGGAAAAAATAGAGAACATCGGGAAAAATATGGAAAATTGTTTCATAAAGGGAAAATGGGGAACTTTGCTGAAAATAGGGACAAATAGGGTAAAATAGGGGTAAATAAGTACAAATAGGGACAAATAAGGAAAAATAACGAAAATGGAAAAAAACAATGGAAAATGGAAATAGAAAGAAGTGGAAAAAATGGGGAAAAATAGCCTAAAATAGAGAAAATAGGGGAAAATTAGGAAAATAATGAAACATTGGGAAAAATACGACAAATAGAGCAACATAGGGAAATTTGTGAAAAAAAGGGAAAACTTGGAAAATATAGAGAAAATAGGGAACTTTGAAAAAAATAGAAAAATGGAGAAAAATAGTGAAAATAGTAAAAATAGGGGAAAATAAAGGCAATTAGAGAAAAATAGGGAAAAATCAGAAAAAATAGGAAAAGATATGGTAAAATAGTGAAAAATAAGGAAATAGCAAAAAATAGATAATAATAGGTACAAATACTGACAAATAGGAAAAATAGCCGAAAATTAGGAAAAATATGGAAAAATAGTGAAACATTAGGAAAAATACGACAATTAGGGCAACATAGGGAAATTTGCGAAAAATAGGGAAAAATTGGAAAAAGATAGAGAAAATAGGGTACTTTAAGAAAAATAAAAAAATCTGGAAAAATTGTAAAAAATTGGGGAAAATAAGGGCGATGAGAGAGAAAAATATGGAAAAACTGGAAAAATTGGAAAACATGGTTAAATAGTGAAAAATAAGGAAATAGCAAAAAATAGATAATAATAGGTACAAATACTGACAAATAGGAAAAATAGCCGAAAATTAGGAAAAATATGGAAAAATAGTGAAACATTAGGAAAAATACGACAATTAGGGCAACATAGGGAAATTTGCGAAAAATAGGGAAAAATTGGAAAAAGATAGAGAAAATAGGGTACTTTAAGAAAAATAAAAAAATCTGGAAAAATTGTAAAAAATTGGGGAAAATAAGGGCGATGAGAGAGAAAAATATGGAAAAACTGGAAAAATTGGAAAACATGGTTAAATAGTGAAAAATAAGGAAATAGCAAAAAATGGATAAAAATAGGGAATAATGCGGATAAATAGGGAAAAACTGGATAACATAAAAAACAAGTAAACACAGAGAGAAATAGAGTAAAATTAGAAAATTAGGAAAAAAATACGGGTAAATAGTGAAACATTAGGAAAAATACGACAAATAACTCAACATAGGGAAATTTGCAAAAAAAAGGGAACACTTAGAAAAAGATAGAGAAAATAGGGAACTTGGAGAAAAATAAAAAAACCGGAAAAAATAGTAAAAAAAGAGGGGAAAATAAGGGCAATTAGAGAAAAATAGGGAAAATCGGAAACAATAGGAAAACATATGGTAAAATAGAGAAAAATAAGGAAATAGCAAAAAATAGATAATAATAGGTACAAATACTGACAAAATGGGAAAAACAGGAAAAAATATGAAAAAATAATTAAACACAGAGAAGAATAGAGTAAAATAGGAAAAAAAGTTGAAAATTAGGAAAAAATAGGGGAAAATAGTGAAACATTAGGAAAAATACAATAAATAGGACAAACATAGAAAAGTTTGCGAAAAAGAGGGACAAATTGAAAAAGATAGAGAAAATAGGGAATTTGGAGAAAAATAGAAAAAAATCTGGAAAAGTAAGAAAACAAGTGAAAATATTAATAAACACGGGAAAATAAGGGATGTTAAACAAAAATCTAAAAAAATAGGAAAACATCTTGTAAAACAGTGAAAAATAAGGAAATATGAAAAAATAGATAATGCAAACAAAAACTGACAAATAGGGAAAAACAGGAAAATATATGAAAACATAGGTAAACACAGAGAAAAATATAATAAAATGGGAATAAATAGGGGAAAAATGTGAAAAATAGTTAAAAATAAGGAGAAATGGTGAAATAGAAAAAAAAATAAAAATAGAGAAATAATAGAAAAAAACAAGCAAAGCTCGGTAGTCCAGGTATGAATCTTTATGAGACTCCGTAGTACGGCTAGTTGACATAAATTTTTATTAAAAAAAATAATTGCGAACAAAAATCGGTTCCATTAAAAAAAAAATTTATAAAAATAATGCATTTTTCTATTAAATAAATATTTAGATTGATCTTTGTTTTCGGTTGATGAAAACCCAGTTTATCTATTTCGTCTATTTTTTCAACTCAAAAATGGTCTAGTTATTACAAAGGCGACATCCGAGTTCCATCCCAAAAATTTTTACCTGACCATAAAAAGGTACCATCCGAGTTGCATCCTCCTCGAAAAAAAGGCATTTGTCGATTATTAAAGGTAAACTCCGTAGCAACGTTGCCACTTTGTGCTAAAATTCTTGACTGTAATTTTAAGGTATTTATGAATTATACAAATAATTTAAATCAATTTGCACTTAATTATATGAGAAATAATTTTTTTTCCGATTGACATTAAAAGTTAGTTTTAGTTACATTTATCGATCGTAGAAGTAACAGTTTTACTGCCTAGGCAGTAAAAATGATTTATAATGCCTAGTCATTAAAAAATTATTTTTTTCATTTTTTTTTTGAAATCTTGCTCATGTAGATATTATTATGTATACAATTTAAGGTCTAATCGACAATAATAATTTGGAAATACGATTTAACATACGATTAGAAAAAAATATTAAAAATTGTGAGTTGTATACGTTATAAAAAAGTTTTCATTTTAGTTTGATTTTTTTAATCACACTGTACAAACAATCGGAGAAAAAATTATGTTTCACATGGCAGAGAATCAGATTTACTGCCTTGGCTAGTTTCATTGCCTCAGAAATGCAGGCCGCGGCAGTAAATCTGTTACTTCTCTGCTTAGTTAAACAAATAACTATTTAAATCTTGTATTTTGTTGTAGAAGGCGGTCCCTCAGAATAAACCTTAATACGTACCAATAAAAAGTTTAGTTATTTGTGTTTAATTTTTTGCAACTAATGAATTTATTTATAAATAAAAAATATAGAAGAAGGAACAAGACCTATAAAACACATTTGTTTACTATCAAAAAGTGTATAATATATTTATAAAATTTCAAAAATATTTTTTTTTACCATGTTGTCCCTAAGTTTTTATTTTTAACAAACATTAGGCTTACATCTATACGAAACTGTCTCAACAAACTTAAACTTAGTAATCCTATTATTTTCTTCTAGTTGTTTAATTTTCGTTTTTATAAAATCTCGTTTTATTAATAAATTGGTGTTATATTTCGGTATAACGTGAACACTATTTATTTTTATATATGTATCTACTTGAAATTGTAAAAGTACATCTAAAAACACATTTATGTTGGGATGAGCACAGTAAAATGATTGATTATACCTGGAGTGAAAAACCCCAAAAACAAAGAAATTAAAAAAAAAATGCACAGTCTCAGAATTAATAACTTTTACATCATACGTATTGTTTTATTAAAATTTTAATTATTAAATAAATTCTTCACATAATTTTTAGTTTTTACCATTTTATATTGTCTCTTGACGATTTTTTAGTATACTTACACAGGAATTTTATATTACTAAGAATTACTATTTTAGTGCAGTTTGCAGTCATGAATATTTATTTCGATATTTCAATATTTAATATTAATTAAACGTGACAACACTGTCGGTTATTATCACAAAATATAATATTTTTGCTGCTAAAATTAAACTGGTCAATGGAATGCAACTCGGATGGTCAAAGGATGCAACTCGGATGGTAAAAAATCTACCTGCTTCATTTGGGATGCAAGTCGGACGCTCCGATTAAATTAAATTAAATTAAATTCAAAAATAACTGGTTCAATATCATCCAAAAATATTTTTCTTGTTATTACTAAAAACTATAGTAGATGATGTATTTTATTAATAAACTATTTCAGATATTAATTAATGATATACAAAATAAAATAGTCTGATAGGGTTATTGGTTTTGACATATTGTTAAAGTCTACGAACCGATATAAACAGGTGTGTCTAAATCAAATAAGATCGGGCTTTGATCTGGAATCACAAAGTGTTACTAATACCCTAACTCCAAAGTAAACCATGCAAGTTCGCGAAGTTTCGCGACTCTCAGGTAAAGTTGAGGGGTTAGAAGTACAACCAAACTGTGGCATAATGTTTCTAATATAGAGACCTGTTTACAAAGTTACAAGTTTCATATGTAACAAAATTAAAATCGGTTACGCATTTCGTTTGCCTCGGGGATTTTGGGAATTTGTTTTGCGGCAACTGCTACTTAAAATTTAAATAAGTCATTAACAATAAACTATATTTGAAGAAAAGGTGGAGCAAATTAGGTCAAAAAACAACTTTCGAATTGACATCAATCACAAAAACTTTTTCCATAAAACTCCCATCGACGTGTGCGACATAGTGCGTGTGTCCTCCTCCTGAAAGGATTAAGGAGGCTGATAAACCGCCGTTAAGTCGACACGAGTGTCAGGATCAACGCAGATGATGCCAGGACCACAGGATACACGCCATCAAGTCCCGATAATAAAGAAGGATTGATGGAAGTAAGCCGACATTGAAGATCACGGTAAACTAACCTAATAGTCTAGAGGCTTGTTTCCGATATTAAAATTATTTGTTCTAGAGTGTGTTCACGGATAGGGTTCATAAGAAAATTTTTATTTTTGGTTTTATCGGAAAATGCCTTTCTTGATAAAAAGTATTGCTTATTCTAAAAACTCATAAGACACAAAATATTGACTATGATAAAACATGATTTTTTTTTCGTTTTATGGGGTTTTAGAATAAGCAAAACTTTTTATCAAGAATGAAATTTTACTTTCCCGACCCACCTCCGAGAACGAACTAAAAAAAATTTCGAGATAAAGATGTAAATATCCATTTTGAGGTCACCAGAGATGATTAAGGCCAATTCCAGATGGAATTCTGTCTGTCTGTCTGTCTGTCTGTCTGTCTGTCTGTCTGTCTGTCTGTCTGTCTGTCTGTCTGTCTGTCTGTCTGTCTGTCTGTCTGTCTGTCTGTCTGTCTGTCTGTCTGTCTGTCTGTCTGTCTGTCTGTCTGTTTGTCTGTCTGTCTGTCTGTGTGTATTCCTCCACACGTTTAATCTGATTGAGCTGAAATTTGATATATCGGTTTGGGTTATCCGACGGAAGAACCCATATCTGTCAAACGGAAGTGTCACTATCAAAAAATAACAGAAGCAATATATCACAAAATTTGACTTATAATATGTCATCTTGAAACTTTTGCATTTTTAAAATTTCTAAAATATTTACACATTTTTCATTGAAATTTTTTAAATTTTTATCAAGTTCCCTGAAATTTTTGATCTCAGTTCTTGAAATTTTTGAAATCTTTAAACAATCTGGAACTTTTTACACGTTTTTAAAATTTTTATAGTTTTTTTATTGAAAATTTAAAATTATAACAAAATCTTGAAATTTTTACTTACACATTTTTAAAATTTCTGAAATATACATTTTTGATTGAACTTTTTTAAATTTTTATCATAATTCCTGAAATTTTTTTTCAAAGGTCTTGAAATTTTTGAAATCTAGATTTTTTTATTAAAATTTTTGAAACATTTAGAGATTTTTTATTGAAATTTTTTAAATTTTTATCAAATTTCCTGAAATTTTTGATCTCAGTTCTTGAAATTTTTGAAATCTTTAAACAATCTGGAACTTTTTACACGTTTTTAAAATTTTTATAGTTTTTTTATTGAAAATTTAAAATTATAACAAAATCTTGTAATTTTTACACATTTTTAAATTTTTTGAAATATTTACACATTTTTGATTGAAATTTTTTAAATTTTTGTCAAAATTCCTGAAATTTTTTATCAACTTTCTTGACATTTTTCAAATCTAGATTTTTTTATTGAAATTTTTAAAACATTTAGAGATTTTTGATTGAAATTTTTTAAATTTTTATTAGATTTCCTGAAATTTTTGATCTCAGTTCTTGAAATTTTTGAAATCTTTACAAAATCTGGAACTTTTTACACGTTTTTAAAATTTTTATAGTTTTTTTTTTATTGAAACTTAAAATTATTACAAAATCTTAAAATTTTTACACATTTTTAAAACTTTTTAAATATTTGGATTTTTGATTGAACTTTTTAAATTTTTATTCCTGAAATTCTTTTTCAAAGTTCTTGAAATTTTTGAAATCTTGATTTTTTTATTAAATTTTTTGAAACATTTACAGATTTTTTATTGAAATTTTTTAAATTTTTATCAAATTTCCTGAAATTTTTGATCTCACTTCTTGAAATTTTTGAAATCTTTACAAAATCTGGAACGTTTTACATGTTTTTAAAATTTTTATAGTTTTTTTATTGATACTTTGAAATTATCACAAAATCTTGAAATTTTTACACATGTTTAAAATTTTTGAAATATTTACACATTATTGATTGAAATTTTTTAAATTTTTATCAAATTTCCTGAAATTTTTGATCTCACTTCTTGAAATTTTTGAAATCTTTACAAAATCTGGAACTTTTTACATGTTTTTGAAATTTTTATGGTTTTTAATATTGAAACTTTGAAATTATTACAACATCTTGAAATTTTTACACATGTTTAAAATTTTTGAAATATTTACACATTATTGATTGAAATTTTTTTAATTTTTATCAAATATCCTGAAATTTTTTATCAAAGTTCTTGAATTTTTTGAAATCTAGATTTTTTTATTGAAATTATTAAAACATTTAGAGATTTTTGATTGAATTTTTTTAAATTTTTATCAAATTTTGTGAAATTTTTGATCACAGTTCTTGAATTTTTTTAAATCTGTACAAAATATGAAAATTGTTACACGGTTTTAAAATTTTTATAATTTTTTTATTGAAACTTTATTACAAAATCTTGTATATATAAGTTTTAGGCTAGGAATATTTAAGTTAAATTGTAACACAAGTTTATTTGTGTGATAAATAATTTTTTTGGTATGTGGAAATTACTAATTATCTACTAGTGTAAATTCAAGGATAAACATAAAATTTTGAACCTAAAGTCAAGATCATAAACAAACCAAAACAAGAATACATTGTGTTTCGGTTCGTAGATTTATTTTCTTGATTTTTTTTAATATGTTAATTTTAAGATAATAATTTTGAAACTCATTATTCTCCTGCATTATTTTTTTTATTTATTAAAAATGATATATATTATATACATCAAATTTTACTCAATTTTACTTCTTTTTCCTTAACTTGTAATTTTATAGACACAATCATTTCTTATTTATTCTTCAGAACTATAAATAACATTAGGAATATACTGGCGCCCAAATTTAACCATTATTTTTGATTAGTGTAGACCTTAAAAGTTCCAAATTATAATGAATATCAAGTTTATTTAATTCAATTTATTAATTAACAAATACAATTATCAAATTGACGTTCTCTAACTGTTACTAATTTTAATTTACCAACGAGAAATATTATCGTTACAAGATCATTTAAGAACTACAAAGAAACAGGTACTACATAGGTGTAAATGGCTTTGATGGGAATATTATTATTATTACAATTATCGGAGGAAAATTAAATTATGCTCTTAGTAATAATAAAGGTCAGACGCATACCTTGACTGAAAATTGATCCAGACTATTTTGAAAAAGTTGGCAGAAGGTGTAGACTAAAAAAAATGACGGCGAGATGAGGTTTCGCAGTAATGGGTCCAAATTTCTAAAGTAAAACGTAAATCAAATATTAACACAAATTGGCGCCCAACGTGGGTGACAAGTTCTATCAGGTAAATACAATTTTTAGAGCGAAATCGTTAATAAATTAAAAAAAATAAAATTGTGAGACTCGGACCTTAAAATAGTTTTAATTAAGGGTTGTGAAGGATCATATAGCGCTCTTTGCGTCGTCACGCGGTCTTTTGGCGCCTTAGTCCAGGTTTCGAATTACCTCGGGTGCCACCTTTCGATTATAGTGTGAAAGTCACTTGCATCGAGCAGCGTCAGTGAAGAAAATATGGCGGGCTTTACTAGCCTTAATGGGTTGAGAACCTGGATATTTGCTGCTGGTATCACAATAAAATGAAAAAGCAGAAAATAAAAATAATTATCTTTATTACCAAAAATAATCAAGTGACCAGCGAGAAATGAGAAAGGTGTGCAATAAGTTTCGTATTCGAAGAAGTACGATAAAGGCACTAACTTCCAGGCTTCCGGTGGTACAATTAAAAATTGAACTTAGCTTCGCTCCTTCAGGTCGCTGAACCGGTATTACAGCTGGAAGCAATTGTCTGCTCGAGCTTCAATACGCACTGGGACTGCCACTGGAACTGACTAGATCGGCTCCTGCTGCGGTATACCATGGTTGGCTGGGTATGCGAAAACCGTACGCGAGTGTCTCCATCTCTCGGCGCTGGTTACAACTGACCTTATATTCGAAGGATGGTTGCCTTTACCATAATTTTAAGTTAATTCTAGTCCAGTTAATATATTTTAATTATCACGGTAAAAGTAAGTTCGGTACAATATACAGTGTGGCTACTTGAGTCGGCATCATATGGGAAACTTTGTTATTATTATTTTTATGAACAAAAAATTATTGTTCATAAAAAGTTACACATGCTCTAAAATCTAATATACAATCAGCAGATATCAATTTTTAGTCGTATACAAGGTGTATCGAAAAATGTAAATTTTTTCAAGAGAGTACCTTTATTTTTGACAATTTCAAAAAATATTATTTAGAATTGGAAACTGGGTATTAAAAATTTAAGCCCGTCTATCTAAGTAACATGTGATCATCAAATATCGCTCTAAAATAAAACTTAAAATGTTATTATGTTATTGTAGAGAAAAAAATTGAAAAAATAAAAATTCTATTTTATTGCAAATTGAAATGGCTGCATATTTGAACCTAATTTTCAATTCTGAGCAACTTTTCCTTATAACAATTTTCGATATTCTAGTTTAATTGCACATTTTACATTCACAAATCATATTTTTAGGTTTCATACCATGCACAACTTTTTATGAAGAATAACTTTTTTGCATTAAAAATATAATAAAAAAGTTTCCCAACCCATATGGTACCGACTGTAATAAAAATAAGGGTTAAATATGGGCGCCAGTCTATTCTTAGTTATTTTGTACTCCCGAAAAAAGGACCAGGTACAGATATAGGGAGGTTTTTAGGTATCAATAGCTGAAATTTTAATATGTTACACCTAAGCTATAGTAGATTAATATTTGCATGCTACGTGACCTTGATAGCATTTGTATTAGTAATATACAGGGTGTAATAGAAAGTTAGCATTCGTTCTCATGTCATAAGAGCGCTTTTCATCTTACATATTGAAAAAATTGAAATCTACCCCTATTCAGGGGTAGTTTATGCTTGTGATTTTTTCAAATAACTTTGCTGTTCGGGGTTTCCAGCTAAGATGTTCCATTGAACCGCTTGGGTGTAGGTAACACAAAACGTATTTTATATATGATGTAAGTATATTATATTTAATAATAAAAAAATAAGAAACTGGAGCTATTTAAAATGCCCAAAACTTTTATCATGTAAATTCCTACATAATAAATATAGAGAACATTAACAAATGATGATGTGAGAAGATGATGATGTGATTATGAATATTCATTATCAGTAATTGAGAATCATTAGATAGAAAAAAACATTCCACGCTAAAGATGTATATAGTCCAGTCCTCTTAGTCAAAATAGGGTAAGTATCTCGGAAATGGAGATAGTCATCTATAAACTTGTTTAAATCTTTATTTTGACACCATAAAACTTGTCTCAAAACCTACTTATCGTAGGGTGGCCGCTACTAGCGATATCTAAGGTCAAATGTCAAAAAATCGATTTTTTGCACATTTTTAGCAAATATCTCGTTTCCTATGGGTTTTATGCCATTTGAATTTGTTATAAATATTTTAGACGATTAAATTCTCTATAACTTGTGTTTAATTTTTTTTTTATATCTTGAATCGTTTTCGAAACAGAGGGCAGAGACGCGCAGTGTACAACTGCAATTATAATAGTAGATGTAGATTTGTCATTTTAATTGGGCTTACCCTATCCCATTAACAAGAAATTTTCTTTAAAAAAGGAAATGTAAAAACTGAAATATACTCTTCCAACAGTTTTGATAAATATCTTCGTTCTAAAAAACGCATTTTGTTTCTGCACGCAGAAAGTGGTTGTGACACCAGAAGTCGGAAAAAAGGAAAAAAAAAATTTTAAGAACACTCTAGAAACTTCTAAATTTGGATCAACTTGTTGCAGCATTTGAAGAAGACAACTGTACGGTTCAAACATTATTTGAGAATTGAGTGCAAACCTTGTTGGCAATCTATAATGCTCCAAAATGCTGAAAACTGAATAAACCCGTGCAGTTATCAAATCTTCCACCAATGACTGCAGCAGCTCACCAACATTTCAACCGTGTTTATTATCAAGTTCAGACTTGGTTAGGGCATGATTTAGAACCCCAGGATTGGGGTTGGATAATGCGTGATGAATTCCTGGAACCTAGTACGATATTTTTTCCACCATCTTCAATTGCAAGAATGGTTGTGGTTCGCGATGTTGATGGAGTAAAGCAGGGTTCCAGTGCTCTTTAGCTTGCGGCCAACGTAATGGGCAAGCTTGTCTCAATGCTTCACCATATCAGAATGATATTAATAAAGACGGTACCTTTGGCCCCGAAATTCTGAAAGAACTGGAGACAAACGTCGTTGAATACGAGACCGAAGAGGAATTTGAAATTTTACAGCGACCGGAAGACGAGGATGGTGAAGAAGAAAAAAATTGAAATTATAACTTGTAGTTCTTATTCTTATTCAATTTATTTTAATTTCAACGTTCATAAATGCATGGAATGATATTTTTTAATAAAGACATTAATTAAAAATTTAATTCTTTTTTTTTTAGTTAGGAAGTGGAAGTAATTAGTATACATTAGATTAGATTTAGAAAAAAGCAATTAATTATTTCCCTGAACAACTTTGTAATTACACGAGTAGGTAAGTGTTATCTTCTTCTATTATAATTGAAATTCTACACTGCGAGCTCTCTGCCCTCTATCTCGAAAACGGTTCAAAATATAAGAGAAAATGTTTAAACACAGGAAACGAAATATTTGCAAAAAATATGCAAAAAATCGATTTTTTTACTTTTGACCTTAGATATCTCTACTAGGGGCCATCTTGCGATAAGTAGGTTTTGAGACAAGTTTTAGGGTGTCAAAATAAAGGTTTATACAAGTTTATAGCTGACTCTCCATTTCCAAAGTGAAACCCCTAATATGACTGTACTATATATGTATCACTCGAACCTTAACTTAAAAAGAAAACATGTGATTTTGGAAATTTGATTTTACAAAATTCGAGTGATCAACGCCTTAGTGAAATTAAACAATAACTAATGACCAGGTGGATAAATATGATAAATATTTAATTATTGGCGAATTTAAACATAGCAATATATCCATTTCCATATATTTCCGATACGGCTCAAAAACAGATATAATTTTGTGAAGGTGTATAGCACCCCGACTATAGTGTAAAAGCCATGTCTAAAATCGGCAACACCGTAAGCTTCACGATGTATAATAATTATCTATGCCTTCTGATCATCAATTCACGCGTAACGACCGAGTTAAATCATTTAGCGTTAACTGACCGATATTGTATACGCACTTAGCCATGCAGAAGATTATTATGCAACTCTGCCTTTGATGAATAGATGGTGTGGTAGACATCGTGTCTCCGATTAGGTTCCTTGCCCGAAATTAAACACTAATGGCTTTCGATATCGACAAACAATGAGAGAGGAATCATATCAAAACACTTCATTTAATAAGTCCAAAATGTTAAGATTTATGCCCTGAGGTCTCTGGGTGAAGGCTTCGTAAGTCGCCCGAGAGCATAATCATCTATTTATACCCGCGGTGCATACAAACTTTTATGTCATATTAGTTCAATATTGAATCCAAAAAAATTAAAAAAAAATCGGTGGTGTCGCCCCAAAACTTTCCCGACGAGTATCCAAAAATGCTCTTTCAGATATTTAATGTTAAAGTTTCAAATTTTGACATTTTTTATTTTTGACAGTTGACAGTCGGAGAAATAATTTTGAATGTTCTGAATAGAGTTTTTCAAATGACATATTGCATGTAAAATTCCATGAGATATTGCATCTGTCATTTTTTGATAGTGACACTTCCGTTTGATAGATGTCGTACAAAAACTAATGGGTTCTTCCGACGGGTGACCTAAACCTCTATACCAAATTTCAGCTCAACCGGATTAAACGTGTGACCTCTATCGTGGACGAATACACACACATACACACAGACAGACAGACTTCCATTTGGAAATGGTCTTAATCGTCTTAGGGGGGCCGAAAATGGATATTTCCGTTTTTATCTCGAAAATTTTTGTCGTTTTTGGACGTGGGTCAGGAAAGTAATTTAATGTTAATTCTACTAAATAATGTTAACTTTATATTTACATTATATTTTTAATTTATAATTTTGTTAATAAATTTTGTCTTTATGGCCTGCGCGGGCCATAAATTGCATTTTATGGTCCGTACGGACATAAAGTACATCTTTATGTAGTTAGTAACTAAGTATCACATAAAATTAATTTTGTGATACTTTGACATAGAGTTTCATTACCTAATTTATTTAATTTATTTTAGCTGATATCGAGCTTCTGATTACATTATTTTTTGACCCTCTTTTTATTTTTTTCCAAATTTTTAGTAATCAGAGCGACAAAATAAATAACAGTTACTAATGTTAAAAGTTAATTTCAATAGAGAGAGAGAATGAAGAAATTAGCATTGAAAGGAAGAGAGAGGATGAAAACGTAAATTAACACTTAATCTGCGAGCAGGGACGAAAGGTGCGGGGCTTAAGGAGGAGACTTTGAAAAGGAGGAAAATTATTCATGGCAAGCGGGCGTCAGCCTGTGTATGTATGACTAAAGGGTTCTATTATAATCATCTCTTCGTCTACATAATTAATTATGGAGCTTTTATCAACGTGTGTCTCGGTGACGAACACGAAAGAAATTAATACGAAAATGATTAAGATTGATAACGCCTTAATTAAAAAAAAATCTTAGTACTTAAATAATTAAAATAGCGCAAGATAAAAAAATATATTAACATTTTGATATCAAAATCGAAAACTATTATAGAGCATCGTTTTTAACGTATTTACGCATCAATCGATATTAACTAATATAATATTTATTAGGTACCATGGAAAACTGAAATACTAAAATATTCATTGAGTTAGTTGTTATGGATCCAAAATTTGTACAACGGTATCAATCAAGGTTATCGATAGAGGAATATTACATCAATTTGTAATGACACATACAATTAGGAAACCTTCAATAAAATAGTGCCTGATTTTATTTGTAGAAATTTTATGTAGCCACTATTTTTCTTTAATTAATTTTTTGGATATAGTTTCGAGTAATCATAAGATAATAAAAAAAAATCGTGTTAGTGTTCAGTCTTATAATAGTTTACCTTGGGAACTATGGGAAAACTTTTATAGTAACATTTATCCTAATAGATAATACAGTTTTTTTATACTTCACGTCCATACCTTGATATCACTATATCGAATAATGAAGTGTATCAAGAGTATTAAGCTTCTGCAAAAACAGTAAAGCGCCTGGTAGTGACGGTTTACCATATGAATTTTTTAAAAGTTTTCCTAATAACTGGAAACTCGATCTCATACTTTTATTTAATAAAATTCTTCAAAATGCCACTGTGCCACAAAAATTGACCTGAAATAAAGCTGAGTATGCTTCATAAAAAAAGGACCTTGTGACGATCCTTCTAAGTACGCATTAATTTTTACTCATATTATTCTAAATATGTTGACCAAGTGGTCTGATAACTAATATTTTGCCAGAATATCAAGCACGGTTCCGAACTAGTTCGGGTGTATCGATAATGCATTCACATTACCTTCGGTAATTCAACAGCATATTAGATTAGAGAAAAGGAAAATGTTTTTGCGAAATTGTAGATTTTAAGCGGATTTTTGATTCTGTAAATCATTCTTCCCTGTGGTATAAGCTGTTCAATCTAGGTGTTTACTCTAAACTAATAAACATTATCATGAATATAAAATAAATAAAGAGAAAGAGGAATTTGCAAAGATTTATGCACCTCGACAATGATAGACAGCTGTTTCGATCTTTATGATCTCATCAGTATCATACCGTCAAAGTGAATAAATGCCGAGTCAAAGTTCTAACGGTCTAACTAAGTCATGTGAGTCATCTGGAGTATTACAAGGGGAAGCTTTATGCTCTTTACTTTTGACTATTTATTTCTGACATTTGTAAGAAAGTTACTAATTCCGGCTAATTTTTAAAATCAGAACAGCATTAATTATTCTATCTCCGTTAATAATAATCGTGCAGCCTCCACTCTTTTTTCAAAAATCTCCTTTTAATATACTCTACAGATTTGTTTAACTCTTTTTGACGCGTCGATCCCCTTTCACGAGTCCTTCCCTCTACACCGTATGTAGCAAGGATCGATCGAGAATCAATACTGCTAGAGAACGCGATATTGAATCAGCGGTCAGTAGTTCTGTGAAGTCCGGAATTTTTTTTTTGTATTACAACTATTGTCCTGAGTTGTAGAGGCGGGAATCTTTTAAAGACACCCCACGCTTGTTCAATGCGTGAGGTAGTGTTGGACTCTCCCCTGATCGCTCTGCAAGCAGAGTCAGGGGCATACCAACTAAACCCTCCTCGGTAATTTGTCCTTTTTGTTTGGTGTTTCCTTGTACCCTGCTGTAGGAGATTGAATCTCCTTTTCAGGGATACAGTGGAGTTCTGTTGATATGAAACTGAAAAATGTATTAACTTAAGGTATTTGAGTATATGTGATTTTTGATACTTACGAGCCTCCCGGGGTGGGAGGCTCAGAGCGGTGTGGCGAGTGGTGTCAGTGGTGGTCGAGCTTATCGGATGCTTAGAGGGGCTTCCTCCAATAGGCCTAGGAGCTCGTCCGGGAGGTCTATGTCTTCTGTTGCTTCGCTAAGGATCCTGAGGTTGGGTTGTGTGAATTTTCTCTTCGGTTTTCTAGGGATTGCTCTTCTATTCCTGTCAACTGTCCATTTGATCATTAGACTTTCTTTGGCGTGGGTGTTGGAGTCGTCCAATCTTCTCCTGACATATCCGCTTCGTATTTTCTTGATCCTGGAAATAATTGTTGAAATATTAGTGTGTTGGTATATTTGGTTTGATGGGAAGTGAAAGGGAAGGTAGGACGTTTTCCTAAGGATCCTCCTCTCAGTTGCCGTAATGGCGTGCAGGAGACGAGGAGGGAGTGTGGAGAAGTTTAGAGCTCTGTAATCTAATATGGGACGGATGTAGATTTTATAGGTGTGTAGCAGTGTCCTAGGGTTATATCTGCCCAGTCGTCCACCCAGGGCGCCGAGGAGAGCGGTCCGTCTCCTGACTCTGTCAAGAGTCCTTTGGACTTCAGTCTCCTAGTTGAGGGTACGCGTGAAGCATACTCCCAAGTAGGTAACGTTATCCGTAGGGACGAGCCTCTCTCCCCAGAGCCTAAGGTTGATGTTTCTGGGGTCTTGGCTGGATTTTCGAGAGAGGGAAGGATGTTTGAATAGGATTAGTTGGATTTTTTGGGAATTCAGGGTGACCCTCCAATTGCTACACCAGTGAGAAAATGACACTGTATCGTTCGATGGTATATAACTGTTTATACTAGGACGGAGCACCCATAGTCGAGCACAGGGTGCGTGTGGTTCCTGTATAACTGTTATATATAGCTAAAGGGAACCCCGGAAAGTACTGATAGTCGAGGAAATCACATCGTACTTACTCCGGCGACATAATTCAGAGAATCAGGGTGGGAACCGACAAGGGTAACGACTTAACCTATAAGGAAAATTGAACTTTGTCTCTTTCATTTCTCTCTTTCATCATACCGCACCTTCCCTTTGAAGCCCGCAGCTCCCCGATATTCGGCTTATTCCTTATTGTTAATACCCCTCATATCCGTTATGCTTTTCATCGTTCACTGCTGCTAAATCGTTTCGTATTCCGTAAGACCCGTTTCAGCTTTTTGAACCGGTTGCACACCCTTTCCTCTTACCGGCTTTGGTAAAATTATTTGTTAACTATGGTGAACAATAAAAGGTTTATTTTAGTTTGGTAATTTTATTTATTTTTCTGTTCACATAAACTAACATCCTAGTAGCAGATGCTCCGGCACTCATCCCAGCTGGACAAGTGAAGTCTGTCCTTCCGGCTGTCAAGAGGTTGGTCGAAACCCCTGGAGTATTAAATATTCACTGACGCTGCCCGGTGCAAGTGGCCTTCACACTATAAATTTAAGGTGGCGCCAGAGGCAATCCGACACCAGAATCAAGGCGCCAAAAGACCGCGTGACGACACAAAGAGCGTTACACATTGATGCCTTCTTTATTAACAGAGGAGCCCAAAGAGTCAATATTGATAATAAAAATGATTTTATTAACTTGGAATATGCTGATGACTTCGTTATATTAGCTAATTCAGAAATAGATGTTATCAGAAAGTTAAAAATATTAGAAGAATACACTTTATTAAACAACTTAGAAGTCAATGTTACTAAAACTAAAATAATACAATTTTCTAGAGGTGGCTTTAAATTGCCAGACTGCCGGTTTTACTTTAATAATGAAGTGGTGGAATTTACAAATAAATTTGTTTATTTAGTTGTTACTCTAACAAGTTTCACTTTGTTTTATGAAATGACAGAAGTAATTAGTAGCAAAGGTCTGTCGGGGCCGTGATTCCAATTATGGTAAAAGCTAAAATGAATTTATGACATTCCAGAATAAAGCTATTTGAATCTTTAATTGTAAGTACAATGACGAACTGTCTCCCAGTTTGATGTCTAAGGTATGGGAATGTTCTTGAATGTGTCCAAACAAATTTTTTAAAAAGAGTTCTCGCCCTTCCAAATAGTACGGGGTTATGCATTAAGGGGCGGATATCAACCGGGCACCAAGCAGGTAGTAGCAAATAATACGAAAGATGAACCGGGCACTAGAATTTTTAATCCTTAAAAGGAGCATCATCAACGGGACACCACACACGGATGGACTGACTACCTACTTGTAAACTTCAATTTTTAGAAAAAAATAATTCTTCATAGTTTCTTTTGCATTTGAAGGTGTGCTTAAATTTAGATTTGCAAATTATTTTTTTTAAAATTACCTACATGTTAAGTTACTATTATTATTATTTTTATTATTCTTATTGTTATTAATATTTGCCAAAAAGTATATTTAAAAACTAAAAGAAAACATGAATATTTTAAAATGTGTTTATTTATTACATTTTTAAAAATAACAATTATTACCTGTATTACAAAACATTTATACAAAAATATGATACATACCTATTACAATAATTAGTTGGTAGCGTAACAGACACATTTTATAAAATTTATTCTGTTAATTTTGCATTTTTTTTTTAATTTTTGACTTCTTTGTCTTTGATTTGATGCGGTATGTGTAGACTTTGTATTTTAACATGTATCTGTTTGAATTTCTATTCTATTAATTTTCCAATAAAATATATATAGTTGCAACCGGATTCACTGCAGCCTCGTGGGCTTATTGCGTTATTTCCCGTCTCTTTATCTACTGCACCCAGTCCATCTTTGACGGTTCTTTTATAAACTTTTTCCCGTGTAGAAGTCCGGGTACATTGTCCCATTATAATTTATGTTTTTGCTTGATCCAGTCTTTTATATGGTTCCTTATGGTCTTAAGGGCTGCTTGACTGTCTGAGTAGATTAGGATTCTTTTTCCCTCGTGGGCTCTCGTATAACTATTTCTCGCACATTCAAGTATTGCATAGACCTCTGCCTGGAATACAGAGGTATATTTTACTAGAGAGAAACTCTCTTGGTACTTATTCTGTTCGCAGTATATACCAGCTCCAGTTCCCCCTTCGGTTTTTGGCCCGTCTGTGTACCAGGTAATTCCGTTATAGTTTGTCCTGAAATCTGTGCTTGTATTCAACTCATTCCGATTCTTAATTATTATTCTCAGATCTTTGTTGAAGCTGTATTTAGCAGTCATGTGGTCTGACCTCATGCCAAGCATGTTGCCTCCCACATGATTTCCTTCATCGAATGGTAAGTCCTCTAGCCGTCGTAGAGCCATTCTATCCTCCCCCATTATAACGTATTGTAATGGTGGGAGGTCAAGAAGAGTTTCCAAAGCAGCTGTGGGTGTTGTTTTTATGTTCCCCGCTATTCCCAAGCAGGCAAGTCTTTGTATCTTGCCCAATTTGGAGACAGCGGTCCGTTGTTTTATCTTTGGCCACCAGAACAGAGACGCATATATTACCATGGGCAGCACTACCATATTGTACAACCAATGTACCATTTTTGGATTGAGCCCCCATGTTTTTCCATACGTGCGTCTAGCTATCATTAAAGTAGCAACCGCTTTCGTATGTATTTTTTGAATCTGAAGGTTCCAGGTAAGTTTCGGGTCTAGCATTACCCCAAGATATTTTACCCCTCCCTTCAGATTTACTTCTTCACCACGAAGTCATAATGGGCTAAGACCCTCTAAATTCCTTCTGTTGGTGAATGCTATTATATTGGACTTGGAGGGGCTGATTTTCAAACCCTCATTAGTGTCACTATCAAAAAATGACAGATGCAATATCTCATGGAATTTGACGTGCAATATGTCATTTGAAAGCCCTTGAAAAACTCTATTCAGAACAGTAAAATTATTTCTCCAACTATCACCTGCTAAAAATGAAAAAATGTCAAAATTTGAAACTTTAGCATTAAATATCTGAAAAAGTATTAATCCGATTGAGATGAAATTTGGTATATGGGTTTGGGTTACCCGTCGGAGGAACTCATTAGTTTTTGTATGATATCTGTCAAACGTGAGTGTCACTGTCACTGATACGATATATCTGGGAATTGGACATGCAATATGTCATTTGAAAGCCCTTGAAAAACTATTCAGATAGTCAAAATTATTTTCCAACTGTCACCTGTCAAAAATAAAAAAATTCCAAAATTGGAAACATTAAATATCTAAAAAAGTCGAATATTTTTTTAGATATTTAATGTTTCCAATTTTGGAATTTTTTTATTTTTGACAGGTGACAGTTGGAGAAATAATTTTACTGTTCTGAATAGAGTTTTTCAAGGGCTTTAAAATGACATATTGCATATCAAATTCCATGAGATATTGCATACTCGTCGGGAAAGTTTTGGGGCGACACAACCGATTTTTTTACTATCTTTTTCCTATTTTTCGCAATTTCTTCATGTTGCTCTATTTGTCGTAATAAAGCAACGGTAAAAAGAAAACAATTACTATATTTCTCCACTCTCAAATCATAAACCGTCGACTTTGTTATACCTACTATAATATTTTTTTAATTAAAGAACTATTTCATAATATACTATTTTTTTGACTTTTTGAGGCCATTTACGGTATTTCCAATTTTCGAATATTCTTTGACATTTTTATATATTATAGGTTTATTTCCACTCTGATTTCTTGTTTTTCATCTTTTACTGCTATAAAATATTTAAATCTTTTAGACATTATAAAAAACTGTAACGAAGTTACTTTCCGTGATATTTAAAATATTTAAATTAAATCGCGCACGGCACTGGTTTTAGAATTATACTTTAAAAGTATGTGATATACCAGCCGTACCAGTTGTAACAACTGCCGAAAGATGGAGTCACTCGCGTACTTGTTTCGCATACCATCATGTTTAATATACATTGTGTGATCAATTCTTTTCCTCGTATAATACTTAATATCGGCCTGATGATGATCAGTGACCGAAACTAGTTGCTTGCTAGTACTTTTTGTTATTAGATTTGTGGTACCTGACTTTGTGCATTTACCTGACTTTGTGCATTATTTCCTTAAAATTTATATTTAATACGTATCTATTTAAAATAGGTCTCTGATCACTTTTCACTTTAGGACTGTCTGCATGATTCGAATGCATCAATACAAGTCTTGTAGTTTTTTTATTATTTTTGGTTTTTTTTCTGAAAAGTGGTCCTAAAGTCTGAAACATCCCTAATAACTCGAAAACTAACCTGTTGCTGCAAAAACACTGAGACAGATTGTTTTTGATTTTATTTTAAGTTGATATCAAAAAAGTGACCATAAATTATTTGCTGTTATTTATGCAAACACCCTTTATATTTGAATAAAATTAGTAAACTAAATCAATTAATGTTTTTCATAAAACTTCAGTAGGCTTATGTCAAAGAAAGAATTAATTTTTGTGAAACGGAATAAGAAAACAGCTCAAAGTAACATAAAAGACTAAATATTTGATGATAATAAGCTTCAACTGGGTTGGCGTTAAGAGCAATGAAAAGTCACGAATCACAGGTGACAGATAATTATAAAGGAAGCCGTTGTTGTTAAAACGCACATTACTCACTCAGAAAATAATCTTGGTAAAGGTAAGGTGTTATTATATGAAGATTTATACAGGACTGGTTTAAAAAAGTTCCATTTTACAAAAAGTTCTATATGTATTTTTAAATAGCTTTACAGACTAACTACTAACTAAAAAATATGACAGAATTGGTTCTTTTCATTGAAATCTATCTTTATTATTTTCTCTAAATCTCCCCCTTTTTCTAGCTCAAGGTTTTTTCTTATCCAGTTCATTCAGGCTTCCATATTTTTTGTTACTGTCGGCATGCTTATTTTGATTGAATTCCAACCTATATTTTTTTGGCTTCCTGGTCCTCTTCGGTTCTTTTCTGTTCTGGCTATGATGGTTAAATCTTCTGGGAAAACTATATTGGAGTTTGTTGCTAAATATTTTAACCCTTATTTATTATTTGTAAATCCAGATTGAATAGTATTGTTGATAGAGGTTTTCCATTTATGATTCCATTTCTTGTCTTTAAAAACATTGATACGGGTATAGTTTGTTATGAAAGAGTCGCTGAATTTTAAACGCTCTGTATGACTCAAAATACATTAATGCTTTCAATAATAGCTAATAGCAGCCTTCTTGGACCACTGCACTTTCTAATTTACATATCTAAATGACCGATACCATAACGCAATTTTATCCAGTATCAGTTTAAGAAAATCTTCAACACCATTTGGGTTGATCATGTAATTGGTACAACCAAGGAAAATTAAAATAAACTAAACTAAATCTGTACCAATTCTAAAGCTACCGATAAGAATAAATAACATACTTATACCAATCAAAACAGAAACCAAATACCTTGGTCTACACCTCGATTAACGCTTCACTTAGAACTCACATATATGTATAAATGAGCTAAGCAGGAATAAACGAATTAGAAGACAAATTCTCCAAAAAGGGATCACTAACAGTGCAATACTGGATGAATTAGGGCCTTACACGAGATCGAAACTTTTCTCGTCTCGTCTCGTCTCGCAAAACCGAGACGAGACCTTGTTGGAAATTATTTAGGCGATACCGAGACCACATACGGCGAGGCCCGAGAGTCTCGTTTCTGGTCACGTTCATATTTGTTCAGAATTTTTTCCTGGAAAATTAAACTAGCAAATCAGTATAAACATTTAATTTTTTTATAATAAAAAAAGGTCTGCATAGGTTACGATACATTTACGAAATCTAAAATCTGGTAATCTGTGAAATATTTTATTTTATAAGTATGGACTTCAGGTGCTAGTAATGTTAATCGTAATAAAAGGCCGAAATTAGATATAAGTGATGTTAAGTGAAATTGAAGCAGTTAATTAACTGCGTTTAATAAAAAATACTTGAAAAAAAAATTAATTTGAAATAATTAAAGATGGGAAAAAAGCAATATGTTTAATGTGTGAAAATCTAGAATAAGAAAAATAATTAGCAGAAATGACAATGATTCGAAAGAAATGAAAAGACATTTATTAACCTCGTTTTGTACTCTTAGAAATAAGTTCTAGCAATAACGAGATTTGGCGAGACGAAACCAAGACTGAAACGAGACTTATTTTTTTCTCAACTAACGAGACAGAGACGAGTTTTATGAAATTCTCGCCTTATCTCGTCTCGTGTGAAGCCTTAGGAAGAATAGAAAAGAGAAGTAAACGAAAATAAGTAGTCATGGGGACTGCCGACAGAAGTGAAAAATTGAAACTATGAAATAACAGTGGTTAAATTGATTCTATTATTAGACGGAATTAGCACCCCATGATTTTCATATCAAAAACTATTAGTTAACTAAATGTTTGATAGATGGCGATTAGATTTACTTTCTGTACTTATTATCCTCCAATAATATTTGCTTAGTTGTCAGATGTTACAACCGCCAATTTTTAATTTTGAGTGAAATTAGAATTTGAGTGACATCAGGTAGAATATTTTTATGACACCATTAAACTCACCTAGCTCTATTTAGTTAAAATTGGGTTTAAAGATATTAATGTTCTTGTAGGTGCTTCTATTTTTCAAAACTATAAAATATCTTTAACACCACAATTTTTGCTCATAATATAAAACGTGTTGAACATGCATTTCTTCTTTAATGAACGAGTATTACAATAAGTGGGGTGTAATTGAAATTGGTGCAAATATTAAAATTTTAAGTTCTGACAAACTCAAAAAAATTAATATTGTTTTTAGATTCGTCTCATTAACTAAACCGTAATTTTTTGAAAAATTGAATTGAATTTGAATACTTACTTCCAATAAGTTTTTCTTACATCTTGAATATATTTACAAAAGAAATAGGAATACTTTCTATTTTGAGATACGAAATAGAAATAATTTAAAGAAATACAAATAATTTATATTTATTTAAAATCTTTACAAAAAAAATTACACCTAGAACAAAGAAAAATGGGATATTTAAAGAAAATCAATTAGACTCGAGATATCTGTGCATCTAACTTTCCTCTAACTAAATTTCCCTCCAAATTTTTTTTGAAAAAAAGCAGTTTTTTTTAGAAAAATGAAACGAATGGGCGAAATTTAGTTGCGAGGACAGTCATATAAAAATTAGATCCACGGCGTTCTCGGTCTTGATTTAATTTCTCCAAATCTCGACTCGCTCGGCTTAAGAAATTTGATCTTATTTTGTAGCCTTTATCAATCCATACATATCCCTGCATAAACAATTTTTTTTCAAAACGTTGACCTTTGACCGTCGTGTTAATTGTAACTCACCCTGTATATATCTCTATCGATTATTAACCTTTAATTAGTAACGTCAATTATACGCGGGGAAAGGGGCGGTTCGAATCTTGACTAATACAATTTTTTTCTTTTTCATCAGGTATATGATAAACGGATAATTCTTTTTGAAACACCCGGTATAATAAATTTTAATATTAATTAATTGGTGATATTGACAAATCGATTACGGATTTCAGATGCGAATGATATTCCTTATTTTTTTTTAAATTAATTGTTTTAAATTTAATGCTATTTCTGCCAGGTAAAACTTTTTACTTGTGATGATTGTTTTAAGGATGAAACTTAATTTAGAAAATCAAAATGTGATTACATTTCAAAATCATTTGGATGTTATATTTTTTGTACTATTTATATTAATTAAAAGGAAATTATGTAAAAAGCCGTTTCTGGCCGTGTACACCAACATACACGAGAGGATGGAGAAACATACAAGAGCTTTCAGAGGCGTGAAACCTGGCTGACGCTAACTACGACTTTAATTCAACAGTTAAACACACATTTCATGTTTTAATTATGCTTTTAGTAGACGCCCAGTCGTCCTCTTTTAATGGGGTCACCAGATACATTTTGGTTAAGTTACACTGAAACAATTTTTTACTTTACTGCTACATATTCCATACAGTAAGCACCATAAGTGTTATCTACTTATCTAACTCTTGTTAGGAAAATCGCCGAGACACGTCGACCTTTGATTTCTATAATGTACATTTTTGTATAAATAGTTTACACCTAATTTCATCCCTTACTGGAGGGGGGGAGCAACCCTTTCGAAAATTTTAAATAGCATTGGGTGGTGAGTGATAGAGTTTGTTTAACCATCCTTTGCTGTTACGTCATAATCGGTGACATATTCTGCTGTTTTACGTATGTGATATATTATTTGAATGTTATTTTACACTTAACCTCTAAATAAAAATATAACTAATGCCATATGTTATGGATTGTTTTCAATGACGCATGTTAAGATGTGTTTGTTTGAATACATTGGTAATGCCAAAAATTGTATTTTGCTTTATGCGTTGCGTATACATTTTTACATAATTTAGTATTTTTTTTTAACTGGAACCTCCATTTTTTTTAACTGATTTGTTTCAAATTTCTACTTTTAACGTCCATAAGCATGATTTTTGACTAAATTAAAAAAAATGCGCATGCTCGATTTTGGCAATGAAAAATTAATTCAAATGTCAAAAGTAATAAATAACATTTACGTCGATATTAATTAAGAAATACGTTAATGACTTCATAATTCCGTCTCATCCATTTCATGATTGAGAGATAAGGTTTTGGACAATGTATTACTTAACGGCAGAGGATGGTTAAACAAACTCTAGCTCATTTAAAACTAGGTGTTATTCTCCATTCAACCCTGGAAAAAATTTAAAATTTGCTTCATTACGTGTTGAGTTATAAATGTTTAAAAATAAAAAAAAAACACAAACAGGAAGGCAAAAAAACTAACACTAACCGTATCTGTTATTACAATAAATGTTCAAAATGTTCCCAGTTGACCTCCTGTGTACCTATTCTTCAAATCAAGAGAAAAATTACTCCCTACTTTTTCTACTCCCAGCTTTTTCTCTCGGTACAAAAATACCTTATTCTTGAAAAAAAGGAGTGAGTGAAAATACACACATAGTTGTCAAGTGTTGAGATTCAATTTTATCCAATCGCAGCAGTTACATTTCTGAGAGCCATGTGACATAAGATATAACCAAAGAATACCTCTCGTATTCTTTGACATAACTGTAATGTAGTAGATATGGACCGGTGTCGTATTAAAAAAAACATTAACGAAACAGAAAAAGAAATGCTGGTCGATTACATTTCGCAACGACCAGATGTATTCGGGCAAATTTACCCCCACATTCATCCGGGGTCAGTACCAAGCCCTCTGGTCTGAGCTGGCCACAATTTTAAATTGTATGCCTGAGGGAGATAATAAAACCTGGGAAGCTTGGAGGCAAGTATTATGAACTCTTCCTCCACATTGTCATTCATGAGATTATTTCATATCAATAATTCATTAATATTATCCTTTATATTAGTAAACTTCCCAGCAAAACTCGTAAAAATAAAGACACGAAATACAAACAAAATAAATCGGACCGACAGATTAAATAGTTAGGTTAATGTTTCAAATAAATTTCTAATCCCTACAATTTTCACTCGCTAATGACCAATAGAAATTTTATACTCCCTGGGAGAATAAAAGTCCCACATATTTCCATCAAAATATTTCAAGAATAGGGTTATTATACATTTCAGGGAGCCACGCCTATTTCTATTTTAATTTCTACTCCCTGATTTTCAAGAATAGGTGCACTGGCAAACATAAAGTTTAAGTCCTTACACCTTGCAAAGTTTCTCGACTAATTGTTGCACACACTTACGTAATCCGCGCTCGCAACTCCTGAATAGAGTGACACTGAGTCTCGATTTTAGGTAACCCCAGAGAATTAACAGGATTAAGATCTGCTGATCTTGGAGGCCATTCCATAGATCCTCGGCGTCCAATCCATCGTCCTTCATAAACAGTATTCAAATAATGGACAATTTTCGCATTTTTTAATTGATATTTGAATATATAAGGCCGAAATGTCCTGTTTATACCACTTTGTTATTTTTTTAATACAACCCTTAAAGCTTAAAACATCCTCTTATTTAAATTACACGGGCTTGATGACGTCATACCAGAAGCTTTACCTACGTCACATACTTTATCGATAGGGAGTGTCTACTCAATCACTCGTTAAAATCATTCAATTTGTCATTGATAATCGAATTGTTAAATTATGAATAGGTTATTTGTAATAATTATTAATAATAAATTTAGAAATCAGAAAATTGGTAACAGTTTAAAGGTCCGAAATCAGAGATGGAGAGGTATTGATCTGAAAAATGTGTGAATCATAACAGATACGGATATTCTATTCGATTTAAATCGATTTTTCCAGTATCCGACATGTTATATGTCATCGATTCTATCATTTGTTGTCAGTCATCTCATGTTTTTCTTGGCTGCATTGTGCATTTTATTTTGGATTTAATATTTTTAAATCTTCCTATATTATTTACAGTTTTAATTATTCCTGAAATGGTAAGAAAGATAAACAAACGACGCGACGCTACAAATCCGTGTAAACAAATGGTTGGTTTCGTATACATTCAAACTAATGATAGTGACTTGTACCAACATAAGTTAAATCACCGAATAAAAACCCCAGATCAACACGCCACGTATTTTAAAAAATCATCATTTTTAAAAAAGGATGTGTATTTGGGGTGGGTTTTGTTTTGTAACCGAATCGATATGATTAAGATTAAGTATTGGTATAATAAAAATCCCAAAAATCTTACTTACTAAAATCGTCCATTCCTCACAGCAACTGCAGGAGCTCTATATTGTAATGTCATGTAGGTACACCCTATATATAAGAATTAGTAGTAGTTATAATTTGTGTTAGCGTTACATTCATTGGTTGAATTGTTATAGTTATAATAGATATAGTAAATACTGAATATATGGAAGTGGCAAAATTAATATTTTTTGATAAAGAATAATGTAAGTAATAAGGATTTTAATATTATTGAAAGAGAATGTTCCTTGTCATGTGGATGTGTCTTTTTTGGTAAGTGGGGTTAGAAATTTAGAAAAATGTAAAAAAAATTTAAGTAGGCAGAAATCAGTTAAAAAAAATGAGATGACCAAAATAAAAATAAGGGGGAATTGTCAAGTTATTTTGACAGATATTTTTGAGAAAATTGGTCAAAGGAATTTAATTTATTTTATAATTTGAGTTAATATTATATGTTTCAACAAATATAGAATTTTTTATCTATAAGGTGATGGTACTAATATATAAAAAAATTATAAAGAAAAAAAAATTATAACATTGGAAGCTGAGTTAGAAGAAAAGCAGTAAAGGAAGGTGAGACAGACAGCAGTAAGAAACAATTTAGACAGGGACAGAATTTAGAAGATTTAAATTAAAAAAAGAAATTGGAAGATTAAAATGGCCGGGAAGAAATAATTTTAATTTTATTTAATTTAAATTTATAAATTTTTTTAGTATTGTGAACCCACCCCAAAGAAGAGATACACATGGTAAGGAATTGAAATTTTTTTAAGAAACAGTTTTCCAAAACAATATGTTGAAAAATAATTTCCATATCAAATTCGTCTACGTTATTCTGGACAGTTGCCACTATCAGTGGATCTGTCATTGTTTCCAGCATTTCCAAATAGAGATCACCAGTCAGATTTTCCTCAATAAATAACGGACCTGTAATGTGATCACCCAGTATTCATGCCCACATATTAATTTTTTGTTGAAACTGACTATGAGTTTCGCGAAGAAAGCGAGGATTTTCATGGGACCAGTAACTTACATTTTGTCCATGCACGTGACCGATTAAAAAAGGTAGCCTCATCACTGAAAGAAATGTGTTTCAAATAGCTGGGATTTTACAAAATATTATTAGATATAATTTTAAAATATTCCAGACGCCGCCTGGATCATCTTCCATCAGTTCATGAACCATCTTTATTTTATATGGATGAAACATATTTTTTTCAAAACTCTCAACTCAAGGTAACAGTTCTACTCGATGAAGACGGATTATTCACAAATTTGCTCATAATCTTCACTTGTTTATCTTTCCCAGTAACTAAGTAACTACCTAAGTAACTACCTAAGTAACTACCTCACTAAAAATAATAATCCCTTCGCATTTCACATTTAACTCACTTGGTGTAACCATCAAAACTTACAGATAGAATAGACTGACTCGCACTCTCCTTGACATTAGTTTATTGTTGTGACCATTTATCCTGAAAACAATGCAAAACCACCAACAAAAGCGTGCAGTTAATATCCAAGCATAATGGCAAATAAGTCTCACTTCACGTCTGAACCAAAACCGACATCATACAGGGCCGAATTCTAATTCTAAGGATGAGTGCGCTACGTTAATTTTCGTTATTCTGAAATAATCATTACTCGAGAATTAATCGAGCAAATTTCAATTCATTTGTACGGTTGAATATATAATAAAATGAGGCATCAGTCACCACACTCTGCTATTAAAATTTTTTGAATTTTTCCTCCAGTAAGGGATGAAATTTGGTGGAAACAATTCATACAAAAATGTACTTTGTAGAAATCAAAGGTCGACGTGTCTCCACGACTTTTATAAAAAGAGTCCAGTAATCAATTAGAGGGGTAACACTTATGATACTATGTATAAACAGAAGGTAAAAAATCGATTTCGAGATTTTGGCTTTTTTTTCGTTTTCAGGTCCAATGGAACCTTTTCTCGTATTAAATATAAATCTTTCAGAGACTTTTTCTTTTTTTTCTGGAAATGTGACTTGGCTTGGTTTTTTAGCTTGTCTTCGAGTTTTTTCTAAAAATTTCCTGGATCCGATAATAGAGACGTTGGTCCCAAAGGAGAAAAAAAAACTTGCTCGTTCCAAAAAAAAACTTGTTCAGTCCAAAAATTTGTAGTCTCAAAAAGAAAATTTTTTGTCCAAAAAAAACTTATAGTCCCAAAAAAATGTTCTGTCCAAAAAAACTTGTTCCAAAAACTTGTACCAAAAAACTTGTACCAAAAAACTTGTAAGGAAAAAGGACTCCTTCCAGAAACCCCTAAAAGTTCACATAAAGTAAATATAAGACAAAAATCTTACAAATTACCATATTTCGTGGTTTCTGTTTTTAAAAAAAGAATATAAAACAAGAATAATATTAATATGATTTTTTAAACCAAAATATGAAATATAAGTTAATTAAATTTTAAGACAATCTGTAAAGACAAATTAAAAATAGATCCTCTTTTTGTAATCGAGACTGAAAGAGCACCACAAACATCAGATAATTTATATTGTTATAAAATATAAGATATGAACTTAATTTAAGTCAATATAAAAAAAATACCGGAATAACAAAAATTAAAAACAACAGTTAATAAACGTTAAAGCGTCGAAATAATTAATAATGATAACAGGGGACCTAAGTGACAATATAATATAATATAATATAAATAAAACTTACCCTGTATAACGATGGGAAGAGAATAAATTTTCAATAAGTGACAGAGACCATATAGAAGTCAATTGTTTTGACTGAAGAGGCAAAGAGAGAGAATTGTTAACATGGAAAAGACATTTTATAGTAATACCTAGAGGAGAGGGAGATCTTAGGACACGACGCGAGGAAATTAAGAAGGGATATCAAGCTGGTCCGAAATTAAGATATACTGAGCAGAAGAATAATGAAAATACAGGGTGGCACAGAAAAAAAAACGTAACAGGTAATTTACCCGCAGTATTTTCAGTAAGTTAGATTTAGCATCAATTATTGGTTAGCTGGCCATTTTCAGATTCTAGTGAAGGACAATCTCCAGAATCTGACTCATCTTCAGCAGCTGAGTCATCTTCAAGAGTTCATCCATATTTAGAAGAAAGTCAACTTCAAGCGTTGGATTATAGTTAGAAATTCGACCATCTTTACCACAATCTCAATCCGACTTTGACTCATTCTTAATAAACATTAGGATCTAGATTCTAAATCATAGACTAGACTAGAAGAAGAATGAAGACTTTTAGCAGACAAAAAGGAAAAAGTTGCAATTAAAAATAGATTAAGAGAGAAAAATACCAAAAATAAGGACTAAAATAATAATCTAATAAAATTAAAAGAGAGTTCAAAATTGGAGAGCGCAAAAATGTTTTAAAAATCAGAGAAACAAATTAAGTTACAGTGAAAAAACCCTGAAATAAACCCAACCAATCCGTTTTTACGTAAAAATCAAAAATGAAAAAAATAAGCTCCTGACTTTTATCAAAGTTAAACATAATATATTGTTCAGTTATTTAAAAAAAATTATTATTTTAAATGTTATTTTCTTATATTTTTGGGTACAAAATAAAAATTAATTTTGATTTAATCTTAAATCCTTTGTGTACTTTTTGTAACATTCCAAAGAAAATATTTTTCGAGATGAAATTTCTAAATCGAGACATTCTTAGCGAATTGTTTTCCCAGTCTGGAACCGCCTTGATCCACTCGCCGAAGAATAGTTTCCCTCATATTCCAGTTGTTTGTTTTTCCCGTTCCCTCTCAAACTTCCTTCTTTGTAAATAGTTTATTTTACTGGGCAACTTTTGTTTTATGATATTCTGCTTTCTTAATGTTTACGTACACTAATTTTTCTATTCTCGGCTAACGAACGGGAACTTTCTGGAAAGGGTTTTTTCTCTGTTTTTGTTTACTAATTTGTTCCTCTTGGATGCACCAGGCCAGAGCCGGCCCTAGAGGATACTAATTTTTAAAACACCGAAACATACAGCTAGTAATTAGTGGCCAAATTATAATTTAAGTTTAACTTGTCATCGAAATGATCGATTGTTTCTATTAAATTCAACTGATTTTCAATTAATTTCATAATGAATGCAGATTGGAATTAATTTCTGATTATTATATGTGAAGACTCCTATATTGGCAATTTAATGAAGTGGGTATAATTATGAGCAAGTGTCAATTTTATTAATTTATAAATCCTATTAACTCACATAGACGTACCTATCGAAATTTCCCTACAAATTAAAATTCGTGTTTTGTTATAATTGCTAATTTTATAATCAAATATTTAAAACAAAATTTATTATATAATAAAAGTTGAAATTTAATAACGATCTATTTTTATTTATAATGACCGGTTTTTAAATATTAGATTTTTGTGACAAATACCTATGAATATGCTAATTCATTTTTAAATTATTAATGTTATTTTTTTTTCAGATTTTCTGATTCGGCGAGAACATCTTCAAAACTTGTAAGTAAAATTTAAAATATTTATTTTCGATATTACATACATGTTTGAAATTATTTTTCTACGTACTTTTATTAAATGAGTCTCAAAGAGAATAGATTAAAAAATGTAAGATTAAATAACTCGAGTACTTTTCGATATTCACTATATTTTACAAATTTACATAACATATGTTTCGATTTACAATAACTTCTTTAGGTGTAAAATCGGATGCATGTAAATTGAGGACTAAAATTCAGATTTAATATTTTTACCTCTCGCCCTTCAGATAAGAGAGGTATAGGAATCATGCTAAAAATTGGGTAGTGAGTTTTCAATCGATAAACACGTTTTAGGGTCCCTAGAATACGATTTTAATATTTTCGCGATGATGTCTGTGTGTGTGTGTGTGTTAGTGTGTGAGTAGATAGGGTAAGTTGGTTCTACTACCACTATAGGGAATTCAATGTGTTAGAGAGAGAGGTATAGGAAATTCAGCGTGTCAGAAAGAGACGCAGATAAAAATGGCGGCACGTGGCATACTTTAAATATTAGGATAAAAAATGGCCGCGGAATAAAAATATAGTACTTTACATAACTCTAAGATGTAGTACTGCCGCTAACAAACAGATGGCGCTACTAGCCATCTTTTTGCAGCCATTTTTAATCCACAATATAATATATCTTCGCGGAATAAAAATATAGTACTCTTCATAACTCTAAGATGTAGTACTGCCGCTAACAAACAGATGGCGCTACTAGCCATCTTTTTGTAGCCATTTTTAATCCACAATATATCTTCGTAATTAATGGACCGATTTGGATGGGTTAAACGGCATTATATTTGAAATATAACGTAAAATAAGTACATGTCAAAAAATACTGTGCAGAAGAAATGTCAAAAGGGCCTTGGCTTATATCTCCCTTACTATTGGTCCGATTTAAACGCGGGAAACGGTAGTGTATTTTAAATGTGACGTATAATAAATTCGTAAAGAAAAAACATGCGCAGTACGAAAGCCAAAAGGACCGTAGTGAATATCTCCGTTACTATTGGTAAGATTTAAACTCGGGAAACGGAAGTGTATTTTAAATGTGACGTATAATAAATACGTAAAGGAAAAACATGCGCAATACGAAAGCCAAAAAGACCGTAGTGAATATCTGCGTTACTATTGGGCCAATTTTTATGGGGAAAACGGTCCTGTATTCGCAATGTGTCGTATAATTAATACGTAGAGAAAAACATGCGCAGTAGCAAAGTCATAAAGTCCTTAGCGTCTAACTTTGTTATAAATAACCCATTTTGAATGCGGAAAAACGCCCCGATATTATAAATGCGACGAATAATAGATGTGTAAAGTTACTTCGCGCGATCAATGACAAAAAAAAGGCGTTAAATTTTAATTTTTCATTATTATTCATTTAATATTGAAATATTTATAATATTTAATTTTTCCAATTTTTACCTAGTTTCGCGATAAGAATGCTCGCTGTTATTTGCGATAAGAATGTTTTGTCATTGAACAAATCCTTTATATCTAGACATGGTAAAAACAAATGCATCCAATTAATATTATTAGGTTAATAATTATTAAAATATTTATATTTCATTTTATATTTTATAACGTTCGTTGCTATTGAAACAGGAAGTGATAAGAATGTTTAATCAGGGAAATTTTTAACCAAAACTGGTGATAATATTTTTAATACAATCTTTTGTGGCGAAGCAAAAAAAACCTCAACGGATGTAAAGTAGGAAACTGATTAATAAATGTATAACCAAAACGGATGCGGTTAACAAAAAACCCAACGGTTTTCTGGACTGTTCGAAACTTCCGCATAGCAGAATATAATCTTATAGTGCACAGAATTCATCAGTTAATCATTTGACTTCAGCCAGTTCAGTTCAGCTCTCTAGTAAAATATAAAGGTAAGTTTTTTTAATTTTTATTTATAAAATAGTTCTAGTTTTTATTTTAAACATGATTTAATTTTTTTTATTTCTCGAAATAGTTTAAAATTTTTTATTCTTCAAAAAATAGTTTTTTAGTTTTTTTAAATAGTAGGAGAGGTACTTAAAATTTTTTTCCCAAATTTAACTATAAAAGAAAGTTTTTATTTTTTATTTTTAAATAGTAGGAGAGGTACTTAAATATTTTTTAAATTTAACTGTAAAAGGAAGTTTTTAATTTTTATTTTTTAAATAGTAGGGGTAATACTTAAAAAATATTTTTTATCCTTTTAAATTTAATAATTATAATTCGTATTTATTCTAGAATCATCGCAGCACCTCCCTGTCCAGTCGCTAACGTCCAGCTCAGTAATTTTTGTGTAAAATATAAAAGTAAGTTTTTTAATTTTTATTTACAAAATAGTTCTAGTTTTTATTTTAAACATGATATAATTTTTTTTTATTTCTCGAAATAGTTTAAAAATTTTTATTCTTTGAAAACAATGGTTTATTTTTAAATAGTAGGAGAGGTACTTGAATTTTTTTTCAAATTTAACTATAATAGGGAGTTTTTAAATAGTAGGAGTGATACTTAAACATCATTTTTTATTCTTTTAAATTTAATAATTATAATTCGTATTTATTCTAGAATCATCGCAGCACCTCCCTGTCTAGTCGCTAACGTCCAGCTCAGTAATTTTTGTGCAAAATATAAAAGTAAGTTTTTTATTTTTTAATTAAATTCATGCTTCAATTGATAAAATATTCAAAATTAGAAATATCCCTGTAGTTTGTTAAATGCATGTAATTTATTTTAGATGGATCTCAGTGAACTAAACAACTGTTCCCTTCTAGCAAAAGAAAACAAGCCAGCAGTTAAGTTAAGCAGTCTGCCTGAGAATAAACCGTCCAAAATCATTGAGGCAAAAATTGTAAAGACCAAATTTGGAGAAAGCATATTGGTGGAATTGGAGAAAAAAGTACTGTTTCTACCTCAGAGGGTAACGGAAACATACCGAAAACATTTGCAACAATTATCCTCAGGAGGATATTCGATAATTTTTAGAGGGATCGTCGACGTGGGAAAACCACACCCTGCAACAAAATTTGAAATTGTAGAAAATTAAGTGGTAAGTTTTACTTTTTTAAACTAAGTGATACAGTGAATTACAATTATGGATGTAAAAAAAGTAATAACCAAGTCTGATAACGTGCTTCTGGCAATAAAAAAACTTCAGAAAATATTATTTGACAATTTTTCGACTAGAGACGCTGAAATTTGGTTAAGACGTTTAGACGGACAAATTAGAATTTGCAGTAAAGAAATTCGTGCTGGAAAACAGAACAAATTATCTATTGGGACTTTGAAAAAACTTCAGACTAACGTTGGACATTTTAAACATTTTAGAAAATTAATTTTACATAGGCATGTTGGGGCGGGACTTAATAATACAAAATTGGGACAGCGGGTTAAATGGGAAAATGTTGCATCATCTTTTTCTAGCCGAATTCAAACGGGGGTTATAGTTAATTTACGTCATAAGGACTTGATATATTTTCTGAGTGATTGTATTATTATATTTAAAAATAAAATTTGCAAAATTTTAAAATCATTTCCAGTTATTAAAGTAAACGTTACCTTTTGTGGGGAATTTGTAAAAAAATCTGGTGACACAGAAATTTTAGATTTGAAATATTTTAATACTAAAAATGCCATGATTGATGTGACGACCGATATACATCGTTGGTTTGTCGAAAATGCTCAAGACAAAATTTTAACTAAACTGGGTGATTTCCAAGAACGCGAATCAGGCTATGCACTTAATAGGGTTATTTCTTTGGAAGTTAATATTAATAAATTTGAAATGGGAAACGGCTCATCTTTTATTAAACTCCCAAAAGAAATCTCGGACAAAAAGGCTTGCATTAATATTAAAAATACCGATAACGCGTGTTTTTATTGGTCAGTAGTTAGTGCTCTTTATCCTTCAAGAACGCATCCAGAACTTACGCGTTCATATCCATTTTATAGTACTGTCTTAAATACGGAGGATTTAGAAGCACCAATGCCGTTACATCAAATCAATAAATTTGAAAAATTAAATAATATTTCCATAAATGTTTATGCATTAGAATTGAATTCGGTCAACGAAAAAACATTTTACACGGTAGTTCCAGCCAGACTAACTAAAAAGAAACTAGAACAACATGTAAATTTACTTTTGATTCAAAACATTTATTTTCCAAAATTAAACGACTATGAGGCGCCACCTGTTGACGAAGATGATAGGGAAATAAAGTATCATTATTGTCATATAAAAAATATGTCTAGATTATTTAATAGTCAAATTAGTAAACATAATAATAAAACATTTATTTGTGATAGATGTATAAATTATTTTTCTACTCAACAAAAATTAGACGATCATGAAACTTTATGTTCTGAAATAAACGAGTATAAAATGACTTTTCCAAAGTACGAGAGTGTTGGCTTTCGAAATTTTACATACAAACAGGAAACACCCTTTGTTATTTATGCAGATTTTGAGTGCATATTGAAAAATTTTAACGACAGAAATGAAAACAATTGCCAATCGAAAAAATACCAAAAACATATTGCTTACAGTGCTGGTTACTATGTAAAATGTGGTTTCGATGACAGTCTATCTTTTTTCAAAAGTTATCGTGGGGAGGACTGCATGGATTGGTTCGCCAATGAAATGACTAACGCGGCTAAAACTATTCAATCGAAAATTAAAAACATTGTTCCTATGGTTGAAAGACCTGATCGATGTGGGGCAACTAGTTGCCACATATGCGAAAAAAGCTTTCAACCAAAGGACATTATTGTGCATGATCATAATCATTTTACTGGAGAATTTCGTGGATTTGCTCATCAAGCTTGTAATTTGAATTTTAAAAAGTTGTTTGTCGTTCCCGTCGTTTTTCACAATTTGAGCGGCTATGATAGTCATTTCATGATAACCAATTTGTGTAAAAAGGGAAGGTTGAGCATACTTCCAATTAATAAAGAAAAATATATTTCTTTTACATTGTTTGACGAAGAAACTGATATCAAATTTAGATTTATAGATTCATTTAGATTTATGGGTACATCCCTAGACGAATTATCGTCTTATATGGATCTAAATGATTTTAAAATCGTCAAACAGGAATTTAATCAAGTAGTAGACGAAGAAAAATTTAAATTATTAACTAAAAAGGGAGTTTTTTGTTACGACTATATAGATTGTTGGGAAAAATTAAATGACGCTTCATTGCCGCCTATTCAGAATTTCTACAATAAACTAAACAATCAAAACATTGATGAAGAAAAGTATGCTCACGCTCTCTCCATTTGGTCCACATTCGATATAAAATCCCTTGGCGAATATTCCGACTTGTATCTAAAAACAGACGTATTAATTCTAGCTGATGTCTTTGAACAATTTCGGCAAAAATGTCATGCAACCTATGGTTTGGATCCGGCATGGTACTATACTATGCCTGGCTACACCTGGGATGCTATGCTTAAAATGACCAAATGTAAGCTAGAATTATTACGTGATGTTGACATGATAATGTTTATCGAGAAGGCTATTCGCGGAGGGATATCGGTATGTAGTAGTAGATTTTCGGAGGCTAATAACAAATACATGACTGACTATGATCCGACAAAACCATCAAAATATTTAATGTACTTGGACGTAAACAATCTGTATGGTTGGGCCATGTGTGAACCTCTCCCATACGGAGGATTCAAATGGGTTGAAGACTGTACAAATTTCGACGTAACGACAATAGCAGACGATTCTCCGTATGGGAGAGGTTCACACATGGCCCAACCATACAGATTGTTTACGTCCAAGTACATTAAATATTTTGATGGTTTTGTCGGATCATAGTCAGTCATGTATTTGTTATTAGCCTCCGAAAATCTACTACTACATACCGATATCCCTCCGCGAATAGCCTTCTCGATAAACATTATCATGTCAACATCACGTAATAATTCTAGCTTACATTTGGTCATTTTAAGCATAGCATCCCAGGTGTAGCCAGGCATAGTATAGTACCATGCCGGATCCAAACCATAGGTTGCATGACATTTTTGCCGAAATTGTTCAAAGACATCAGCTAGAATTAATACGTCTGTTTTTAGATACAAGTCGGAATATTCGCCAAGGGATTTTATATCGAATGTGGACCAAATGGAGAGAGCGTGAGCATACTTTTCTTCATCAATGTTTTGATTGTTTAGTTTATTGTAGAAATTCTGAATAGGCGGCAATGAAGCGTCATTTAATTTTTCCCAACAATCTATATAGTCGTAACAAAAAACTCCCTTTTTAGTTAATAATTTAAATTTTTCTTCGTCTACTACTTGATTAAATTCCTGTTTGACGATTTTAAAATCATTTAGATCCATATAAGACGATAATTCGTCTAGGGATGTACCCATAAATCTAAATGAATCTATAAATCTAAATTTGATATCAGTTTCTTCGTCAAACAATGTAAAAGAAATATATTTTTCTTTATTAATTGGAAGTATGCTCAACCTTCCCTTTTTACACAAATTGGTTATCATGAAATGACTATCATAGCCGCTCAAATTGTGAAAAACGACGGGAACGACAAACAACTTTTTAAAATTCAAATTACAAGCTTGATGAGCAAATCCACGAAATTCTCCAGTAAAATGATTATGATCATGCACAATAATGTCCTTTGGTTGAAAGCTTTTTTCGCATATGTGGCAACTAGTTGCCCCACATCGATCAGGTCTTTCAACCATAGGAACAATGTTTTTAATTTTCGATTGAATAGTTTTAGCCGCGTTAGTCATTTCATTGGCGAACCAATCCATGCAGTCCTCCCCACGATAACTTTTGAAAAAAGATAGACTGTCATCGAAACCACATTTTACATAGTAACCAGCACTGTAAGCAATATGTTTTTGGTATTTTTTCGATTGGCAATTGTTTTCATTTCTGTCGTTAAAATTTTTCAATATGCACTCAAAATCTGCATAAATAACAAAGGGTGTTTCCTGTTTGTATGTAAAATTTCGAAAGCCAACACTCTCGTACTTTGGAAAAGTCATTTTATACTCGTTTATTTCAGAACATAAAGTTTCATGATCGTCTAATTTTTGTTGAGTAGAAAAATAATTTATACATCTATCACAAATAAATGTTTTATTATTATGTTTACTAATTTGACTATTAAATAATCTAGACATATTTTTTATATGACAATAATGATACTTTATTTCCCTATCATCTTCGTCAACAGGTGGCGCCTCATAGTCGTTTAATTTTGGAAAATAAATGTTTTGAATCAAAAGTAAATTTACATGTTGTTCTAGTTTCTTTTTAGTTAGTCTGGCTGGAACTACCGTGTAAAATGTTTTTTCGTTGACCGAATTCAATTCTAATGCATAAACATTTATGGAAATATTATTTAATTTTTCAAATTTATTGATTTGATGTAACGGCATTGGTGCTTCTAAATCCTCCGTATTTAAGACAGTACTATAAAATGGATATGAACGCGTAAGTTCTGGATGCGTTCTTGAAGGATAAAGAGCACTAACTACTGACCAATAAAAACACGCGTTATCGGTATTTTTAATATTAATGCAAGCCTTTTTGTCCGAGATTTCTTTTGGGAGTTTAATAAAAGATGAGCCGTTTCCCATTTCAAATTTATTAATATTAACTTCCAAAGAAATAACCCTATTAAGTGCATAGCCTGATTCGCGTTCTTGGAAATCACCCAGTTTAGTTAAAATTTTGTCTTGAGCATTTTCGACAAACCAACGATGTATATCGGTCGTCACATCAATCATGGCATTTTTAGTATTAAAATATTTCAAATCTAAAATTTCTGTGTCACCAGATTTTTTTACAAATTCCCCACAAAAGGTAACGTTTACTTTAATAACTGGAAATGATTTTAAAATTTTGCAAATTTTATTTTTAAATATAATAATACAATCACTCAGAAAATATATCAAGTCCTTATGACGTAAATTAACTATAACCCCCGTTTGAATTCGGCTAGAAAAAGATGATGCAACATTTTCCCATTTAACCCGCTGTCCCAATTTTGTATTATTAAGTCCCGCCCCAACATGCCTATGTAAAATTAATTTTCTAAAATGTTTAAAATGTCCAACGTTAGTCTGAAGTTTTTTCAAAGTCCCAATAGATAATTTGTTCTGTTTTCCAGCACGAATTTCTTTACTGCAAATTCTAATTTGTCCGTCTAAACGTCTTAACCAAATTTCAGCGTCTCTAGTCGAAAAATTGTCAAATAATATTTTCTGAAGTTTTTTTATTGCCAGAAGCACGTTATCAGACTTGGTTATTACTTTTTTTACATCCATAATTGTAATTCACTGTATCACTTAGTTTAAAAAAGTAAAACTTACCACTTAATTTTCTACAATTTCAAATTTTGTTGCAGGGTGTGGTTTTCCCACGTCGACGATCCCTCTAAAAATTATCGAATATCCTCCTGAGGATAATTGTTGCAAATGTTTTCGGTATGTTTCCGTTACCCTCTGAGGTAGAAACAGTACTTTTTTCTCCAATTCCACCAATATGCTTTCTCCAAATTTGGTCTTTACAATTTTTGCCTCAATGATTTTGGACGGTTTATTCTCAGGCAGACTGCTTAACTTAACTGCTGGCTTGTTTTCTTTTGCTAGAAGGGAACAGTTGTTTAGTTCACTGAGATCCATCTAAAATAAATTACATGCATTTAACAAACTACAGGGATATTTCTAATTTTGAATATTTTATCAATTGAAGCATGAATTTAATTAAAAAATAAAAAACTTACTTTTATATTTTGCACAAAAATTACTGAGCTGGACGTTAGCGACTAGACAGGGAGGTGCTGCGATGATTCTAGAATAAATACGAATTATAATTATTAAATTTAAAAGAATAAAAAATGATGTTTAAGTATCACTCCTACTATTTAAAAACTCCCTATTATAGTTAAATTTGAAAAAAAATTCAAGTACCTCTCCTACTATTTAAAAATAAACCATTGTTTTCAAAGAATAAAAATTTTTAAACTATTTCGAGAAATAAAAAAAAATTATATCATGTTTAAAATAAAAACTAGAACTATTTTGTAAATAAAAATTAAAAAACTTACTTTTATATTTTACACAAAAATTACTGAGCTGGACGTTAGCGACTGGACAGGGAGGTGCTGCGATGATTCTAGAATAAATACGAATTATAATTATTAAATTTAAAAGGATAAAAAATATTTTTTAAGTATTACCCCTACTATTTAAAAAATAAAAATTAAAAACTTCCTTTTACAGTTAAATTTAAAAAATATTTAAGTACCTCTCCTACTATTTAAAAATAAAAAATAAAAACTTTCTTTTATAGTTAAATTTGGGAAAAAAATTTTAAGTACCTCTCCTACTATTTAAAAAAACTAAAAAACTATTTTTTGAAGAATAAAAAATTTTAAACTATTTCGAGAAATAAAAAAAATTAAATCATGTTTAAAATAAAAACTAGAACTATTTTATAAATAAAAATTAAAAAAACTTACCTTTATATTTTACTAGAGAGCTGAACTGAACTGGCTGAAGTCAAATGATTAACTGATGAATTCTGTGCACTATAAGATTATATTCTGCTATGCGGAAGTTTCGAACAGTCCAGAAAACCGTTGGGTTTTTTGTTAACCGCATCCGTTTTGGTTATACATTTATTAATCAGTTTCCTACTTTACATCCGTTGAGGTTTTTTTTGCTTCGCCACAAAAGATTGTATTAAAAATATTATCACCAGTTTTGGTTAAAAATTTCCCTGATTAAACATTCTTATCACTTCCTGTTTCAATAGCAACGAACGTTATAAAATATAAAATGAAATATAAATATTTTAATAATTATTAACCTAATAATATTAATTGGATGCATTTGTTTTTACCATGTCTAGATATAAAGGATTTGTTCAATGACAAAACATTCTTATCGCAAATAACAGCGAGCATTCTTATCGCGAAACTAGGTAAAAATTGGAAAAATTAAATATTATAAATATTTCAATATTAAATGAATAATAATGAAAAATTAAAATTTAACGCCTTTTTTTTGTCATTGATCGCGCGAAGTAACTTTACACATCTATTATTCGTCGCATTTATAATATCGGGGCGTTTTTCCGCATTCAAAATGGGTTATTTATAACAAAGTTAGACGCTAAGGACTTTATGACTTTGCTACTGCGCATGTTTTTCTCTACGTATTAATTATACGACACATTGCGAATACAGGACCGTTTTCCCCATAAAAATTGGCCCAATAGTAACGCAGATATTCACTACGGTCTTTTTGGCTTTCGTATTGCGCATGTTTTTCCTTTACGTATTTATTATACGTCACATTTAAAATACACTTCCGTTTCCCGAGTTTAAATCTTACCAATAGTAACGGAGATATTCACTACGGTCCTTTTGGCTTTCGTACTGCGCATGTTTTTTCTTTACGAATTTATTATACGTCACATTTAAAATACACTACCGTTTCCCGCGTTTAAATCGGACCAATAGTAAGGGAGATATAAGCCAAGGCCCTTTTGACATTTCTTCTGCACAGTATTTTTTGACATGTACTTATTTTACGTTATATTTCAAATATAATGCCGTTTAACCCATCCAAATCGGTCCATTAATTACGAAGATATATTGTGGATTAAAAATGGCTACAAAAAGATGGCTAGTAGCGCCATCTGTTTGTTAGCGGCAGTACTACATCTTAGAGTTATGAAGAGTACTATATTTTTATTCCGCGAAGATATATTATATTGTGGATTAAAAATGGCTGCAAAAAGATGGCTAGTAGCGCCATCTGTTTGTTAGCGGCAGTACTACATCTTAGAGTTATGTAAAGTACTATATTTTTATTCCGCGGCCATTTTTTATCCTAATATTTAAAGTATGCCACGTGCCGCCATTTTTATCTGCGTCTCTTTCTGACACGCTGAATTTCCTATACCTCTCTCTCTAACACATTGAATTCCCTATAGTGGTAGTAGAACCAACTTACCCTATCTACTTGTGTGTGTGTGTGTGTGTGTTAGTGTGTGTGTGTTAGTGTGTGTGTGTGTGTTAGTGTGTATGTGTGTTTGGATGGATGTTGTAGTAACGATAACTCAAAAACTACTGAATAAAAAAATTTGAAATTTTGCATACAGAATTCTGATACCCTAGATTAGATCTGATTAGATTTTGGTGCCAATCGGACAACCGGAAGTGGCAGTTGCTATGGGTGATGACGCCATTATTATACAAAACGGCAAAGTTTTACACATATATTTTGTATACCCTATAGTTTATTTTCATCTCATTAAAATTTTCGAAACTTTTGCCATTGTTGCCAGATTTACAAAAAAATAATTTTTTTTCATACTTTTTTGTGTCAGCCTGTAAATTTTTGATTCAAAAATGGCGAGAGGTCATGTGCTGGCCACATCAGATTTTTTATAAAGTTATTTATTATAAAAAAATAGGGAAAAATAGAAGAAAATAGGAAAAGTAGGGAGAAAATGTCGATTGTGAAATATAGGGAAAAAGTGGAAAAAAACAATGAAAAAAAAAGGAAAAAAACAATGAAAACCAGGATAAAAATGGAAGAAATAGGAAAAATAGGAAAAATAGGAAAAATAAGAAAATAGTCAAAAATTTTCATCACTTTTCAAAACTTTTTTTAAAATATTTCAAATCAATAATTTGCAGTTGCGCCGACTTGGAAAATTTTAGAAGAAAATAGGAAAAGTAGGGAAAAATAGCGATTGTGATAAATAGGGAAAAACAGGCAAAAAACAAAAAAAAACAATGAAAACCAGGATAAAAAAGGAAGAAATATAAAAAAATAGGAAAAATGAAAAAATAGCTCAAAAAGTTCCATCACTTTTCAACACTTTTTTAAAAATATTTTAAAGTAATAATTTGCAGTCGCGACTTGAAAAATTTTAGAAGCGGAAAAGTAGGTAAAAAATAGCGATTGTGAAAAATAGGGAAAAACAGGCAAAAAACAATAAAAAAAAAGAAAAAAAACAATGAAAACCAGGATAAAAATGGAAGAAATATAAAAAAATGGGAAAAATAAAAAAATAGTTCAAAAAGTTTCATCACTTTTCAACACTTTTTTAAAAATATTTTAAAGTAATAATTTGCAGTCGCGCGACTTGGGAAATTTCTTAATTTTTACTTGCTTTTATTTGGTCCTCAGTTTACATGTCGGATTATTAATCCGTCCTCAGTTTACATAATCCGGTAAAATCAGTACTAACCTAATATTACAAAGTTCTAGATTTTATAGTTATTTTTATGTTAATGATTGGGGAATTCCAAATTAGGTAAAGAGATTAAGTTAGGGAGAATTGGTCGTTTAGAAGTAAATTTGAATATTTATATTTATTTATCACAAGGGATTCTAAGAGGTTCAATTTATGCCCTTTGGGCTGAATGTGTAAAATATCAGTTTTTTCATTAAAAATATGATCTTACTCAATTAGATGTTTGGCATAGTTTGAATTATCTAGTTTATTAACAAAAGATCTTTTATGCTTTGTTACTCCCTTTTTAAATGATCTACCAGTTTGGCCTATGTATAATTTATCACAACTACCTCAAGTTAATTTGTAAACTCCTGATGATAGCAATTTATTTCTTTTAGTCTTATTATTTTTCAAAAATTTATTTATTGTATTATTAGTTTTAAATGCAAGTTTAACATTATTTTTCTTTAAAATGTTTAAAATTTGATTACTGGATTCGCCGTTATGGGTAATAGATTTAAAGTTATTTATGGTATCTTTAATAATTTGATAAACTGATTTTATGGCTAGATTATATTGTTTTTTTTGTAGTAAATTATTGAAGGTTTATATCTACTATTAACGGAAATTTGTTTAATAATGTTAAGTCCTGTATTAAAATTAGTTAAATTCATTGGGATATTAATTAATCTATGTAAAAAATATATGCAAAACTTTAATTTCAAAATTTACCTGTATATTGATTTAACAATGACCTAAAATGTCTGAGAAATGACCTTTCCACCATTAAATTAATAACCGATGTTACAAAATATCCAATCGTCATTAAAATTTATAAAAAACTTAAAAGCGAGTACAATAATAAATTAAAATCTGCAAAAAATTGCTTAGAATGGATAGATTATTCGAGCAGATATAAAGCCAAGGCATGCTAGTCAATAATCAATTTTGAACGCAATATATCTTTCTGATTTCACACCAAATAAGTTAATTTCTCCAGCAATATCTGTTACCCGTTAATTAATATCATAAGATCTCTTCCTAATATTTCAAATAGTCAACTTCTAAGTTTTAAAAACATTCCTATTCCTTGAGTCTCGTTTTTCTTCCACCCTGAAAGAAACTTCTAATATTATAATTAAACCTTTTACTAAACTGGTTAATTTAATTTTATCCACTGGCGTATTTCCTGAAGTTTTTAAATACTTTCAAAAAAGGTGACATTTCGAAAATGGACAATTATCGTCCAATAAGTATTGTTTCAATTTTTTGGGAAAGTGATTGAAATAGTATATTAAAGAACGAGTTTCATAAGACGATGTTTATTGTATGAGTTCAAAATTATAATGAACGAATACAATCAACGGATTATGAAACGAGTTCTTTACGCTATTTTTTTAAATTTTCCCCGAATTTTACTATATAATTAAAAATATTTCGTACTTTTAATAGTAAAGTTCCTTAATTTCGTAGCAGTTAGTAACAATGATTCGACATTTATACTTTTGACATTTATACTTGACAGTCATTCAGAGGCAAATTTAGAGTCAACCGATAGCTGATTTGACATGTAGGAAATTATGCTACCAACTGTGAAAAGGAGTGCTATAACATGCGCATTATGGCCTGTTATAGCACTACTTTTAGTATTATAATGGCTATATTATAGAAGAAAATTTTAAAAAGATCATCTAAATAATTTCTTAAGTGATTCCCAATATGGTTTTAGAGGTTCTCGTTTTATAGTCCTTTTCAGCATTCTGGAGCTTTAGTTACGTCACACATTCATACGAAATAAGTAGGCAGAAGTGTAATATCATTGAACTCTAATATTTAGGCAACTCAATACACTATAATGTGTATGTCTGGTTGCCTAATATTGAAGGCGATTGCCCTAAATTGAAATTCATCCTCAAAGTATTGGATTTAATTCTGGTTGCAAGTTGATTCAATAAGTCATTTTCTGAATATTCATAATATGCAATGTTATGAAATGTTTCAATGTTTATTATCTATATGTACAAACTCTTATTTTACCATATTTTACACAATATATACTAGCTCGAACGCCTGTGCTCGCCTGACAAAAAATTCATTATCTTCGTCCCCAAAAACCCCCAAATATCAGTTTTGAATGACATCGGTTTATAATCATAAATCTCGTTCGCCATCTTGTATTTAAAACTCAAAATTGGTTTCCTACACATCTAGATACCATAACGAACAAACTTTTCAAGCATTAAAATTTTTCATCTTCTATTTCAATAATAATTTTATCTGTAATCTCATCACAAGCTATAGTGTGTCCAATCGTCCTGAATTATCTTTTCTGTATGTTTTATACAATTAGTTCGGACTCTTGAAGTTACTGTTTCTAGAGAATTGAGAAGTTTGCATTTATTTAAGAATGAGACTGAAAATTTAAGCAAAAAAATATGAAAGTGAAATTAAGATATCTCAAAAACTAACAAAGTTATAACATTTTAAAGTTGCGCTTGGCATTTCGTCAGATTCAGTGGCCTGACGTAATTTCTCCTGGCTAGTGTACGAGACAGGATTGTAAATAAAGCGACGTATCGCGCTTCTTTATTCTCGTTATTCCTCGCATATATTAGTCCACGAGCTAGATCAGAGAAAGTAGGTCATACTATGTTTCTCGCACGATGCACGGTTCACGAGATATTTCACAAAACGTGTTTTTCAAGATGACGGCTGACAGGGAACACGTAGTAACAATAAAATCTCTTCTGTAGAAGATTTCAGAAAAAGTACCTGGCTCTTGGATTATATTTTGTTGTGTTACAGTTAATAAAGTACAATGACGGAAATTAAATTAAAGTCAGACATGCGAAGAATTTGGTTTGTACTATACGGCGCTTTATCTATGCGGATACGTGACGTCATACACACCACAAGGCAACAATTTTAATATTATATTTCTCCGTTATTTATTGATTTTTTAACGATTTATTAGTTTTTGTCTATATTTTAGTTAAATGTGGTGAACAATGTAGTTCAGGAACATGAACAGGGAAATATCACAGATGTAATGCTTTGTGACCTGTCAAAAGCTTTTGAATGTGCCTTTCATGATATTTAGGCATGGAGTAACACAAGGCTCTATTCTGGGCCCTCTTTTATTTGTTATTTATGTCAGTGGTCTATGCTACTTTATAAATCCATCTTATTTGCTGACGATAGAACATTCATTTTAACAGACAAAAATAAGGAAACCTTAACTTATTTGGTCAATAAGATTGCTGACATAGCAAATACATGGTTCTTATCTAATAAATTAAAACTTAACAATGACAAAACTCAAAATATGCAGGTATCTGCTAATAATCAAATTATCTCTAACTTTGAAACAAAAAACGTGAAATTACTTGGTATTAGGTTGGATAACAGGCTGAATTGCTTTGCCCACATTAATCAGACAAAGAAAAAACTTTCTACATCACTATTTATTCTTTTCTCTTTTTCACTCCTATGTCAGTTATGGTGCATCACTTTGGGGAAACCCAAGCTGTTCAAATTTTTTGTATACAACAAAAAGCAATTACAGTACTAGCAAACACTGGTTTTCGGAAACACTTCCAACAAAAATTCATAAAATTTAAAATTATGCCACTACCTACTTTATTTTTACATTATACATTTGTAGATATTCATAACTATGAGACACGTAATGCTGATAATATCAGAAATAATCGTTTGATGTTACGTTTTTGTGCCACCCTGTATTTTCATTATTCCTCTACTCCGTATATTTTATAGTTTCATATTCGCTTGATGTTCCCTTTCTTATTTCCTCGCGTCATGAGCCCCTCTTCTCTTGGCATTCTTATAAAATGCCTACCCATGCTAGGAACCTTCCTTTTTCTTTATCTATTTAGTACAAGTAGTAGATTTTGTATATCTTTATATCGCCAGTGTTTTCTACTGAAGATTTCTTTCTTGTCTCCCCTTTATCTATAGTGGTTCTTATTTGGGGTTTTATATTGCTGGTTCCACTTCAATCAATTGTAATTACCTGGACAGTGGTCAAGTGCCGGGTCCAAGGAGTTTTTTTGTTCTCTGAAGAATAGGACAACTCAGAAGAGGACAGCTGACAAAAGAGCTTTCGTACGAAACCAAGACAACCTACCTTAAAGAAGCTAAGTTTTTTTATTTGAAAAGAAAACAAGGATCTCTGATTTATCGTTAAATAAACAAATATAACGCTTCATTTGAGTTTAATTTCCTTAGCTTGGTTTTTGGCTTGTCTTCGAGATTAATATTGTTATATTTGTTTATCAGAGATCCTTGTTGTCTTTTCAAATAAAAAAACTTAGCTTCTTTAAGGTAGGCTGTCTTGGTTTCGTACGAAAGCTCTTTTGTTGTCCTATTCTTCAGAGAATAAAAAAAAACTCCTTGGACCCGGCAATTGACCACTGTCCAGGTAATTACAATTGATTGAAGTGGAACCAGCAATATAAAACCCCAAATAAGAACCCCTATAAACAAAGGGGAAACAAGAAAGAAATCTTCAGTAGAAAACACTGGCGATATAAAGATATACAAAGTTTACTACTTGTACTAAATAGATAAAGAAAAAGGAAGGTTCTTAGCATGGGTAGGCATTTTATAAGAATGCCAAGAGAAGAGGGGGGCAGTACGCGAGGAAATAAGAAAGGGAACATCAAGCCAATATGAAACTATAAAATATACGGAGTAGAGGAATAATGAAAATATAGAGTGGCACATAAAACGTAACATTTAGGTTATGTCTGCCCGAATCTAATTGTTTTTACTCTGTTAATGACTATGTAGCTCATATTCGGTCTATGAAGAATCTCACCATACACTCTGTATGGCAAAATTTTTTTCCATAATTTTAGTCCGACAGTCGGATGTTTATCTCAATTACTAAACGTCCGACAGTCCTGAAATCTAAAATAAAAAAAATATTTATTTTATTAAAAGAAGTCTTGACGACTGCCCAAAGCTAGCCTGTGTATTAAAAAAAAATTTACTTTGTTAAAAAAAGTCTAAATCTAACCTGTGTTAAAAAAAAATTGGGCCATGTGGGATTCTATCCTCGGACCCACTGCACCACGCATTATACCACGCAGCTACTGAAGCTCTTGATTACATATGTTAAAACTTAATATTAAAGAACTCCGACTGTCGGACGTTTAGTAATTGAGATAAACGTCCGACTGTCGGACATTTATCCACAGCCTTACTTTACTTTAAATTTTTATTTTATGTTAAATATTTTTAATTGTTAAGAAAAAAAAACTGACTTCCTACAAACATTATGTATGTAAACTAGTTAAATAAATTCTATTCTATTATATTCTATTCTATTCTATTCCATTCTGTTCATACATAGTGTCCTTCTAGACCAGGCCATTTAAATTGAAATTTTATTGAGGTTAAAACTGAACAGGACATTTTTTTTCATCCAAATTTAACCTAAACTAATATTATGTCGAATTTCCAGGTACCCTCATTAGATGAGTTCGATTATTTATATCCGGGTAGGCGTTTTCGCTTTGTTGACGCAAATTTCCAATTATTGGAAAACGACTAGTTTGTATACCTGACCACCACCATCCATTATTCATTATTCGACAATTTTCATTCACATAAGAACTAAGCAAATAATTTTAGCGAAATTGATTAAATATATCGGTCGATATCACAGTATTCAAATACTTCAAAATTAATTTAATATGATGACACCAATGTGGGTATTTCTGTTATTTTTACAAAAGTCTGATTTTAAGAAGCTTTTACATTATTAAACTTTTTATTCGACAAGAAGATTGTTCGATAAACGGAACTCTCTTTGTACATAAAACTTCATTCTTTTAATATACATGACGGAAGAATGTATATCAAAGTAATGGAAAAATTCATATAAAGTAACCTTAAGCAAAACTTTTAATCAAATTGCTACATGATTTTTGTAGCACTATTTTTAATATTAAATGGATTAACATCTGCTTAAAAACTTTTCCAATATCTTATATTTATTTTTTTAAACATTTTAAATCAAAATTATAAATTACGCAATTTGCTAAAGGGTCATAGTTAAGGGTAACAAAAAATAATTATAAATGAACTAAAAGAAAATTAAATGTGTTTCTCTTTTATTTGAATAAATTTGAAATTTCTGCTTTTCTTACCCCATTTTTTTTTTATGCTTTATAGTTTATATTAGATGTAGGATTTTGATTTTTTACTTGTTTTTTTTTTTTGTCAATTATGTAATGAATGTTTTTTATTCCTATTATTCTCTTAATTTATTATTATTATTTAAAGAAAAAGCAATACATTATCTTCAGAGTCTTATAAGTGCCATTTGGCATAGAGGAAATACAAATGCAGTGCCCCCGGCTCTTAAAATGCAGTGCAGTGCCCCTGGCTCTTAAAAGGGCCACAAAACAATTCAAAAAATAAAATAAAAACTAAAAAGAACAAATACTTAACAATTGTCTTTAAGATGATTTACCGCTAAAAGAATAACATTTTGTAAAAAAAGTGAATTGGCTCCTAGGTAAAACCAAGCACAAATAGTCGGCAGTCAACGTGTTAATTCTACAATTAGTGGAACAGCAAAAGTTTAAAACTGAAATTGCTTGCTTGATTTTTATTTTAACGTTTCTTTTCTGCTATATTCCAGGAAATCTGTCACGGTCCAATGTTAAATTTACAGATATTGCACCCAAAAACAAAAAATATGAACGTGTAGGAAATTAAACATAAAGGTGAGTTGCTCTGTCTTTAAACTCGAGCTTGAGTGGCGAACATAACCTAAAAATTATCAAAGTGGGAAAAAACGGTTTTTCGCATATAAATTAAAAACTATAACTCCGATTAAAAAAATTTGAATAGAAAAGTTGTAGGTATTGAAAAGATCTATCGATTCATTTCTGTACAATTTTTCGATAGCTATATTAGTTTTCGAGATATATCGAAAAAACTCGTTAAACTCGGATTCTCTAGATCTCGTCAACAGTGCGGTCAGTATGCTTGGTTTTTTGCTGCAACTATAGCCACAAATTTTAAATAGCAAGGCGACGGTAAATACGTCTACCGAATTGATATTTCTATGTTGATAATGACATAAGCTGGCGCATGCGCACATTATATAGCACACTGCTACAATTAGGATCTCCGAAAACCATAACTGAAAAATATTGGGAATTCAGGAAAGAGTTCGATACAAAAGGTTTGCACTAGAATATTTTGCACTAAAACCCATTCTGTGCCTTCAAAATAAAAAAAAATGGGAAAAGCCTCAAAATTTGGAAAAACTGCATATTTTTTGTGCACCATCTTCTGGCGCAATTATTGGAAATGCCTTTTACTGTACCAATTTAAACCAAAAAATAATGGTCATATTCCAGGCACACACCGACAAGTCGGACCAAATTTCAGTTTGATTGGTCAAATGGTTCACAAGTTATCGTGGAAGATTACACACAGACAGACCATACTCTGGGACCTCAAAATGGATATTTCCATCGATATCTCAATTTTTTTTGCTCGATCACTATACTTTCCCTTTGATAGGACCGGGAAAGTAAAAGTTCTTTTTTGGAAAATTAAAAATATTGATTATTTACCGAGATATATGGCTTTGTAGAAAGAAAGGTGCTCAGGCAAATTGGCTCCTGTTGGTCAGCGGATGGTCCTACCAGGCCCATTCTCTTCCTTAAGAGTTGTATTATCATCCTATTTAAGAATTGTAACGATTTTTTTTAATTTTAGGGGTTCAAAAATGACTTTGAAAAATTGCTTTTTTTTAAATAAAAATTACAATTTTCATTTTATGAAAACAGGATATTCTGACACGTTTTCGCGTATTTTGAAAAAAATCCTTAATCTACGATTATCTGTAGCCGAGATAACTTTTTTTTTTCAAAAAAATCTCCAGGGTAATTAACATTTTACAATGCTCTTGATGGGGGTTAATATTGAATACTTATATTTTTAAGGAAATTTTGACTTAGTGGGGGTGGAAAATCGCAGATAATTTGCTAATGCCAGTTTATACAGAGGAAATAATCAAAAAAATATCATGCACCTGTGCGAGTGGTTGCAAAAGTAAATTATGTGGATGCCGAAAAAATTCTTTAAAATGTACGAGTGTCTGCAAACATTGTGACGTAACACAATGTGAAAATTTCGAAAAACCCAACATCGAAATTCACGAGGAGGAGGACTCTGATGCTTTCAATACGATGCCTCTCGAAAATATTCTCGATAAATTCTCTCAAGAAGAAGATGAAGAAGACGAATCAGAAAATTCAACGAAAAAAATTAGGTTTTTATTCGATGACTAATATTAAATATTTCATAATTTACAATATAGTACATTTTTCCAACGTAGTTTCAATTATAACAATCCTCTACACACTTTATACCTTTTGCAATATAAAATATACTAAAAAATGATAAGAAAAGTCATTTTTAAACACTTAAAATTAAAAAATCGTTACAATTCTTAAATCGGATGATAGTACAACCCTTTAGGAAGACAATGAGCCCAGAATCGTTACTGTAGGACCATCTGCTGACCAACAGGAGCCAATTTGCCAAAACACCTTTTTTTCCATAAAGCAATATAACTCCGTAAATAATCAATATTTTTAATTTTCCAAAAAAGCTCTTTTTTAGATTGCCATGGGCTATATTTACAGCAAAAAACCAAGCACATTGACCGCACTGTTGACGAGATCTAGAGAACCCGAGTTTAGTTTTTTCGATATATCTCGAAAACTAATATAGCTATCAAAAAATTATACAGAAATGAATCGATAGATCTTTTCAATGCCTACAACTTTCTCATGTAACTTTTTTCAATCGGAGTTATAGTTTTTAAGTTTTACGCGAAAAGCCGTTTTTTTCAACTTTGCCAATTTTTTAGGTTATGTTCGCCACTGAGGTTCGAGTTTAAAGACAGGACCTACTAGTCATTCAGGTGATCTATCGACTAGCAACTGTGTTCTGTGCCACCAATCAGGGTTGTTCTCGAGGAACTTTTGATTGTGCTCAAGTTGGTCACAAAATAGTGCCCAATGGTGCCACTAAACTTGATCACGTTTTCATCGCTAAAAAGAGACGTGGTTTATGACGTCATAAAATTGTAATTGTAATAACTTGAATTTTTTGTTCGACCCCCAGGTGGCGCGACTTCATTCGCGCTTAATTTAAAACATTTCTATGATTTTTTAAGAATAAATCAGCTTCTAGTCATAGTCGCATCAATAAATATATTTAATAACAAAACAAAAAATATTTTATAAAAACTTTGAACCCAAAAGAAATTCGAACATAAATAAAATGATATTTCCAAGAATAAAATAAATAATAAAAAATATTATATGCCAAACAAATTAAAAACCAATCGGTGCAATGAACAGAAAATTTCAATTAGTCTCATCTGTATTAATCTTTTCCTAAGAGACTTGTATTATAATTCAGTAATTTCTTATCTGGTCTCCATTCGTTAGGTCCACCTGACAGAGTTTTTATTTTATCTGTTATTCAAATAACTGCTGGACATGTCTTTATGGAAGTCGATTGCGAAGGAACGTTTTTGTCAGATTCAGTCTGCAGTAGCTGAAGAATGTGGTACAGACAAAACACATTTGACTATTAATATGAGATTTTCAAACACTGGTTCGTCCAATGTTTCGTCTATTTTTCAATAGTGCCTGCTCAGGTGCCACTACATAGATGAAAGTGCCACTTTTTTCACAAATGTGCTACATTGAACAACCCTGCCACCAACCCCTATCAGTTCCGACCTTAGCCCGCCTGGTCACCGGCGTGAATGCAACTGCGCATGACACAAATATCTTTTTACACTTATCAGACTTTTTTCCATTTGAGTTTCAATGTGATTCGAACCCACGGCCCGGACATCGACCAAGTATAAATGCTGATGACTGAACCAACCTTGCTACCGTGTCCGTTAAAATAATAATTAAAAATATTTTGAATTTTTAGCAAAACAAATATTTATCCTCAGTAGGATTTTATTTACCGACTAAGCAGCCTGTTTCGGTCAAGGGGGTACCTACCCTTAGCAAATTGTTAAAATTAGAGTGGCGGTCTGGACTGGTCCATTTCTGGATTAAAAAATAAATAAATGATATCTAATAATTAATAATGTATGTGTTTAGGTCGGATTTGATTTTATTAGCAAATATTTTTCACTTGACCTTGAAAAAGATATATTATTTACTCATACTTAAAAAAAATAGTACTTAAAAGAATCCGGTGAATCATAACATTACCCAATTTTATGTTGAACAATGGATTCAAGCTTAAAAAATGGCGTTTTCATATGACGTAGGGGTTGACAAAACCCTTAGCTCATCGAAATCGAGTGAAGTGCCAGAAAAAGTGGTCATCTAGGATCCAGTGGCGGATACAATATAAAATGTTTTGAAAATTATTATCACAAAAAAATAATTTAAAAAAAGAACGAATTGACTTTATAAAAATATTCTAACCCTAATATTTCACTATATTAACTTCTTAATCGAGGGGGCGACTTTTAAATTATCTATCCAATTATTTTTTATTTTTAGACTTTGGACCATAAAATTAGGACAAGTTTTTAACAAGTTGTTAAGTAATAATAATTAATAATAAATTTAATGTTCTTTATTTCTAATATTTAGTCATACTTTCACTGATATTTCACTTTAATCCGTCGTCTGAAGTTTTCAATTCGAACCAACTAAGATAGTTCTAAAAGTGAAAATTTTAATTAACCAAAAGCAATTTTACGCAAAAACTAATTTTCAAATTTTTTCAAAACTTTCTAAGAAGTGAAGTTAAGCTACCACTGGATGGTGAACCCCTCAGGGACTCGGTCGGCAGGTCGGACAAAGTGCTCAAACATTTAACAAGGACCTTCGAGGACATGAAGGATTTCGCGCATCCTTCACCAGCGTTTCCTCTACGTCTTTGTAAAAGTGTCTCTTGAGGACAATGAATGGACGTGCAGAAGGTCCGATGGTTTTCCACTAAACGACTCTTTACCCGATAAAGTAAGAAATAAACTGGGCTAGAAGAGAATGGATATTTATCAATTTATAATATATGTAAAATATATATTTCTACAATTACAGAAATCAGCAAAAAAATATTGTTATTGAAATTAAATTAAAATATTGGAAACTTTAAATTGAAAAAAATAAGAATTTAATAGTAAAATCTTTTTCAATTTTACATATAAATTCCAAATCCAGAAAAATTTTATATTATAGAAAAATTTCAAAAAATGAAAAGTTAAATTTTATAAAATTTAAAAATATTTGTCATTGTTTAATTTAAATCCTATATTTTAGGGTACCTGTCTAGAATTTGTTAAATTTTACAGAAGTGACATGTTTAGATAACGTCAAAGTTAGAAAAAAAAATCTATATTTATTGATCAATTTAAAATTAAAATTTAGACAAGCTTTCAAATATTTTGATATTAAGCAGATACTTTTAAAAATTGAAATTTAGATAGGGTATACAATCAAAAAAATATTAATTTAAGTAAAAAAAAAACCAAAAATATTGAAAGTTTTCAGACAATATTGATATTTTTGGAAAACTAAATTTTTATTAAAAATCAAATTGTTAAAAAAGAAAAGATCAATTTTTTTAAATATTTAAATTATTTTTTATACGTACAAATTTATAATTACAGAAAAAAATCAAATTTTTAAAAAGTAAAAATCCATTCAAAGGAAAATTATTAATTTAGAAAAAATTCCAAATCTTATAATTTTGAGAAAAAAATAAAAAAAAAACTTCAATACGAAGTCATATATAATACAAATGTAAAAAACACTTTTTTTTAATTAGAACTATTCGATTTTTTTAATTGCCATTAACTTTAAGCTAGAGCGGAAATAAATTTTGTTGAAAATTAGGTTAGAATCGGTTCAGAAATTTTTAAAAAATGTGTATATACACACACGTAAATTTTTCCAAAAATGAGTTGGAGTCAGGACTTAAAAACGTAAAGAAAAGTCAAAATCTCGATATCGGTTTTTTTACTCGATCACAATACTTTCCCTTTATATATAAAGTTTGAGACATAAATTAGTAAAAGTCTTAACAAAAATAAAGTACCTTATCATTACATAATTTAAAATTATAATGTAGGACCGAATTTTTATTGCACTGAAACATCGTTTGGTCGAATAATTAAGAGGGAGGACATGGATGGTTTGACCCTGGTCTATTTTTTTAAACAGTGATATAAAAAATTTGGTATGGTACATTATATTTTTTTTTTGAGAAAATGACACATTAAATTTTGAAAAATTTATATTTAATCAAATTTGCAAATAAAACAAAATAAACAATATTACACGGGGTAAAAACATATGATGCTTTTAGTATTTCGATCCGAAAAATTGACTTTAATATTAAACACAAGAACTATCCGCAACACGAAATTTATAGACATAACGCTATGATTTTAGTCTTTTAAACAGACGTAATCACAATGAAATTTTACATTAGTTACTGAAGAAATATTGTGAAGTATAACCAAAGTTACCTGCAAAAAAATAAAAAAATAAATATAACATATCTAATCTAATTGTGGTGCATGAATCCTTCAAGTAATCTATAAGTAACCGTAATGATTTAAACAGTCCTATGATTGATTTTATTATACAAGTTTATCGAAATTAAATTATTTAATGTCTTTAATCCAATTTATTTTTAACTTTTCCCATCTTTCCCCATTTTTTCCGTCTATTTTTTTGTTTTTTCCAATTTTTTCCGATTTTTTTATAATTTTTTTCGATTATATTTTATTTTTTTCGATTATATTTTATTTTTTTCGATTATATTTTATTTTTTTCGATTTTTTCTGGTTTACTCGCGATTTTCGATCTTTCCCGATATTATCCCTTTTTTCCATTTGGTCCAGATTTTTCCAGTTTTTTACGGTTTATTACAATTTTTCACATGAGTGTTGTTCACTTGGTCCCAGCGGTCAATTTTGTCAGCGGGGATCCGTAATCCTACCGGTCTTTTGGCCTCAAGTTTTAAAATTAGTTTTGCCTTTTAGACACAGTGGTTATTGACCATAAAGTAACTCATTCTTCTTATTCAAAGTAATATTTTTAAGAAAAAATAATAGAAATAATTTCAATGATTTTCAAATTTTTTTTTCTCAAAATAAATATCCTTCATTTGATTTGTATGGTAAAGATTTTTTTCTCCAAATAAATAATTTCGGTTTGATTTGTAAAGTAAAGATTTTTTTTCAAATATAAACAATGGTTTGACAAAAATTTTATTTGCACTGTATCTAGGAATAACCCACAATTGAAGAGATTACAAAAATATTATTTAGTATTTAAATAATCCTATTTCGTTTTCCTAGAACCCATAATCCCGCTCTCGTGCCCAGAAAGCCTACACCTTTAGAAGGGACAACAGATTAAATTGGGGTAAAACTGGTCGCTGTGCCGAAAAGGGCTCTACCCTTTACGATTTTTTATGTTTTACGATTATTTAGCAATATTTACGAAATTTGATGACTTTTTACCAGTTTTTTACGATTTTTTTCGTTTTTTTACAATTTTTTACGGTTTTTACGTTTTTTTTACATTTTTTTACGGTTTTTTCTATTTTTTCCCATCTTTCTCAATTTTTCACTGGTTTTTACGATTTTTTACGATTGTTTACGATTTTTATGATTCTTATCGATTTTTTCCATTTTTTTCTCAATTTTTTTAATTATTTACGAAATTTTACGACTTTTTGCCAGTTTTTTTACGATTTTTTGCGTTTTTTACAATTTTTTATGGTTCTCACGATTTTTTACAATTTTGTACAATTTTTTACGATTTTTTATAATTTTTTACGATTTTTTACAATTTTTTACGATTTTTTCTATTTTTTCCCATCTTTCTCAATTTTTTACTGGTTTTTACGATTGTTTACGATTTTTATGATTCTTCTCGATTTTTTCCATTTTTTTCTCAATTTTTTTAATTATTTACGATATTTTACGACTTTTTGCCAGTTTTTTTACGATTTTTTGCGTTTTTTACAATTTTTTACGGTTCTCACGATTTTTTACGATTTTTTTCAATTTTGTACAATTTTTTACGATTTTTTATAATTTTTTACGATTTTTTACAATTTTTTACGATTTTTTCCATTTTTTTCCATTTTTTTCCCATCTTTCTCAATTTTTTACAACGATTTTTTACGATTGTTTACGATTTTTTACGATTGTTTACGATTTTTATGATTCTTCACGATTTTTTCCATTTTGTTCTCAATTTTTTTAATTACGAAATTTTACGACTTTGTGAGAGTTTTTTTTTTACGATTTTTTGCATTTTTTTACAGTTTTTATTATTGTTTACGATTTTTTCCTTTTTTTCTCAAGTTTTTTAGTTTTTTACGTCTTTTTGTCAGATTTTTCGATTTTTTTATGTTTTTTTACAATTTTTTACAATTTTTTACAATTTTTTACAATTTTTTACAATTTTTTACAATTTTTTACAATTTTTTACAATTTTTTACAATTTTTTACAATTTTTTACAATTTTTTACAATTTTTTATAATTTTTTACGATTTTTACGATTATTTAAGATTTTTTACGATTTTTCACGATTTTTCCTTTCTCAATTTTTTAAAAATCCGTAAAAATTAGAACATGAAAAAATTCTAATGACCTATTTCGATATTTTTAAAAATGACCCCCTCCACTTTCACCCCTGTAGGTCGGATAAAAAACATTATACAAATTAATTTTATAATAATAATTAGGATATAAAAAAAGTGTAAAGACCTGTTACAATATTTTCAAAAATTAATTTTTTTTTAATTTTTGTAAACTATTTTTATTAATGCATTTTGATGCAGAAAAACTAAAATAATCGATTAAACAATTACTTTACTAGGAGTGTTCGGAAAGTTGGGTGGGATTACCCCCTCATTTTTTAAGCTAGTTGTTTGCCAGTTGCTTTTGACAATAGTCATTTGTTTAACTTTAACCGTCATTTAGTTTGACAGTTGTCATTTTACTTATTTGTTTATCAAATTAAATAGGTTAGGTTATCTATAAAAGAATGAAAGAATGGAAAAAACACGTAATGACTGGATTAAATAAGCTAGTTAGTTAGTGAAAAGCATCAAAAAAGAATGGAAAAGCACGTGATAATTAAGCTAGTCTTTAAGACGCCATTGTTTATCCAATCTTGCCTGTGTTTAAATGTACTTTTCCATCTACGAATTACAAATTTTAAGGAGAAGTCGTAAATAAAAGTTTATATGATACACGTGCGTAAACATGTTTTTGCGCATAAATTGTATTTTAAAATACAACTAGTGCGCAAAAACATTACTTCACGCACCTTGTATCGTAAATAACTATTTTCAATGCACTTCTATGGATACCTGATAATGCGTGCCAAATGTTATTTATAAAAATGAATGTATGCATATGCTACCCTTTTTAATAAAAAAAAACTTTCGGGTAATCGGGTAATTTTAAGTTGATAGGAGGATCTTTTCATTTTATCCATTGGCAACACTGCTACTAAAATCTACTAAAATTATCAGTTCCACTAAACTTGAAGTGAGGAACATTTCTAAAATTAGTTCAAATCATTATCAAAAAAAGTGCCAAAAAAAAAACAGTTTCTCGTCATACTTTCACTTTGGATTCTCACCACTTGTTAATCAACGTGAAATTTTGTATAGTTCTGACAAGTTTTCGTTTAAAACATTGCATGAACATGAATAAACTCAATTTAACTTTCACAAAATAAAAAGTCAACTTTCCTTTAACGTTTTCCCTTTAAAAATAAGACTATAAATTGCTTTTATGAAAACGTTTTATAACACACGTTAAACATCAGAAGAACGCAACCTGTCATAGACAGACGTTCCAGTTTCAACAAACCAAGTGAATTTACTTTATGTTTGTTATACAAAATGGTAAATTTTTATTTACTAATCTAGTCATTTACAGACCTTTTTATTAAGCGAACAATTTTGGCGGCAATAATGCATTAATAGTCGTTCAGGTATTCCTACATGGAACAATAGATCTAAAATTTCGGTTATTTGTCTGTAAAACGAACTAAAATTCGCAATGACTTATTGATATACCAAATATATCGTCGTGTATGTAAAACAATAGCCTCTGACAACCGCTATTATTTTCCGCGTTATCTATGTGTCGTTTCATAATTTATATTAACCAAAATCCATATTGTTTCAAGCTCAAACATGCATAAATAGCAACGTGTACGCACATGCTAAGCGACCTCTTTCTCTGATAAAACTGCGAACGAAACAAAGTACGTATTAAACCAAATAAGAATGCACAAGCTAATATTACCAATACGAACTTTTAATGTATAAATGTTATTAATAATATTTAATGTTATTTTATAATTAAACTAGCTGAGCTTTCTTGTTTTTTACTATTTTTTCCTATTTTTCCTGTTTTTTCCTGTTTTCTCCTATTTTTTCCAATTTTTTCTTACTTCTTCCTATTTTTTCCTCTTATTTCTGTCTTTCCATATTTTTTTACATTTTTCTGTATTTTTCTCTAATTTCTCTGTTTTTCTTCAATATTTCTCACTATTTATTACAAGTTTTTCTATTTTACTTTCCCGACCCATCTCCAAGAAGGGAAAGTATTGTGAACGAGCTAAAAAAAATTTTCGAGATGAAGATATAAATATCCATTTTGAGGTCACCTGAGATGATTGAGACCATTTCCAGATGGAAGTCTATCTGTCTGTCTGTGTGTATTCTTCCACTATAGAGGCCACACGTTTAATCCGATTGAGCTGAAATTTGGTATATGGGTTTGGGTTACCCGTCGGAAGAACCCATTAGTTTTTGTACGACATCTGTAAAAAGGAAATGTCACTATCAAAAAATGACAAATGCATTATGTCACGGAATTTGACTTGCAATACCTGATTTGAAAGCACTTGAAAAACTATTCAGAACAGTCAAAATTTCTCCAACTGTCACTTGTCAAAAATGTCAAAATTTGAAACTTTAACATTAAATATCTGAAAAAGTATTCGTGGGTACTCGTCGGGAAAGTTTAGGAGCGACACAACCGATTTTTTTTACATTTTTCCGAATTTTTCTGGTTTCCTGTTTTTCCCGTTTTTCATTATTTTTTCCTGTTTTTCCCTAATTGTCCATTTTTGTCTCTATTTTATCGATTTTTGCCTATTTTTACTATTTTTCCTTATTTTCCCTTTCACCATTTTCCTATATGAATCATTATTTTTCCAGATATGTCTCCATTATCTCTAATTTCCATGTTTTTCTAAATTTTTCTGTTTTTTTTATTTTTGCCATTTTTCTCTATTTTGCCCAATTTTTTTTCCAATTTTTCATATTTTTCCTGTTTTTCATTATTTTTTTATGTTTTTCCAAATTTATTTCTATTATTTTCTATTTTTCCATTATTTTTCGCTATTTTCCCTATTTCCCACAATTTTCCCATACACTTTCCTATTTTTCTCTAACTTCACTGTTTTTCGCTCTTAATTATTTTTCCAATGTTTACCTTTTTTTCCAATTTTCCGTATTTTTCCCCATTTTTCCCCATTTTTCCGGCAGTAAAAGATGTCACGTTCCAAGAAAAAACTTGTTCCAAAAGAAAAAAGGACATGTTCCAAATAAAAGCGTTCGGTCCCAAAGGAGAAAAAAAAACCTGCTCGTTCCAAAAAAGACGTTCAGACCCAGAAAAAAAACTGTTCTGTTCAAAAAAAAACAAAGATTCTTTCAAAAAAAAAAATGTTCAGTCCCAAAAAACCTCTATATGTCGAGGGGAAGAAAATAAATTTTCAGTAAAAGATGTAAACTATTATAAGTTGATTGTTCTGACTGATGAGGTTATGAGAAGGATTGTTGATAAGTGAAAGACATTTTATATACGTATCAAAAAGAGAGGGAAGTCAAGATAAGTTGAGAAAGGAACACGACACGAGGAAACTAAGAAGGGATATCAAGCGAGTCTGAAATTAAAATATACTGAGCAGAGTAATAATGAAAATACAGGGTGGCACAGGAAAAAACATAACAGGAACCAATTTTGAATCATATACGGAAATCTTTCTAAAAACTATAAATAATAAATTTTTAGTTCATTCCTAATGCTAAATTTAAATTTGAAATCAGAATTTTAAAATTCTATGTCATACAAATAGACAGACAAAACTTATAAAATAAAATACAAGTAGTTATACAGGGTGTTTTTTTTTAAAAGTTTCCACCCCCGATTTAGGCTTACCCAATATTTTTTGGCAAAAATGGCTAGACACGTCGATTTTTGATTTGAGGGGGACAAAATTTTTGATAACAAACATCACTCTAACGTCAACCCCCTTCACCCCTCGCTCCTCAACTTTAAAATTTAAATAGGGAACATACCATGTGTGGCACATCAGGGAAAAGGTAATTCAATGCAGAATTCAAATCACTAAGTTTATTTTTTTTACTACCCCCCTGAACAGAAAAACAGGGTGTTTTTTCCTACCCTCACTTTACTCTCGCACAATAATTTTTGAGAAAAATAGTGAGACACGTTGACTTTTAATTTAAAGGAAACGAAATTTTTGACAAAATTTGTCGCTCTACCTTAACCCCCTTCACCCCCACCCCGTAACATGAAAATTTGAATGGGCGATACACCATGTGTGGCACATCAGAGGAAAGGTAATTCAATGCAGAATTCAAATCATTATGTGCACTCATCCGAAAAACAAATATTTTGAACTATACGGGGTGTGTTATCAATCAATGCGAGCATCTCCTCACAAAATTGAACTCTTCTATCCGGATCATCTTCATGAAGTTGCTGATGGATTTGCATCTTGTAAGGTCGATATTTATTATTTTTTAATACTTGTCGAACTGATGCAACTGAAAGTCCTTCAATATGGCTACTTTGCCATGAAAAGATGCTGGTTCCATTGCAAAATTTCCCAGAACTTCGACTTCTGTTACTTCGTCCAATACCCTAACTGCCGTCCTTTTTTTATTTACTACAGATCCAGTTTCCTCAAATTTCATAACAAGTTTTCTAATGTAAGTATGACTTACTTGCAAACCAGGATGTTCTTCATTAAAAAGAGTAGCAGCTCTTCTCGAACATCTGTTCGCGGAGCCGTAAACGAAAATCATTTCAATTCTCTGTGCTCTAGTGTGGATCATTTTCAATGTATATTTGATAAATAATTTTAAACAAGTGAGTTTATAGGTTGGTTTTTGCCAAAGGTAGTCTTAGTTTTTGTAGAAACAAAAAGTGAATTGCTGATAATTCAGAAAAATAAACGAATAAGTTCCTAAAAAGTACCTTAATAGTGCTGACTAGCAAAAAATTTGAAAATCCACACATTCAGAATTGTAAGAGAACCTCAATAAATTAATTCATAGGGAAATTTTTCAAAATGTTAGACAAGAATTCCAAGACAGACTTGACTTTTGTTTAGCACACGATGGACAACATTTTGAGCAATTGCTGTAATTTTTTTTTATTTTTACCTTCTTTTAAATACCTAACAATAAACTGATAACATTATTGATATAAATTATGTAATGTTTTTTGTCCTAGCCAGTGGACAAAGGGTATGATTTGAATTCTGCATTGAATTACCTTTCCTCTGATGTGCCACACATGGTGTATCGCCCATTCAAATTTTTATGTTACGGGGTGGGGGTGAAGGGGGTTAAGGTAGAGCGACAAATTTTGTCAAAAATTTCGTTTCCTTTAAATCAAAAGTCGACGTGTCTCACTATTTTTCTCAAAAATTATTGTGCTAGAGTAAAGTGAGAGTAGGAAAAAACACCCTGTATTTCTGTTCAGGGGGGTAGTAAAAAAAATAAACTTAGTGATTTGAATCCTGCATTGAATTACATTTCCCTGATGTGCCACACATGGTATGTTCCCTATTTAAATTTTAAAGTTGTGGGGCGAGGGGTGAAGGGGGTTGACGTTAGAGTGATGTTTGTTATCAAAAATTTTGTCCCCCTCAAATCAAAAATCGACGTGTCTCGCCATTTTTGCCAAAAATTATTGGGTAAGCCTAAATCGGGGGTGGAAACTTTTTAAGAAAACACCCTGTATACAACAAGCATTTGCATCTATCCGGTCAAAACTCTGGTGATATATGTTTTGACTCAGTAAATATTTGTTTCAGGCTCGAATAAAACTAAAATCTCAGTAGACCCATTTAAAACACTTGCCTAATCGGATCTAGTAGGTAGTGTATTCTGAAATGTCATCAGACGTCGGATCAGATGTGGGCGACCTCGAAAGTAGGAAAACGCGGCGCCTAAATCTAGGACACCGATCGATCGATCGGCTTATAAAAATGTTATTAGCGTAATGGATACATTTAGGCATTGTGTGCTTTTCCTGATGATAGACACGGACATTATGTGTTTAAGCTATCAACGACGTGTCAGTGAAACCCTTCGGTGGAGGCGGCGTGAAATCGGTTTTTTTTATACGACGATAGTGGTTTCGATTGTTGATACCTTGTTGAATTTATTGGTGGAATAATTCAAAATTACAAATATAAAATGTAGTCAAAGTTTAACCAAGTAGTAGACTATAATTTTTCTACGACCACAAAAGACCATGCACTTTTCTTATGGCGGTTGGGTCCCGAGCCGATTTTTTTAAAATTTTGTGCACATACAGGGTGTTGCTATATTAGACCGACAACGCTCTACCCTACATAGCTCTTGTTAATTGTTGAATTTTGATATCAGTACATATACCCTTAAAGGGTTTAGTTGCTGAGATACAGGGTGTTAAAAGTTTCAGATATAAATTAAAAAAATCTCATAAATCAAAAACGCCTTTAAATATTTTTATCAAATCTGGTGACCAATATACTCTGTAAGAAAGTCATATTTTGACACAAACTAACAAATTTAACCAGTGGCGCGCTATTAGGGTTAGTGGCAACTTTTGCACCCCTATTTTTTACGCCACTGGACCAAAAACATTTTTTATTAATTTTTTTAATTCTCTATTCAGTTTTAATTAAAAGAATAATAACCTTTTATGGTGTTAAAAAGAACGGTGTTCGAGAAAGAAACCCGCACAAACCTTATAGGAATTGGCTCCCCGTTAAATTAGCTGAAATTTGGATATGTTGTCGTTTCGGCATCCTGAACAAAAGTCTCAATGGGCACAAAGCTCAATTTTGCTTCTTTTAGCTAATGCGGAGCTCCAAAGCTCCACGAATTCACCAATATTTACTACGTAAAAAAGTAATCTCTTCGAAAGTTTAGCATTTGCTGCGTTAACAAAAAGGAACCTCTTATGTTTTCGAGGTCACTGCATTCAAATCCAATGCCAATATAATAATATTGACAGTTGACAGCTGTCAACTAGCTGTCAAACAACAAGCAATAATCAAAATTGATACAATCCACATGTAAATATATGTTTTTGAGGTTGCTGAGTTCAAAACTGATGTCAAAAAGACGATGTTGACATTTGACAGCTGTCAATTAACAGTCAAACAGCAAGCAATAATCTATCTTAACACATTATCATGCACAGTCAAATATTTAATTAACGATAGTACTCAACTGTCAATATATCGTCTATTTGGCATCAGATTAGAATTAGGCAACGTTAAAGACATATGCTTACACATCAATTTTATCAATTTCGAGTGTTACACGCTGTTTGACAGTTATTTGACAGCTGTCAACGGTCAATATCGATGTTTTAACATCAGTTTTGAACTCGACAACCTCAAAAACATACATTTACATGTGGATTTTATCAATTTTGATGATCACATGTTGTTTGACAGTTAGTTGATAGCTGTCAACTGTCAATATCGTCTTTTTAACATCAGTTTTGAACTTAGCAACCTCAAAAACAAATACTAAACTTTCTGTGGAGCTTTGAAGCTCCGTAAGAGTCAAAATAAGCAAAATTGAGCTTTGTGCCCATTGAGACATTTGTTCAAGATGCCGAAACGAACAACATATCCAAATTTCAGCCAATTTGACCGGGAGTCAATTCCCATAAGGTTTGTGCGGGGTTCATTGCTTCTAAACAAAAGTCTGCAAGTACTTAGATAATTTACAAATTATGATTTGTAGTGTAATTTGCCCGTCGGCGTTTTGCTAAACGATTAAATATTTGCCTTAAAACATACTATGATTTCGATTTTGACTAATAATTAACCGTAAATAGTTGAAAAGGGATACAAGCTATTTATGGACTTAATTTTGTTGTTGCAATTTAATAAAAAACAAAATCACAATAGCGCAAAAGCTATTCAAATTAAATTCTAACAAATTAACAGAATTAATTAATTACAATAGTTGTTCAAACTTTTGTTTAGAAGCAAATTTCTCGAAGACCGTCCTTTTTAACACCATAAAAGGTTATTATTTTTTTAATTAAAACTGAACAGAGAATTAAAAAAATGAATAAAAAATGTTTTTGGCCCAGTGGCGTAAAAAATAGGGGGCCAATTTTTATGAAATGAAAATTGTATAAATTTCTCGCTACCTATTGAATTTCTAGTAAAAAACCGAAAAAAATTAAACCTTTGTTTTTTGAGGTGATTATTATAAAACCAATACAACCGAAGATATCAGAAAAATAGTATAGCGATATACACTTAAAATGCAGCAAAAATGCACATTTTTATGCTATATATATCCAATCAACAAAATACTTCAGTACTTTTTAAAGGTTTTACGTACTTTTCGAGTACTTAAGTATTTTCAATTTTTAAATTGCAAGTATAAATATACTTAAAACAAATTTAAGTACTGAGTACAATTATTAGGCTGGATACTTAAAAAGTTTAAGTACCAGTACACGGATTTTCTGGAATACTTAGAGTACTTAAAAGTACTTAAGTACATTTTTGAAGTACTGTCAGTAATCAGTACCGCAGCTCTAATTTTAAACTTCAATTAACTTGACTTTAAACCAAAGTAACCAGATAATTTAAAATTTTTTAATAACCACTAAAAATTCGGTTTTTACAGAACATATACTTTTCAACGTTTAGTGAAGAAAAAAAAATCTAGTTACAAAATTTTGGATCTATCAAAATTTGGCATCTATTTCTGAGCACCCTGTAATTTTTTTAAGTTTACTTATATTTAAAGAGCTATATGGCTTTTTCGTGTAATTTCTTAAAATTATTGGCCTGGCCCGGTTAGATTTCGATAACTTATTTTTTTTGGGGTGGATCTGACAAACATTTTGAAAAAAAAATAACTAAAAAATCGCATTTTAGACATACGGGGTGTTCCAAAAGTGTGGAAACGGTCCTATAATATTTACTTATAAGCAAATTACAAATGGCCGTCTGTAGCAAAAACAAATAAATGTTTTTTAATTTTACGCGCATGAATCCCGAATTTCGACAATTTTACCTTTAGTAGTTTTTGAATTCCAGGATCGTTGCCAGATTTTGAAACACGCTGTATAATGAAATAAGCGAATACAGTTGAAATCAAATCAATTAATTACAAAAGGTGGATTGATTTTTTAATCTATAAATATACAACCAATGAAATAATTTCATATTAACTATTAAATATTAGTGATTTTATATTATTCCTATTTCACTTTTTCATTTTTTCAGTATTTAATAAATAATTAACTAGAAAGTATCGTGTTCTAGTTCATAAATTTTAAGTACAAACGCTTCGAACATGAATAATAAATATTGATTGTCTTTTTAACTAGTTGTTTGTTTAGTTTAATGTTAGGTGGCATTTTATTAAAAAAATCGTCTAAGAAAATTTAAATATCTTTATCAGTTACGTGGGTTTAAAAAATTCACGATGCAACTTGAGAATGATGTACGATTTTTCTTTATCGCTGGTGTATAGTATGAAAACTCAAAAAAATGTCATCCATCACTTGAAGCAGAGTTAGTGAAAATCCGACAAGTATGGCCAAGTTTACCCTGAATTATGAATGTTGTAGAAAAACAAAAATATTTCGCGAGCTTCCAACTTGAGTAAAGAATTATTTCCATTTGGGGTTTGTTTTTCAGGTAAATATTTTATGCATTTCTACGTTTAACAAACAAAATCCAGTAAGTCGGATACTTAAAATTGCATTAATCTTAAAAGTTGACGACTTCTTTCTCTCGAATACTTTTACTCCGGGGGGTTTCTCTAACTTATATTCGCTGTTTGCTCTGTTTGCCGTTTTCAGAGATGTTTACTCCATTCTATTTATTATTTAGATTACTTTTCAATTTGGACCAAACATTAATGCAAAAGCCAACTAGTACATTTTCTACTCTTCAGTTTATACTTCGGATTTTTAAAATACAGGGTCTTTCATTATATTCTGACTCTTTTTAAAAGCTTATATCTTCCAAACGGTTCTAAAGAATAATATGCGGTTTTCATAGTTTGATTTAAAATTACTTTAAGTTTTGTTGTGACATATTGTTATATGTGGCCTACTTCCGGTTTACTTGATATAAATGTGACGTATTTTGAGAAGACAGTAGATGTTATTTTTGAAATGGGCCACCCTGTAAATTGAGTACTATTCTAATAGACACATATTTTTACTTTGTAACGGTACCTTAAAGTTTAAATTCGGTACACAGAAAACGAAGTTTCAGAACTTTACACTAGAATATCGAAAACACGACATTTTTAAGGCGGGTAAATCGTAAGTAGGTCATTTAATATATCACAAAGTAATTTTAAACCGAAATGTAGAAAACCGCATCTCATTATCTATAACCGTTTGGATCTAGAACCGTTTGCAAGATATGAGCTTTTAAGAACAGTCAGAATATAATGAAACATCCTGTATCTGTTTATTAAAACGTACCAGACTTGAAGAAATAAACCAAATTGGAATTAATAAATGAAATGACCACATAAGTATAATAAGTAAAATTGTAAGAAACGACTACTAGTTTCGGCTGATAAGCCATCTTCAGTCCTAAAATGTATACAATATTCAATTTCTATATTACTTTAGGTCATATTTAATGTTGATTAATTTTTATTTTACAATATTGTTAATCCTGTCCCAACCCTGCACTGGCCTCTAGAGAAACGAATTCTATTCTGAATCCTTGGTGCACGCTTGCGCATTATTCATTTCGCATTTAACTTTGTTATTTTACTTTCCCGACCCACCTCCGAGAAGGGAAAGTATTGTGAACGAACTAAAAAAATTTTCGAGATAAAGATAGAAGTATCCATTTTGAGGTCACCTGAGATGATTAAGACCATTTCCAGATGGAAGTCTGTCTGTCGGTCTGTGTGTGTTCTTCCACGACACTTTTAATCAGATTGAGCTAAAATTTGGTATATGGATTTGGGTTCCCTGTTGGAAGAAAACATCTGTCAAACGGAAGTGTCACTATCAAAAAATGATAGATGCAATAAGTCATGGAATTTGACTTTCAATATGTCATTTGAAAGCACTTGAAAAAATCTATTCAGAACAGTCAAAATTATTTCGGCAACTATCACCTGTCAAAAATAAAAAATATCAAAATTTGAAACTTTAACATTAAATACCTGAAAAAGTTTTCGTGGATACTCGCCGGGAAAGTTTTGGGGCGACACAACCGATTTTTTTAATGTTTATTTTATTAAAAGAAGTCTTGACTATCTAAATCCAGCCTGTGTATTTCAAAAAAAAGAAAGTATAACTTCTATTTATTTCGTAAAAAAAAACTTTCGTATGTAACGTCTATACGCGACCACCACAGTGATGAATAATCAAACTTTCAAGTTTCATTTAACTAATTTATTACTTTTAATTAACTGGTATAACAAACACGATAATAAATATGCATATACGACATACTCTATTTCATAATCAAGAACCGACTCCCCGTTTCTGAAGAGTCGACTTTTGAATTACGCACATCTGCTTATTTATATTTCTTAAAATTAAACAATTATATGTCACACTTTGGCTACCGTGATATTTCAGGGCTATTGAAGATACTTCTTACGTACCAGGTCAGTGTTTAAAGTTTTTATTTATTTAAACTTGGCTTTGATTTATTTATGTCAGCCAAAAAGGCGCTACACAAATGTGACAAATGTCATTCTATCATTTACTGTACTACTGTTTCGCACTAGTGTCAAGCTATTAATGTTTGAATATTACTTATTTTGAAGAAAAAAAAACCAAAGTCTAGTACCACAGATTATTTAATAATAGACTGAGGAAAAACTGGCAACTAGTTTTGGCAAAAATCTGGATATCTTCAGGCCAACTAAAATTACATAAGATGTGAGAGTTTCGGCGAGATGCTAACTCGTTTTATAATTTATTTAATGTGCATCAATATTAATTTGTACTATCACTTGTGACCGCCCTCAGGGTCGCCAAAATCCTTAAAATCCTATCTGTGGCATTTATACCTCATCCCCTTTCTTATCTACTATCTGGGGTCTCCTAATTACCCTTATGTTTGGCACCAATTCACCATGCTACAACATGGCTTCATTTTTCACTGGATCCTAATTTTTACCTAAGTTCTAATTTCTTTCTAAAAACGTTTCCAGTACCACTTTTAAACTCCCAAATATTTTTTCTTCCTCCTACCCTTATTAATGTTAAGTGCGCACATGTAACCATTTTTTAACACTTTGTATAATTTAATTCTCATATCTTATGTAATTTTAGTTGGCCTGAAGATGACAGATTTCTGCCGAAACTAGTTGGTACTAGACTTTGATTTTTTAAACCCGGAGGCCATGAGGTTGCTCCCGGTACAACAAGGATTTCTTCTTATATAGGATTCCCTAATCTTCCTACGATTCCCTTATGTAATAAACTTTCCTTACTAATTTTTTACCGTTTGAATTTAAAAAAAATCTTTTATCAATTTTTATGTTCCACACCTTTAAACTCCTTTGGATATTCCTCTCCTTTTTTTTTCGAATTAATTACGTTTTACTGCTATGATTATTTGTTAATTCTAATTAACCTTTATATGGTAAATGTGCCTCAATTTTGTAAAAAAAAACCTCTTGATCGAATATTGTATAACTTTTAGACCTGAAGATGGCTTGTCAGCCGAAACTAGTCGCCTAAAATATTACTTATTATATTTATTGAAATATGGACGTATCAAATGAAACTGAAACCTCCTTCGCTTCGACTGTGCCATTTATATGCGTGTCTGCCCTCGCATTTTTGGCGCGACTGGTGTTTGGCAGATCCTGGGTAATATTCAGTTTTCTATTGAAATTATCTTTGTGTTAGTAAATTTCTTTTGCTTCTAAGTTCAGTCTGGTCGAGTAATGTTGCTAGTAGGTCGGTGTTTTCAAAAAGGATCTTGTTTTTTCCGTTAGATAATATGTGTTCGGCAACTGCAGACTTTTCGGTTTGTCCTAAAGATAGCTTCGTTTGTATTCTGTTATTCGTGTGCTAATGCGCCTCTTTGTTTATCCTACGTACACCTTTCCACAAGTGTATGGAATTCTTTAGATACCTACTGATGTAAGCGGATCTCTGCGGTCTTTTGTTGTTTTTAGATACTCTCCTATTTTCTTTCTTGGTTTGTAGATAATGCTGATTTTCTTGTTCTTTAAGATTTTTCCAATCCGGTCAGTGGGTATAGTCAATAATCAGTTCCTTGGTATTGCTCTTCATCAGGATTGGTTTTCTTCTCCCTTGGGCGCGTAGCACGAGTTATGGCTTCTTTGATATATCCGTTTGGTTGTAGCACTGTTGTCACTGTTGATTTCCGCGTTGACGTATCTTGGTTCACATTTCCTTAACGTTCTGTTTACTAAGGTGTTAATAACAGTCCGTTTTTGTTTTGGATAATGGCTGGATTCATGTTCTAGGTATAGATCAGTGTGTGTTTTATTATCTTCTCAATGGACTAATATATCTAGCAAAGGAATTTGTCGGTTTTCTTCTATTTCCATGGTGAACTGAAGTTAATAATGGAAACTGTTCAGATGGTTTAGGAAATTCTTCAGGTCTTCTGTTCCATGACTCTAGATTATAAATGTGTCATCTACATACTTCAGCCAATGGTTTGGTTGTTTTTCAGCAGTGCGGATGGCTCTTTCTTCAAATTTTTGCATTATTATCCACAACTGGGCTGAGTGATCCTCCATGGCGACTCTGTCAATTTTTTCATAAAATGTTTGGTTCCACTGAAAGTATGTTGTTGTGAGTGACTGTCGGCAAAGGTTAATGTGCTCTGGAGAAAATTTCGCTTGTAGCTGACTAGTTCTTCTAGTGGCACATTTGTAAATAATGAGATGATCAAAAACAGAGAGAATTGCGTGGTGCCCGCTTTCCCTTATAAGGCATTATGATGGCGGATGGGATTTCATCTACCGGCAACCAGGTTTTACTTAGTAAGTAGCTCTTACAGTATATTTATATCCTATTTAACGGTTTCCCGGTTGGTACCCATCAACCTACGACAGATGTCGTGAGTATCTATCATTTTCATTGTAATGAGATGACTTTGAAGCTGACTAGGATGTCGTTAATATTTAAGATGATGTTCTTTAAATGTTCGATGAAGTGCGTAGAATCTCGCACGTACGATGTTGTTTTGCCCACGTGTGTATGCAGAATTTCCGCCAGACGCTTGTCCAGGTTGTAAGTTGGTGATCCTATGGCATTTGATAGTAGCCTTAAAGGTACATTATCTTTGTGAATTTTTGTTAGGCCATATAGTCTAGGTGCATATTTTCTTCTTTGTCTCCTGTGGTAATGACGACTGTTATATCAGTTTGGTCGTTTTTCTTAAGATCTTATCTGTTGGATCTTTCGATAATTTTTTGTAAGTCTCTTTATTGGCCAGTTCATTAAGCTTGCGCTTGTAGTCAGAGGTGTTTATGACAACTGTTACATTTTGTGTCTGCTGGAAGAATTATTCTATTTTCATCCTCATTGAGACTTCTTATGGCTCCCTTCTCACCTCTTGAAATATTACTTTTTGGTGGTTTGACTTTTCTTGGAAAACTTGAAGATTCATCAATAAGTAGTTTAACAATTCCGGCTTCTATATTGGCTAGTAAGCTCGTTTCATAATCCGTGAATAATCGATTTGACAAGTTGATAACAGTTTCTTTCAAATCTGTTTTTGGAGTCTAGGTCATAACAGCCAGGAAATAACAAATTTCATTAACGCTGCCGTAAAAGCCTACTTTCTTACATAAACAAAATTATTTGAAACTAAGATTTATCACTTCAGTCACTATCGTTAATTATTCTATAAGTAATTGTTAAAATCAATGGACATATAAGTTTTATTTGAAACATCATTACCTTTACTTACTGAAACTTTAGTGTCAATTTTATGAACGATTGTTTTTATTTATATATGTGAACGATAAAGAACAGAATGAAATATATCGTTTTGTTTTTTAAGATTCATTCGAGCTTTGCGAAATTTTGTTTAGGGTTGAACAATTCGAATTCAAGTTGATGCACCGAAAAGATGATTATAAATAAAATTCCAAGACGGATATTGGAAGGCGGACTTCATTTCGTTGTTGCTTTGTTAAAAAACGATCCAAACAAAAATCAACGAAAGCAAAATAAATTACGATTCCGTTTTCTGTTATGCAATAAATTGCAAAAATTAATCAAGTGGAGGAACGGGTCCTCGACAGGAATTAAAGGAAAAGAAACAAAAGTACGTCTTGTTGTACCATTGCCAGACTGTAAGCCAGTCAGCCATCCAGCTTGAACACATTAGCGCTTGTATCCCGGGAACTTTATATTTCATATATTTTTTAAAATTTCATGTAAAATTCCAAGATGAGATTTATCGTCTAGCATTCGCTTCTAGAGAATTTACAATACTAACAACTATATTAAGATACGTCTCTGAAATAAATTATCAAAGAAATTTAAAAAAAGGATGAAAGAGTGGATTTTATCTACTAATCATCCGTGCAGTAATTATTTGAACGGCAGAGAAAGGAAAGGCAAATAATGCTCACTATTAATCAGTAAAGACAATTATGTCTAGTTATCGCGACATACAGTGAATTGTAATGGTTTCTCCAATAAACATCATGGAACGTAACCACTATGGGACGTCAGCCGTCTGTGTATTCTCGGACATAATTAAAGACATACCCACCTACACGTCGAATGCAAGAGAAGGCTAATTTGGATCAAACTGTAATACCGGGTATGATAAAATTTTGTTACATTTTTATTTCCGTGAAGGAAAATAAAATTAATTTTAAGGCGGCGTTAGCAAATGGATAAGCATAGGGAAATTTTTGAACATATAAGACGGACTATCCAGGCAATAAATATATGCGGATCTGCCTTTATAATGTTCTAATGGTGTTAAATTAGTTTCTGAATATATCGAAAAGTGAAAAAAAATTAAGAAAATGGAAAAAACAATGGAATTGTGAAAATTTAACCTCAAAAAAAGGCATCAAAAATCGCTGTAAAAACTATTTCAGGAACTAGATTATATTCCCATTAGAGACGGTACCTAAGAGATATTTCATTTCTTGCTCTCATTTACAAGTTTTATATGTTCAAAAATTTATAATTTGAACCATAGAACATCACCAAAAATACATCAGAAACCTGTTATTCTGTCAATTTTATAGTTCACTTACTTTCTATAGATAGCGCCACGTGCAAAATAATTAATTTGGGGTATATAATTCATGTAACGCAATGTTGCCGTCATATTTTTAAGTAGAAGAAAAATGAAAATTCGATATTTTAATACAAAATTTATGTCTTTGTTTCAATATTTTTAAAATACTGCTAAAATTACTATTTTAGTATAATACCTAATGACAACTAGGTTTTTTTAGAATTAAAATTATGGTGATTAGATTTCAAAGTACGAAATTCGGGACCCTATTTAAAATTGTTTTTTTACAAAACTTAGAAGAATCGAAAAAAATATGAAAAAAAGAGAAAAAATCGGAAAAAAAATAAAAAAAACTAAAAACTTTCAATCACAAATCCGAAAAAAATGCTAAAAGTCGAAAAAAAACGAAAAAAAAACCGAACAACAAATAAGAAACCGGAAACAATTGTAACCATAAAAAATGAAAAGATTCAAAAAAATTGATATAAATTGCCAAAAGCAAAAAATCGGGAAAAAAAATTAAAAAAAAAAAACAAAAACTTTGTAAGAGAAATTAGAAAATATTGGGAAAAAAAATGAAAAATAAAATTGTACAATTCGGAAAAAAATGGAGAAATCACAAAACCGAAAAAAAAACACTAAAATGCGCTATAAATCGCAGAAAAACGAAAAAAAATGCCTAAAAACCGAAAGAAATCGAAACATTTCACAAAAAATCGTAAAACGATAGCAAAAAAACCGCAACAAAATAATCACAAAAAAAATGACAAAAACATCGGAAAAATCAATAAAATAAAAAAAAATGAGAAAAAAACAAAAAAAAGAACAGAAAAACAGAACAATGAGAAAAAGTGAGGAGAGATTAGAAAGAATAGAAAAAAAAGTAAAACAACGAAAAATCATAAAAATGAAAAAAAATGAGAAATAATTAAAATAATCGAAAAAATCTGAAAAAAAAACAAAAAACCGAAAAAAATGAAAAAAAACAAAAAAAAAACCAAAACACTTAAAAAAATTGAGAGAAATTTGAAAATATTGGGAAAAAATAAAAAATTAGAAGACGAAAAAAATAGAAAAAAAAACAGAACAATGAGGAAAAATTAGAAAAAATCGAAAAAAATCAGAATAAAAAACTGAAAAAAAATCAGAAAAATGAGTGAAAAGCAAGAAAAATCGAAACACATCGCAAAAACCAAAGAACAACCAAAAAACAACTGTAACGATAAAAAATTAAAAAAACTGATATAAATTGCAAAAACTCGCAAAGAAATTCCAAAACAGTCGTAATTAATTGCAATAATCAGAAGAAATGAGAAAAGATTAAAAAACGAAAGAAAAAAACACAAAAACAGGAAAAAAAAAACAAAAAATCAGAAAAATGGAAATAACTAGAACAAATAAAAAACCTCTCTATAAAACTCATAAAGGCATCAAATTTCGCTATGAAAACTATTTCAAGAACTAGATTATACTCCCATTAGAGACGGTACATAATACATATTTCATTTTTTGCTTTCATTTACAAGTCTTATATGTTCAAAAATTTATAATTTGAATCATAGAACTTCATCAAAAATACCTGTTATTCTGGCAATTTTATAGTTCACGTACTTTTTTGAAGATGGCGAAATAATTATTTTGGGGTATATAATTCATGAGAGAACAAAAAAAGAAATTCGATATTTTAATAGAAAATTCCTGTTTGTTCCAATGTTTTTTAAAAGCTGCTAAAATTACTATTTTAGTTTAATACTTAATTAATGAAAACTAAGTTTCTTTTATAATTAATATTATGGTGACTAGATTTCAAAGTTTGAAATTGGGATCGCTATTTTTAATGTTTTTTTTTACAAATAAGAAACAAAACTGAAAAAAAAATAAAAAATCATAAAAATGAGAAAAGAAAACGAGAAAAAATTAGAAAAATCGAAAAAATTAAAAAAAAAAACTGAAAAAATCGGAAAGTAAAAGTAAAAAAAAAAAACAAAAAACTTGAGAGGGAAATTAGAAAATATTGGGACAAAAATGAAAAATAAAATTGTTAATTACGGAAAAAATGAAGAAATCAAAAAACCGGAAAAACGCTAAAAATCGCAAAAAAAAGACGAAAAAAATGCCTCAAAAACGCAACAAATCGAAAAATATGATAAAAAATCGTAAAACAATTTTAAGGAAATCGATAAAATTTTGTACTGAGACTGTTTAAACTATTTTTCTGACAGCCCACGACACAACATATTTCTGCTGGACTTCGGCGAGTTTTCCGTTTTGTTGTTGACATTTTGGTCCGTCAAAAAATGTTCGGGACAAAAGTTCAGGCAAGTGGGCTGTCAAAATGGTCTTCTCGCACACAGCGAATATTCTGTATATATGTTGTCTTTTAGTGAATGTTCGAACTAATATCAGCCATGTTTTATTCAGACAGAACTTGGATATTACTTTAATAATCGGCAAGTTTGATGAGCCAAACTAAAGGAAAATTGGGTATATCTGAATTTAAATTTTTTGGTTTATTTTAATAACAATTGAGATACAAAATAGTACAATAATTTACACGATTTTTAAGATTGATTTGTGATTTTATTAGTAGAAGAATTTAATTAAAACCGAGCCATTGGAAAAAAAATTAAACTTTATAAACACGATTTTAATTTAACTTTCAATATATTTGCTTTTGTTTGTTTAACTTGTGCTAAGAAAGTTGAACATGTTTTACACTATAGTTTACATATGTCTCTTCGCACCTAAAACTTTCCAACTTAAAAGCACTCCATTGAAATGGGATATTTTCATTTGATACTCCACTTATAAGCCATATCTTCTAATTTCATAAAAAAAATGACCATAAGCTGAATTATGTATACAAAAAAATACGAAAGAATTCAAGTGTACGTTTATCCCAAATCTCCCAATCAGTCATAACGTACACGTTGACAGTATAATTGTTTGGCCGCGTTCCAAAAATCCACTTGATCGACACTTGGCCATCAGATTTATGGCCCGCTTCGATTTATGTTTCCTATACCGTTCAATGCTAATTGTGGTCATTTAGAAATTTATGTCCCTTCTCTGCGATTTAATGGCAGACGGATAAATTGACGTACCCAAAAAAAACTACACGAAAATATAGAGAAATCAGGAGCGGTCACTAAACATTTTTTTTCTGTTTGACGTTCATAATGAAACGTAAATTCTCCTAAACGCAACTCGTATCAGTATGGACTTCATAATAACATGTAACATTTTATTTTTTCTTGTTGGCAAAACTAAATTTTAACATTCCTAACTTCGATCATATTGTGGATAGACCATTTACTATTAGACATGCCTTGTTTATATTTTTGTATACAATGTTTTGAAGTTAATACATCTTATCTCTTTCTCTCGAAGAATTACTAGCGATACTGTTAAAGAGCTTGTATACAAACAAACTTAAATATTGATTTAAAGACAAGGATAGAAAATTGATGACCATATATACTACGGAGATGAGCCTGTTAATGTTTGGGTTGTGCCCAACATTATTTATCGGAGACGAGTGTTCAATGTTGCCAGATTCCCAGGATTTTCCGATACATCACCTGGAATTTAGACCATTTGGCAGCAACGTGATTTGTGTATTTTGAGGTTGTAAATGATATTAATTTTTGTTAATGGATACTTTTACGCTTTATTTGTTTTTGTAGTCGTAAAAAAGGTATGTGGTAAGAATATTATGTCGACATAGGCCCAACATTTTATAATAAGTTCGGCATTTCCATTTGTAGTTTTCCAAATGATTATCAGTAACGAGGAGGCAAGAGACGAGAAAATATTAAATTTGACATATTTGGCGATTATCAACAAGAATAAAAAGCAGAAAATCGCACATAAAAGTGAATAAAAACATTATTTTAATATTAAAAATGAACCGGGTAGTTCAGAAACCCCATAGGTCATTTTTTCCACAATGGTTTTTTACGTTTTTGTGTGCTTCTAAGAACATGTCACATGTCAATAAATAAAAAAACAGTTTCCCCCTTCTCCCGAAAAATTCAGTATGCTTGACTTATGGTCTTTCTGATCAAATTCCACACATTTTTTTATTCCACAATATTGCTATAAATTTTGGGAAATTCCATAGCAGTTGGCAACCCTGCTTCACCGGAATTTGGGTGACATTGTTTTTTTTTTATTGCAACTATTGTCTTTAGTTGTGGAAGCAGGAACCTTTTAAAGATACTCCTCAGTAATTTGTCCTAGTGTTCTAGTTCTTGTACCCTGCTATAGGAGTAATTTACTCCTTTTCAGGTATTCCTTGGAAGATTTGTTTTGAAAAAGAAAAAACCCAAGATATTTGATTATAAGTAATTGGTGGGTGGATACTTACGAGCCTATAGGGGAGGCTCAGCACAAGTGGAGTTAGTAGGGGACCAGCTCATCTGATGCCTAAAGGTGCATTTTCGAAAAGATCTAGGAGCTCGTCCGGAAGATCTTTCCCTTCTTTAGGAATCCTTCGACAGCATGAATTTTTTGTTGGGTCTTCTTGGTATTGCTCTTGTGTTCCTTACATCTGTCCACTTGGTCCGGAGAGTTTCCTGGGAGTGGGTGTTGTAACTGTCCAGTCTTCCCCTGACGTATCTTCCTTGTAGATTTTCTGAACCTAGAAATTATTGGAGGTTTATTAGTTAGGTTGTAAATTTTGGTGTTCAGAGCTTTAGTGTATGGTGCAGTACCAGAAATTCGGAATCATCAACGTGGAACTGTGAGAGAGGTTGAGGAATCTCGTGAGTGTATATGACGTACAGATCGGATGCTAATACTGAGCCTTGAGGGACTCCTGCTTGAGGAGTGAAACGGTCTACCAGTGAGTTTCCAACTTTTACACAAATGGAGCGATTTTTGAGGTAGGAGTAGATGAGTTTTATGAGGGGGATAAGGATTTCGACGTTTGATAGCTTCCCGAATAAGTTCGGTATGCCAGACTTGATCAAAAGCTTTTCAAGGGTCTAAAGATTAACCCATTTATTTTAATAACCCTATATTGGACGTAAAATATTATCTCTATTATCATTAAGCGTACTGTATATAATTTTATCCAAGTAAAATAAATTGAGAAAAGGAAAATTAAGTAAATAAATTTCGTCGGCTTATAGCATATTTATTTACTCCTTTAACTTCTCCACATCCAAAAAGAGAAGAGAATATCTCCCCCTTATATTCAAATAAGCTTGGTTGATGCTTAGAATTCTCTATGAATATGAAATGAAAGTTAAGTTTTCTCTCTCTTCGCAAATTTGTATTCATCATAGTACCAACTGTTGTATATTTAATTTAATAACCTTTCCCTCCTTTTCTTTCCATTTCTAATACCGGATTTCCGCACCGAAATCGATGGAACAACATTCTTGTATATAAGTTTTAATTACTTTTCTTTTTTAATGAGTCCAGGATGCGACATTATTCCCACTTTACCTACCTATTCCCCTTTCCCGAACAGAGTCGGAGTAACAATTCCTGAGGATTTTATTTTTAGTTTCAAATTTGTTTATAATATTTACTGTCAGTAGATAGAACGTTCTTTAACTTTAACGGTTCTATAACTAATGACAATGACGTTTAGATTGTGACAATTGTATGAGAAATCAAGTTGTAAAGTTTTATTCTAAACGTCATTGCCTTTACTTATTGAGTCTTTAAAGTTAAAGGACGTTCTATCTACTGACAGTTAGTCTTTAAAAAATTGAAAAGTATGAACAAAATGTTCAGTCCTTCTTTTGGTAATTTCTTTTTTTTTAATTTGTAAAAATTTTATGGTAGGAATGTTGTAATTAATAAATTTGCCTCTCCCATTTAAAATATTTTAGTTTCTTTTAATTACTTACCAAATAATACAACGATGAAAAATTTAATTGTGTGTATTTTTCATTTTGTTAGTAATGGCCTCTTCCTTTTTTCCGACTCTATATATTGAGAATCAAAGGTAAAAACAAAACCAACCATGACATCGAAATTGGTAGAAAATATGATTAAGGTTTTCTTTTTTTTCTGTTCAATACAAACCAATTTTTTTACCTTCATTTAAAAATTCTTTGTTGTTAGTAGATAGTCTACGTTGGTGTTGATCTAGGTATAGGGAATTTAACGTGTTAGAGTGAGAAGGTATCTAGATTTAAATTTGGACCAATAATAACGGAGGTATATACGTTCTCTCTTTAACACGTTGAATTCCCTAGGTCTACGTAGTAGATAGTCTACGTTGATCCTGTTACAAGTATAGGGAATTCAATGTATGAGAGAGAACGTATATATCTCCGTTACTATTGTTCCAAATTAAAATCTGAAAACGTCGTTGGTTCTGGTCTTTAGGTACTTCAGCTCTGGTCTTCAGGTCCTTCAGCTCTGGTCTTCAGGTACTTCAGCTCTGGTCTTCAGGTACTTCAGCTCTGGTCTTCTGGTACTTCGGCTCTGATCTTCAGGTTCTTCAGCTCCGTCAGCTATGGTTTTTAGGTACTTTAGCTCCGCCATACCGACATACCTGACAGAGCTGAATACTAGACCAGTCGGAGCTGAAGTACCTGAAGACCAGAACCAACGACGTTTTCAGATTTCAATTTAGACAAATAGTAACGGAGATAGATACGTTTTCTCGCTAACACATTGAATTCCTTGTATCTGGGGCAGGCCTATCTACTTTCTAATTATCAAAAAAACTGGTTTTAACTGGTCGATATTGGCAACCAACAATTATTTTTCAAAATGAATATATGCTCTTTCTTTGTCTACTAAAATTTTAAACAAAAAAGGGTTAAATTTGGAATTTTAACTTGAACTTAACACATTTAAATTTTTCATCTTTTCTTATTTATTGAATTTTGCTTTTTAGTTAAACATTGAATTATTGATCTAGATTTTGTTCAGAGTTCATTTTTTATATATCGAAATATTTATTGTCATTTCTTGTCTCGACATTTTTTTTTTGTTTATAATGCTAATGTTTTTTTTACTTTTATTTAAAAATTCTTTATTTTCAGATAATAAAAAGCAAGTTTTTATTAATTTTTTTCCCCTAATGGTAACATTCTTTAAGCAAAGAAAATGTAGATGAGAACGATAAAGATACGCTCCTGCTCTATTATCGAATAGGAAATTGAGCTTATGTCAAACATGAAAAATATCTTAGATTTTTCCTCAACTTTTTTAGTTGGGTTTACTCGTTTTTTGATTTGTCCTTGAAAGTTACATAAAATAGATAAACAAGTGTAAAAAAGTCCAAACTTATAGAGGTATATACATATAAATAAACTTTTGATCTTTGTTACAGAAAAAAATCTTTTAGCCTATTTATAATATTCTTAAAAAGGAAATTCTCTAATACAGTTATAATAATAATTTAGTGGTATTGGTTAAAAATTGTTCCAGTCGGTTCTGCTCTCATTTGGTTCCCCTTTTGGTCTTGGGAATGGAAAAAACAACGCCGAGGGAATTTTCTTCGATTCCAGTGAATAAATTAAAATTGCTTAAAATGACGTCTCGCAAATTGAAATTAATTTAAAGAAAAGTTAGTGTACCTTAAATTAGTTATTTCTTTTTTTTATCACAATTTTCTTTTATTCGTAAAAAACAAAAATATTGTAAAATTCAGTTAAATTTTTTTTAGTGCATTCATTAACAATTCGTAGTAAATCAATTTGAAGCTAAAACAGATTTGATTTTTTTTTTATTTAAAACGAAGTTTTTCCATGAAATAATTGGTTGATAAATTAGTGACCGTAAAACAATCCAATTATTTGTCCATCAGTTATTCAATTCTTTTATAACGAATCTCGATTAAGGGTTTAGTTTAATTAAAAATCATCGATTGTAAAGTGAAAAATTTTATTGTTTTCATCACAAAAAATAATTTTTTGTAGTGAAACGTTATTTTAATTTGTTGATAATTAGTAATAAATGCGATTTAAGCTCAATTCATTTTATTATGGGTTCGTTCCACGAATAGAATTTAAAATATATCAAAAATTAAAATATTAAACAAAAAAATTTTGGACGCCTAATTGATTTTTTGATCTATTTAGAAACAATTGACAAAAAAAACTATGATATACGTCAAAATCCGTCCTTTCTTTCTTTTTGTGGGTTTAATTAAATTAAATTAAATTAAACGTTATATTTGTTTTAATTTATACGAAAAATTTAAATCTGTCTTTTTTTCTGGAAATGTGACTTAGTTTGGTTTTTGGCTTGTCTTAGAATTTCTTCTAAAAATTTCCTGGATCCGCCAGAAGACGTTAGGTCCCAAAGGAGGAAAAAAACTTGCTCGTTCCAAAAAAAAATTGTTCATTCCAAAAACTTGTAGTCCCAAAAAGAAAATGACCTGTCAAAAAAAACTTAAAAAAAAACGTTTGGCTCAAAAAGAAAATGTCCTGTCGAAAAAACTTGTTTCAAAAAAACTTGTACCAAAAACCCTAAAAGTTCACATAAATTAAATATAAGCCAAAAATCTTATAAATTACCAGATTTCGTGGTCTCTGTTTAAAAAAAAAAGGATATAAAACAAGAATAATATTGATATGAAATACATGAATATTTAGATCACAATATGAAATATAAAAATAATCAAAGTGAATTAAATAAAAATAGATTCTATTTTTGTAATCGAGGGTGAAAGAGAACCACAAACATCAGATAATTTATATTGTTATAAAAGATAAGATGATATGAAATTTTAAGTAAATATAACAAAAAAAAAACAAATACAAAAAAGAATTAAAAATAACTGTAAATAAAAGTTAAAGCGTCGAAATAATTAATAATGATAACAGGGGACATAAGTGAAAATATAATATAATATAATTAAAACTTACCCTATAGTTCGAGGTGAAGAAAAGAAATTTTCAATAAACGACACAGACAGACAGAATAAGAGTCAATTGACTGAGGAGTCAAAAAGAGAGAATTGTTAACATGGAAAAGACATTTGATAGTAATACCAAGAAGAGAGGGAGATCTTGAGAAGGGATATCAAGCGAGTCTGAAATTAACATATACTGAGCAGAGGAATACTGAAAATACAGGGTGGCACAGAGAAAAAAAACGAAACAGTAGCTGATTTAAAAAAATAATCCATCAATTTTTTATTTTGACTATTAGTTTTACTTTACTTTTAAAAGAAAAAGTTTTGTCCCAATTTCGATGGGAATATAACACTTTGATTGCTTATATTTTATATACAGGGTAACATAAAACTCACATCTATGCTCCTTATAACTATCATGACAGAGGTAAACTTGCCACCAAATATACCTGACCATAAAAGTGTACCGGTAATTATGTAAATATGTTTTGTATAAGTGAGAGCAGTTGCTCTATAATAATAATAATAATAATAATAAATTGTAATTAAAATGTAATATTAATAATTTTGGTTTTCTAATAAATGGGTGAGTGAATAGCCCTTATAGACGTACAGTACGGAGGCAAGCACTGAACCTTGGGGAACTCCAGCAAGAGGAATTTAATATTACTTTGGGTTAACATTTTATTTTATAGCTAGGTTTAAAAGGCCTTTGTGGCTAACGTGTTACTGGATTAAAGAAATATTGTAGTTTTTTATCAAATTTTTTCAAGGGCATTTAATTCCGAGAGATTAAAACAAAAACGTCTAATAATTTGACTTCAAATTTATTCTAAATATTACTGAGGTCCAAAAACCTCAGTAATACTTTCGTGATGGCGAAAAAATGTCTTGCCCCCACTTTTTATCACTTTTCTCGTCGTTTCTGATCTCCCAGAGTCCAAAAATTCTGTCCAGATGTCTGTTTATCTTAATGTAAACACCTATAACTCTCGAACCAAAGCTCCGATCGAGTTCCGGTTTTCACTTTACTAGTTTTCTCCAGGGAAGAAACTTGTTAAATTTGAGCAGGATTGGGTCGGCCCTTTTCTATACAAACTAACCAGTTCAAATTTTTAGACCTTTTTCCACGGTACATCATCTATAATATTATCCTACAAGTTTGGGCTGGATCACACAAGCCATTCATGTTTGAAAACAAAGTGTTCGCTCGCTTCGAAATCTCTGCACCACCGTTTGGGCGTTCCTAGAATTTAATATATTGAAAAGAAGTAATTTTAATACAACGGCAGTTATCTACCAATTTTTATATATCAATGTTAATCGTTTAATAAAATATATTACCATATATAGAAGGTTAACATTTTCAATAAAACGATATATCCGGAAATCAAATATTCTAAAATATCTCTGGAACTTTACTTCAAACATAAAATTATATATGGAAGAGAAAATAACAGTAAATTTTAAATTAATATTTAATTATATCAACCATTACGGTAATTGTGTTAATATACTAAATCCTTAATAATCTGTATTAAGGTTGGTCCTTCGAACTGATACAGTTAGTTTTCAACAAATGTAACACCTAGTATAATTATTCCAAACTTATATCGATTCTTAATCATATTTGTTCAGATGGAAAGTTGATGTCTAATATAGTAAACGAATTTGGGAGGAGCGTATTACTATGGGTAAAAGAAAAGACAATTTAATAAAATTGCTTTTAATAATATCGGCTTAGCATGACCTCCGCCCAACCATCGTGGAAAAGTATTTACCTTATTGAATAAAATAACCTAGCGAAAATATTAGATAAGCACAATACAACAGATAAACCTCTATTGTTATCTCTGTCTATTTTTAGCGTTCGTTTTACGATTAGGCAACCATTTATTATGAGACCATTAGTGCATACTTTGATAAATTTTGTATCTAGTTCAGTAAATATTACATTTTTGTTATTTGAATAACACTAGTATTTTTTTTATTAGATACCCATGGCCTCATTAATTTTATAGAGTCTAGAGTAATTTTTCAAGGCGCGTGTCATTTGCACAACGAGCAAAAAAAATGCAGGTATTTCGGCGCATATTTATTTCAAATTCCCAAAAGTTTAAACTACTTGGCATTAAATTAACCGGCGATAATAAATTAGAAAAGTATTCTGCTTTTAATATGGCGCACGAAATGCAAAATCCGACATTATAAGTTTACCGCAGAAGCGCCGGGAATTTTTTACTTTGCAGTTTTACGCCCGCCCGTAAGTCGTGTTGTAAAAATTTTGTGGGTGCCAATGTCAGCTACAAATTTAACCACTATACAAGGTGGTTTACTAAAATATACTGTTAGTAATACAAAAAGGGCAACAAATAATATCCGTTGAAAAATAAAAAAAAATATTTTGTTAAATTCATAATTAAAAATAAATATCACTAATTATTACATAGGGGAGAGTGGGGTAATTACGAAGATTTAAGGGAAAAGTAGAATAAAACAAAATATAATTACGATACGAAAGCTGTTTATTATTCATCTTAACACGTTGCTCACCAAAATACTACATTCCCATATGATGTTTCGGTACACCGATGTGTCAAAGTATACTTATTTTGAATGGCTCATTTATAGATGTAAGTAATAAAATAATATAACATGAAATGAGTTAAAAAAATAAAAATACCGGTCTAGGACGTTTTGGCGCGAAATAATCCTTTAATATCCACGGTGTAAATTTTAATAACATAAAACAAGTCCATTTGATTCTTTCAATTTAAACCTTTTGTTAGAATACAAAACCAAGTACAAAAAAATTATCATATCTATAATTTAATTATTTATGGATTCATTACATAATTATATGATAATTCGCGTAAATAATCAAATATGTTTCTGTTGGCAAAATCAGTAACAATCGTTTTAATGCGTTTGTCTGCATCTTTATACTTTTTTAATTTCTTTGGAAGTTTGTGTCCTGCTACAAGTTTTTTGTAGAATATTTCTCTCCCCTTTTGCACTTTTTTGAGACGGTCAATAAATTTCCAGAATATTGGGTGATCCATTCCTAATTCAGACTGCAAACGACGCACCGTGACGCGAAGCGCCACTGTGCCACCCAAATTGATGTACGCCCCTTAAGGTTGGGCCGTTTGAGGTGATTTTTTTTAAAATGTTCATCATAAAATTCCTTATCAATCCCTCTTTCTTGATTTTTGTTTCGGGTCTTCATTTTCGCTTAATTTGACTCCAAAAATGGGTTTGCATGGAAAAAACTAGATTTTTCGCACAAAAATGATCCTACGTATGGGGAAATGCTCGTCTTGGAAAACCATACAAGACTATCCACTTGAGTTCCCCAAAAAAGTGTTAAAAATTATTTATGGAACCTTTCTTACCTTTTCCAGAATTACGGGAAAATTCGGAAAATCTCTGTATGTGGCCAGTATTTGAATGTCCAAAAATGTGCCCAAAAGTTCTGGAAAATGTTTTGCGGATTCCCTGAATGTGTACAAATAGTTTTTGTCAGACGAGAATTTTTTCCAATACTTTCCCAGTTTTCAGTAGAATGATTTCTGATATGTGAACATTTTTGGATGATTGTGGTCATTTTAAGGGCAACGGAAAATTTCTCCCCGAATTCTAAGTGGATACTCTTGTAGGGTTTTTCAAGACGAGTATTTCCCCATAAAAGAGTCCGGCAAAATCTCAATCTCGTGTTCCGTAGGGTCATTTTTGTGCGAAAAAACAAGTTTTTTTCCATGCAGACCCATTTTTGGTGTCAAATTCCGCGAGAATGAAGACGCGAATCAAAAATCGAGAAAGAGGGATCGATAGGGAATTTTATGACAAACATTTTAAAAAATAAATCACCTCATACGGCCCAATCCTAAGGAGCGTACATCAATTTGGGTGCACAGTGGTGCCACTGTGCGACGGTATGCAGCTTCGGCGTGATTATTTGTCCTATCCTGATCGTTTAACACTCGCTCGTATAAATTCCAAATTTGCGGTGAAAACATAACAGGCCGCCTGCCACATCCGTTACGGTTCATACGCCCTATATATGCATCTTCGAACCATTGTAAAATCGGTTTTAGTTCAATTGGTAACTCCTCAGCTAAACTATCAATTGCCTCATCTAAGTGTTCAATTGGTACAAGTGACTTGATCATCCTTGCTTGAAATGCAAAGTCTGGATCATTATTATAGCGCTCAAGAAGGTGTTCTTCGCCCAAATGCTTTTTCATGTTATTTGTAAGATGGAAGAAGCATCCATTGATTACTGCTGTTGGAAATCTATTTTTAAATGCGTTGTATGAAGCAATCTCAAAATCACAATAAATTTGCTGGGGATTTAAATTCGGTTCCAAATCTTTCAGCAAACCAATCATTATAATCCCATCATTATAAATCGTTTGCAAAAAATAATAAGGCGATTATGACTGTAAAAAAATAATTTTAATTTGTGCTCTTTAAAGTATACAGAGCGATTTTCATGGAAAAGTGGTCAGAATTTTTGAAATACCCTGTGTGTGTAACGAAATCAAGCAGAATTCAAGTACAATACACTGTACCATTTAAAAAAAATCGGGTGTGTCACCCCAATACTTTCCCGACGAGTATCCAGAGACGAATATTTTTATAGACATACCTTTAAAGATTTAGATTTAGAGATTATTTTGCGCCGAAACGGGCTCGCTCCGAAATGGTACCGCGCCGAAACAGCTCGCGCCGAAACAGCTCGCGCCGAAACGGTCGCGCCGAAATGGCCGCGCTGAAACGTTCCATTTCGTAAAAATACATTCATTACATTTACATACAACTCGTTAAAACACGATCAACAAAGATTAGGTTTTTCGGGACATTCAACGCAGAAAGTCGTAACTCGTTTGACTTTATAATCTGCATATTTTTTCCATGTTCTTCATACAATTTTTTGTAACAATGTCGACATCTTATGAGAACGGTCTGAACTTTTCCGGAAGTTTTTCCTAAATAATGGATTTTTGGCTCTTTCCTACAAGTAGATAATTTTTGATTATCAACTAGTAGTAGATAATAAAAACAATTGAAGACTAAATGTGATGTCAGAGGTAGGCGATCTTAGGAAATCTTTCAAATTAATTATACGCAACTGTCATTGCGTTTGTCAAGACTTCGGGTAAGTAAATTTATGATTATTTTTATTACCTGTCCAACATATAAACCCAATTTATTGAAAACTGTGAGTTAGTCCCTACGGCATTTTTTTTATTTGGAACACTGATTACTAAAAAAACAAGAAAATATTCTCTCGGCGGAAACGTGTAAATGAACCTAATCAACTATATATTTTTATAATCAACAAAGATAAATTTTAAAATAAAATCAAATTATGATAAGAAAACAAAAGTCTTGGTGTCCGGGATGCCTTTAAATATTGTACTATAGGAATCGGCACCCGTCTATATGTTCATTGGTTGATTTGAATATTTCTTACTCCTTACTTCTTACTTGAAAGTTTGATTATGTATCATTGTGATACAGAGTGTGGTCCAGTGGTAGATATATGGTTTACACGAAAAAGTTTATGGTTCGAATCCCGAGGAAATATTTTTTTTAATACACAGGTTAGATTTAGATAGTTAAGACTTCTTTTAATAATATTTTTTTAATGCACGAGTTAGATTTAGTCAAGATTCTTTTAATAAAATAAATATTTCTGCAGATAATCAATATTTGACATTTGACTCACGATTTCGGCACTGTTGAGACCGCGTTTCGGCAGCGTACGCAATCTGTAATCAGTAGTAGGAGTAAAAATATTCAAATCAACCAATGACAGGTGTCTATTCCTATAGTGCAATGTTTAAATGCACCCGGGATTCCGGGATTACCCATAACGTGTGGTAATCACATACTCTAATTATTACAAAACTCACACAAAAAGCCTTTCGAAGCGGTTAGAATTGCGCGATGTACGTTGTTAGTGCTGGAAAACGTTCAATTAGATGTTATTTCTCAAATAAAACCAAATTTTACTAAAAAATTATATGAAATTAACCTAAATTGTACAGCGAGTCCGTCCTCACTTCAACTCTCAATTTTCGGACTCAACTTACGAGTACGTCATTCGAAATATCTTCCATCCTTTCCTAACATAAATAAACTTAGGCCATTACCCGCCGCTCGTGATTACCCTCTTCTCTCCTAGTGTCACAAAAACGTGTAGAGAAATTAACATATCACCAAAGGTTTTTGTTTATTTATTTAATTAAGAAGCAATCAGATATTACAATCTATAAGCAGTGGCGGATTTAGATATTTGCCGTCAGGGACTGATTGTACATTGCCGCCCCCCTCCCTCCAACAATATACACATTCTAACCCTTGCCTGCTTTTCGGTATGCAGCTCCACTCAAGCGTTTTCTACCATCACGCATGACTGATTTTATTAGTTATTTTTAAACAAAAGGAATAATTCAAAGTTTAGACAATGGTAAACATCGCGACGATGGCTAAAATAGACTACCGGACGCTAAAATCAGGGCGCTGCACTAAAATAATCACAACATCCGAAAAGCTAATGCACTAAAACATTGTAAATCCTACATTGAAAACGTCGGAATATCGAATATCAAGTTACGAAATAAATGAACATTAGTTTGTGGTGATGATTGACGAATAAGTAAACTCCATCCAGCATTGGTTATGTTTTGCTGGTTTGTTCTAACCTAAGTGAAGCGCGGACAATCATTCCTGCATCTACTCATGCTTACAAGTCCGCAGTATCGGAGCGGGTATAGATCGTTTCGTCCAGTAATCCCCTCATAAACTAAAAGTAGTAATAGTTGTATACCTTATGAATTATCGGTTCGTCCAGACGGATCAATTTTACATTTATCTTTAGATCCAAATGTGTTTTTCAGAAAATAGGATTATTTTATTTAAAATTGTATTATGTACTTGTTTTTCAGGAACTTAACTTTATAAACAAAAAATTCCGAATTATAAAACTCAAAAACGAGCAAATTACCGCTATTAAAAGATTTTTGCGAATTTCTATTTATTTTTTGTGCTAACTGTTTTCCCATTTGGGAGAAATATTTGTTTAATTCATTAGTAATTTCAACAGGGTGTGTTAGTGTTTTTCCTTCTTCGCTTTTTATAGTGTCAACAGAATGTTTAAGTTTTTTTGTTCCACAAATCTCTTGTACAACTTTCCATATTATTGGCGTTTTCTGTGATTTGTTCATTATAACAATTACTTTTTATTTTCTGGATTAAAGCTGTTAATTTATTTCTATATGTTTTATACCTTATAAGTAATTCGTGATCATCAGGGTATAACTTTGTCCATGGAGTCTGTTTTACTTTCCCGGACCCATCAAAGGGAACGAGCAAAAAGAAATTGAGATATCGATGGAAATAACTATTGTGAGGTCCCCCGAGAAGATTGAAAACATTTCCAGATTATGGTCTGTCTGTGTGTAATCTTCCACAATAACTGCCGAACCGTTTGATCAATCAAGCTGAAATTTGGTATGAAGGGTCGGTGTGTGCCTCGAATGTGTGCGCAAAAAATGTTCATGTAGGTTTTCCGTAGTTTTTCCAAATTTTGAGGACAAAAAATGCTTTTTAGTCCAAAACATTCTTATGAAAAGTTGTAGAGAACCAAATTTCCTTTAACTTTTATTTTTATCATTTTTTCTAATTCCCCATGGTTTCGCCGCTAAAGGGCGAAAAATATACACATTTAGGCTTTTTGCGTTTTTTTATTTTATTTTGAAGACAAACAATAGGCTTTAGTGCAAAATATTCTAGAGCAAAGTTGTAGAGCATAAAAGTCCCTACAACTTTAGTATTAAACTTTTTACAGAATTCCCAATAATTTTCACCTATGATTTTAGGAGATCCTAATTGTAGCAGTGTGCTATATATTTTGCGCATGCGCCTGCTTATGTAATATGAACATTGAAATATCAATTCGGTAGACAGACGTATTCACCATTGGATTATTATTTAAAATTTGTTCCAAAAATTAATGTAATGCTCAGTATTTTGCAATTAAAATAATCCTATTCTCTACAGCTGACTCGGGAAAGTTCTGGTTTGACACAGCCGATTTTTTTTTCATATATTGACGTTAGTCGAGCATTTGTTAACCATGGTGCTATTTTTGTATTTTTCCTGATAATTATTTCACTGTACGTACAGTTAGTTATTTGCAGTGATTGAAACAGTAGTGCCAACTGCGCATGGGAGGACCGCGCTGCCCATTCCCACGATCTAGAGTAAGTTCGTCGCCTGCAACACTGTCGCCCTGGGTGTTATCGTTATCAAATTATTTTCTCATTACTTTGACTTAATCATCAATTTGTCAGTTATTCAGATGTATAATTTTGTAGAATGATACATTCTTCATTAAAAAATACAATAGTGTAACAGAACGATAGAAAAAAGTCATAATAGAAAAATGACAAAAAGAAAATTTGCCGCCCCCTCGAATATGCTGCCCTGGACTGCACCCCTTTCAGCCCCCCCTCCTGAATTCGCCACTGTCTATAAGCTATTTTGTTGGCTTAGAAACTATTGAATAGTTTCCTCTCTGTCATGATGAGATTTATCCATCGAGAATACCTCTTCCATCTCATTTAAGGTCTAAAGGCGGGATTCCACCAAACTGGGCTAGCCCCGCGGTATGTTCCGCCGATTTTTGTCGGAGTAAATATTTAAATATAAACATCTCTTGCCGCAGGCATAATTTTGCTAGTGGCTAAATGTTGGTAAAGATCAAAGGAATTTCTGCGGGTAGGTGGAACGCAATTCAGAAGCTTATTTTATTATGCTTAGAAGATAAATTATTCCAAATATAGTGTACAAAAACAAAAATAATATTAGTAATAATAATCCGCTAATTAAACAATACCTAAAATACCTAAAAGTAAAAAAAAACCGAGCCATCTTGTACCTCCAAAACAGAACTAATAAAATAACCGGGATAGAAGTAGGTTAAATGTTTTTTCTTGTTTATTGTTTATGGCTTTCGGTTTGGAAGATATTTCTAAAATGTTAGTATGTTAATAAAATTGTAAAAATATAATTTAGCCATATCTCAACGGATCTATCCGAGAAAAGAGAAAAATAAAATACCTATAAAAGATCCAACACTGCTCTGACATTCCAATAATGGCTCATACTGGCGGATACATGAATATTTTATTAGTAAATGAATGTTTTTGTTGTTATTAAAAATAGTTTAAATAATGATAGTATTGATTATATATTTTATTTTCGTTCTACAAATACACAATGTTTGATTATCATATTTATAAACGGTGTATTCTATCGAATCGATTTTATTTGAGATTAAATATTGCTATAAAAATGTTTACAGGATTGAAGTAGAGTAAATGGCATATATATAGCTAAGGAAGGAAAGAGGCTAAATATGGGTATGAGTGGGGATGCTTTTTATCCAGAAGCTCGAAATTCCAGAAAATGCAAAATTTCGTTTGAGAATAAAATAAAAATTCAATTTTATTTAACAAAAAATAAACATTTGATCAAATTATAATTTTGTGCTGCAAAATGTAAAAACAAGCTGATGTAAAAGTAAAGTAAGAAAGCAAAAAAAAATATCTAGCATGTACCGCACAAACTAATGTTTAGGAATCTATATGTCTGTCTGTCAGTGAAGTTTTAATATCTATTACCGTTTAAAAAATATAATTTTTCAATGATTTTAACTTTGTCCGCCATTTTCTCGGTAACAGTTTGTTCGACATCAAAACTAATAACACTTTTACCTGTGGAGAATTCGCAACTTTGAACTTGTATGACAATTGGAAAAATAAAACACCACTTTCAAATAATTTTATTCTATTCACAACTAAATACATTCGATGAATAAACAGAACTAACTCCAATATTTTATTCGATGAACCAGATATGCGGTGTCTTGATTCATTGGTTTCTTATATAATAAATATTTCTATTTAACATCAGCTATTAGCAAGTTGGCTTTTCTATCATTTACTGCTCTATTGAATATAAATGTATTAAACTATAATTCAAATATAAATGTAATATATAAACTTATCAACTTTTACTAACACAACATTATTAACACAATACCAATATTATTAACAATTACTAACACTTGTTTAAGGCGGCTAAAATTGTTGATGAGGAAATAGTATCCGTAATAGATTCTGAATTAGATTTTTTAACCGAAATTCCAAGCTTTGAATCAAAAAAAGGCTAAATGTACAGGACGAGACACAAGGCTTAGGTATTGTTAAATTTAAAAACCGGGAAGATATTTCATTGCCATATAAAATAACTAACAACTTTTTGTTATTTGAAAATTGTGATAATGACAAAATATTAGCGTTTGCTTCTAAAAACGCTAGAAATACAATAATTTAGTGTCGCAATTTTTTCGGAGATGGCATCTTCAAAATTTGCTGTACGCTAATAGTGTGAAGGCCACGGGCAGCTTCAGCGGAGAAAAAGATACTTCAGAGGTCGCTATGGCATCGACAAGGTGTTGGCGGGTTTACTTGCCCAACTGGGTTAAATACCTGAGTATTAGCTCCTGAATAAAATTCATTAAATCACAATATTTGTTTTTACTGGTACCAAATCCGGCGGGATGAAAATGTTTGCAAGATGGTTCTTTATTGGACGGAGGGTACAAGCACGATTATGCTGGCGTGGTGTGGTCGGATTGACGGTTCCGGTAAGGTACAACTTGGCTTCGCTCCCTTCAGCTTTTAGCTTGACCTTTTTATAAAGTTCGCTGGCTGGTTTTTGACTGGTTTTCGGCTCTAACTCTGACTACCACTGTAACTTCAATTGGAACTGCCACAGCAACTGCCAACAACGGATTAAATCGTCCTCCTCGATAAGAACTTCGGCATCTAAGAAGCATGGACGCGACTCTCTCCATCTGTCAGTCGGAGGTTCAATTGGTACTTTATAATCGAAGCTTCTAGCCTTTCCTGTAATTTTAGGTCATATAATTGTAAACCAGTGCAACAACCACTCTTTCCGCGTAAATACCTAGGACTCCATTCATTATCTTCATACAACTGAGAGTCTATAAACTCAGTCTATGTTGGCCAGTCAAGTAGAAGATTGGAAACTAGAATCAAAGAACACATCAGATACATTGATAAATACAGAAACAAATATATTACAAATACTCCTTGTTCCTTTGCACCCCATATTATAATATCTACGCACCACTCCTTTTCCATTAATGACTCTGAACTATTACATGATATTGTCAAGAGTAATAAACTTAATCTCTTAGAAATCTTTGAGATTGATTCATGTTTACATAACATATCCGAGAATTACCTTAAGGAACAAATTAGACCGAAGGACAACCACTTGTTCCTTCTTGATAACTTCAAAGACATAGTTTATTCGTTCTATTCTTTTCACTACTTCTTAATACACTTTGGCATTTACTAACTTGTCCCCCTCTTTAATACATATTTTATTTCATTGTTATTTTCCCAAACTAACTTTTCAATGTCAATCTTCTCTTCTTCTTGTCGGCTCTTTTGACACTCTGAGCTTTCCTCTGTCTTGGTTTCTTGTTTTCATTAAGTGGTTACCTATGTTTGCACCTAATCTACATGTTAAATTTAACCCTTTTGTATTTATAATTATAACCAATAAAATATTATTGTTTTATCAATATTGATAATTACCCTTCAGGAATTTTTATAATTTTGATGTTAAATTTTTATAGATTAATCTTAATTTTTATATGTCAAATGTCAGTTATGTCAGATGTCAATTTATATGACAATGTCGGTTTTTGTGAACCATATTCATTTTGTATTGTGCTATACTGAGTTTGTTAAAATTACTATTAATTTGAACCTTTTCATGACCAATTTTAATGGTCACTACATTATTTTGCGGTTGGTCGCCCATGAAGTTGCTGACAACCCCTACGCATGGGGTCTTTAAACCTAATATCATTTCTTTAATCCTGCAGTGCCAGACCAAGGTCGTTTTTGCTCCTTTGGGGTCAGTTAGTCATGGCTCCTATCCTAAATTAAAGTTAAATTCTTTCAAGTTGAACTTACACTATGGTGTGGTTCATCTAATTTTACAAAGTTATGTTATTCCTTTAAGTGCCCATAATCTGTAATCAAATTTTCGTCTATAAATTATTATTATTATTATTATTTAACACAATATTACCTTAATATGCCCAGTAAACATTTTAAGTAACATTAACGTAAAAGTTACGTTTTCCTGAAGACATGTTACGTAACATAGTTACGTAAATACGAAGTAAATATGCCATCAAAATGTCCGCCTCAGGCGCATGTAAAAGTAGATGTAAATGTTACGTCACTATTTTATCTCACGTTTACGTTAAAAATTTACGTAAACGGTACGTTGTGTTTTTGATCTTAAATTTACCTGTAGTGATAGGTCACAACCTTACCTCACTTTTACGTAAATGTTATGTTGTGTTTTTGATCTTAAATTGACCTTAACCTGTAATAAAATTTAGGTTATAACCTTATGTTTTCAGATAAGTACAAGTTAAAAAGAGACAGTTTGAAAATATTTTCAAATATGCAGAATATTACAAATTAGTGCCACATCTTTAAATATCGTTGGGTAATTGATTTGAACAAATTATTATTATACTGTAAGTATTACCTCAACTGTTATCTAGTTTGTTAAAATCATATTATCAAGCCTATTTTAAACATATATGTGGCACTACTTCGAATATTAATAAGTATATTTGTAAATATTTTTAAACTGTACCTCTTAATTGTTATCTTGTACCTATGTAAACAAACTATATATCAAAATTATTATAAATTTTAATATCAAATTCCTGCCATTTGCGGTGCTCCGCCCTGTGAAACAAAAAAATATTTTAAGTTATATCAATAATATTGGAATACGTACCACGATACCAGATGCTACAATATTATAAATATTTGTCTCTGATTAGAATATTCAACTTTGCTACCAAAATACTTTCTTGGTTACAATTGCTACAATACGTAACACGAGAAGAACACAACGCTTCCAATCCAATCGCCATAGTTCTTCTTCTTTCCTCCTTCTTCCTAAATTATGAGTTCAAGAATGACGTAACATTTACGTAGATTAAAAGTCACGAACTAATTATATACTTTAATCTTATATTTACCTCAATTTGACTTAAGGCGAAGGTTCATTTTTTACGTAAATATGTTCCTTAATAGTTACGTAAATTTAACATAATTCTAAAGTTAAGTCACAGAACTGTTTACTGGGTGGTAAGTCTTTTGTTAAAACATGTTCTCCCTTGATTCATTCTTACCATTGTATTACAGGCCTGATGATGGCATTAGTATGCCGAAACTAGTTGCCAGTTCGAATCTAGGGCATAACCGCAACGGACAAAACCGCGATCGGACAAAACCGCCAACGGACAAAACCGCGAATGGACAATACCGCGAACGGACAAAACCGCGAATGAGCAAAACCCAGAAAGGAAATAACCAAGTACGGAAACAGACAAATTCAAAAAGTACAGAAAAATTTGTTCCCATCTTGGCACGAACCCGTAGGCAGGTACCTAAACCACTATCCCATATTGGATGATACCGAATATTAGTTCGTAGTTCGTAATGAACCTCCTTTTTTTAATTTCTTTTATGAAAATAACTTTCCCATCAAATAAAATGAAAAACAAACGTTTTTTACTTCTCAAAACTAGACGACGCAATAGTTAACTTGTTATCTCACTGTAAAAATTACTTACGCAATCTTCCTCAATGCGCAAACTCTAACTTTTCAAGATTGGTGTACGTAGACGCCAGTTATTCCCTGTCGCGGTTTTGTCCATTGGGGGTTTTGTCCTCGCGGTTTAGTCTTCGCGGTTTTAGTCCTCGCGGTTTTGTCACTTCGCGATTTTGATTGGACGCGGCCAGTCCCATGTTCCAACCCATCAGTAATATATTGTGGTACTAAATAAATAGTCATTTATTGACTCTAAATTTATATAAGTTGTGATTTTATAATAAATTAAAATAAAAATTAAAGAGATTCAACCAGTTTTATACAAACAAAATTTTTTTAGTAGGGTTTAAAAAGTCTTAGTCTGTATTAAATTATCTCTCAGATGAATAATATTTGAAAATGTATGATGGTGTTCGAAGAAACGGTTAATTTTTTGCGCAAACAACATGCATTCATGCATGTACAGACATGTAACAAGCGAAAGCGACTAGAAGGTAGGTGGTATATTAAATAGAGCAATGCTTCCTCGCGAATGTAGTATGCTAATTGCGGCACGACCCATTTACATAATGGACCATATTTAAACGTAACACCACGACGCCCCAAAGACTATTTATTCGTCGCTTGACTTTGTCTTCGAGTTTCTGGGTCAGCACGAGGAAGGCAGATACACAGCCAAGTTCGAGGATTCTCGAATTTAAAACTCCAATGTTATTCGATCGGAATGTTGTCAGGGTAATTTTATTTTGTCGTGTCAATGTGTTCGGAATAGATTAGCGTTTTACGAGTTTAGTGTTTTTTTAAGACAAAAAATAATCATTTATATGAAACTTCATTTACAAGACATTGTTAAAGTAGTTTATAAAAGTTTGGATTAAAATAATAATAATATAATTTTATTCAAAATAGAAAATAATACGAAAACAATATAAGACCAGGGAAAAATGACGCGAATGGAAATGAATTTAGTACGAGAGCTTAAAAAATATTTAATACTTACTATAAATTCAACAAATTATCCATTATCTCAAATGTGGTTCGCTGATGCAGTAATAAAACTCAAAATCGAGTACCACAAATTTTATTAGAGACGGTAAAGGGATGTTGACAACTAGTTTCGGCAAAATGCCATCATCAGGCCTTTCCTAAGAACGTTGTATTCCAGGTCTGATGATAGCATTTTGTCGAAACTAGTTGCCAACCTATCTTTATCATCTTTAATAAAATTTGTGGTACTCGACTTTGAGTTTTATAACTGCAAATTATTAAATACCGAAGCGAAGCTATATACGTATTGACTTTACAATGTCCGTCTGTCTGTTCGTTCATCTATCCGTCTGTCTGTGAATAATTCGAGAACGGTTTCGAATTTTGTAACTCTGTTTTCAGCAATCCGTAGCTGGTCACAATAGCTCGCCCACCTACTATTTTCAGTGACCAAAGTCAACTACAACCGTCTGTCTATCTGTCTGACCATTTGAGCTACTTCGATACTGTTAGTTTGGTTTATTTATTATGCAACTTAGTGTTGTTAAAAATAATTTTAAAAATTGATTCAAATACAAATACTTTTTCAAAAATTTATTCACCGTGTATTTTAAATACTTCAATTGACAATGTATTTAAATACAAATACAAATACTTCTTCCTTGTATTTAAATACAATTAGGACTTCCATGAAATAATAGATCATAGAGATTAAAGATCCAGGAATCCGGGTGGAGTGGCCTTTGCGAACCGTGGGATTTGCGAACATATACCTGACATAACCTTGGTCAGTTTACGGGGACCGTGAGGTTTGCGAACACTGCAGTTAATTTCTTTATTATGTTAAATTTGTGTCGGCAGCAAAATATTGAAGATTTATTAGTATGGTAGAGATTATTAAAATTACAAAAAAAATTCAGTAAATTGTTAAATTTCAGTTATTTTTCACACAGAACTTTTGTATAATTACCGAGATATTTATATTTTAGAAAAATCCTGCACAGTCATAATTTTTTTTTAATATTTTCTCTTTCGTCCTCAAATTGCATTTAATACTTTATGCGTCAATTTAACAAAAATAACTTTTAATACAACATGTCTTATATTTGTCTTTGTAGGTATTAGTCTATTTATTAATTATTAGGCAAACAATTCCCCTGTTTTGAATTTGAGAATTATATGTTCCTATATTATTTTATGGTAAATTATATTTTTAGGGTACATGTGTGCGCTGAAAAAAAGCTGTTAGGATCATAAAAAAATTATTTCAATAATATTTAGTATAAAGTTTATTAATCATTTAGGTAAATCAAAAAATTGCCGTTAGAGCCATTCAATCATTGATTATTAATAATATTTATCTTTTGGACATTTTTAGATAATAATTTAATAATATCATATATAAATAGTTTTATAGCTCTAATATTAAGCGTGTTCGCTAATCCCACCGATGGTCAGCGCTTATATTGATTCCAGGTATGCGTGTTCGCAAAACCGACGAAAAAGGTTCTGTTCGAAAAGTCCACATTCGCAAGTTCCACGGAGCCGGAATCCGAAGGGGAATTTTTGTTTCAACACGCAGACAAAAATCATTCATTGTATATTAAAAAAAATCGGTTGTGTCGCCCCAAAACTTTCCCGACAAGTATCCATGAATACTTTTTCAGATATTCAATGTTAAAGTTTCAAATTTTGACATTTTTTTTATTTTTGACAGGTGACAGTTGGAGAAATAATTTTGACTGTTCTGAATAGAGTTTTTCAAGGGCTTTCAAATGACGTATTGCATGTCCAATTCCGTGACATATTGCATCTGTCATTTTTTGATAGTGATACTTCCGTTTGATAGATGTCATACAAAAACTAATGGGTTCTTTCGACGGGTAACCCAAACACGTGTACCAAATTTCAGCTCAATCGGATTAAACGTGTGGCCTCTATCGTGGAATAATACACACACACACAGACAGACAGACAGACTTCCATCTGGAAATGGTCTTAATCGTCTGAGGGGACCCGAAAATGGATATTTCCGTTTGTATCTCGAATTTTTTTTTTAGCTCGTTCACAATACTTTCCCTTCTAGGAGGTGGGTCGGGAAAGTAAAACACTAATGATTCAAAAAAATTTTAATATATTTTTGCTTCATTAGTGTTTCTAGTTAAATCAATAAGACATTTTATGGTTGGATATGGCGTGTTTAAAACAAATATGGTTACGGTTATTATAAATATAAATTCTTATTGAATCAACAGTAGCGTGAACAAACCCTCACTTGTTAACGTGACGAATATATCGAAATATATGTTACAGCATTTTGTTTTAAATAAGGACTGATCCTATAATTCATGAAAAAAACCTTTGGTTCATCCTTGTTTTCGAAACATCATCATTTTTTTTTATAAGAAGCATCAATTTAAAGAAGCATATCCTTATACTTCAGATTTTGTTTTATCGATTTTAAATTAAGAGCACCACTACTACATTTCAACTTTATTCATTTGCAAAAATTATCAAAAAAAAAATTATATATTTTATTTTATAATTTTTCATTTGTAGCAGACAACAAAATATCAAGTTAAACAAACGCTTATATAAAAATAGAAAATAACTCACTAGTTTCCGTTTTGTCATTTAATACAAAATTTATCATTAATATTTTTTGCATAGAATTATTTAATTGTATAACAGGTGAAAATCGATATCAATCTGGAAAATTTCAAGAGTAGTAAAATTAAAATAACAGCATATTATTAAACTTACCAAATACTTTCGAATCGGCATGCAAATACTTTAAAAAATCTATAACTTTTGCAATATCAGATTTCTTTAATTCTTGTTGTTATGTTTTTTCCCATCTATTGTTTACCTCAGTCCAAATCGTGAATTCTCTTTGACGTTTTTAGTGAGTTCAAAATATCTACATTAAATTCTTGGTGATCCAATAGGTTAGGATCTTCACTCGAAGACGTAGCATGTGAAGTTATTCATATTATTCTAATTTTTATATATATATTGTAATGATATTTACAATTTGTCTCAGAAATTTGGCTGGGTCCTAGTACAAAAAAATAATAAACATTACAAAAAAAATATAAAAATAATTATAATTTTGGCCTCTTAAAAATTCTTTCTTCGGTTCATCTTTTCTACGATTCTGTATCCTAACTACTTTTTCTTCTTAACATTCCTCCAACAAATTCATCTTCACATACTTTCTCTGACCAGCCACTTCTTCTCAATACTTCCTCTTAACCTGGTCTCAGCTTCTCAATTTCTATACCTCTATACTCCTCCTTAAGTGTTTTTATTAGGTTTTCCCCTTGTAGTTGTCTTTCTATATGCCTTACAAACTCTATTTATTTTTTTAGTTAAATAGCGTTTTGTATTGTACCAGTGTATATTTTTATTTATTTTCTCCAAATCTCTACATAAATCCTCTTACATAAACCATTCATTAATATTCTGACAAAAAAACCTTTTAGTCAAAATTGACTTGTTTATTATTTTTTTTTTATCACCAAATTTCTTTACCACTAGATTTCTTTTTTTAAATTACCTCAGCCTTATTTTAGATTATTAACCCTATATTCCCTTTTAACTATCTAACTTAAAATTTCATGTATGACAATTCCAAAATTTCGATTTTAATCTAACATCTTTCATAATTTTAATAACTTTTAAGATTCTTTCACTTTTCTTCAATTTATTGCCAATTTATCTATAATACCTTTCGTTTCCTATTCTTTACTTGCATATCAACTCTCCTATCTTATTTAATAAACATAACATTTAACTTTGAATAATCTTTTAATAAATTAACTATCAGCTCAAACAAAAAAAATATTAATTTATAAAATTCCCTATACAGGGTGAACAATTTCATAACAATATATATATAAATTAACAAATTTATTATATAAACTTTCTCCGGGATCCTTCCTCTTTCTTCTAGTAAAACAATGAAATCCTTTCCTTGACAACCACTGTTCGATTATTGTTATGACAAAAGTCAGAGATTCACTGCTTATACGCCGGCAAAAACTTTTCTGGACTCTTATCGGTCCGGGAAAGTTCATTGCTTAGCAACGGGCTAAAATACCAGAATATCCTATTTTGGGGTCTGAATTTGCTCCGAGAAAGTAGGTATTCTTGAGTGATTTCAGAAAATAATAATTCTACAAAAAATCATGTGTGACTATACTGATCTAATAATAGTTACTGCATCAAATACTCATACCAGAATTTCTTTTTCTGTAGGAAAAGTAGATTATATCTCGTTCAGATTGGGTGGATAATCTTTTGGAGAAATAAGATCCATTGAATTGAATATCTTCCAATGACGTATGGTTTTTGTAATGTATGAGCGCTTAGCTTTGTTGGAATCGTTCAGAAGTTCAGATAGCCTATCCAAGACATTATTTTCAAAGAATTAGGAGTCTAACGAAGATACAACTTTTACAGCACAACTGTATCTTTATCCACGTCCTGTGCTGGATTTTGGTCCAGTCAAAAAGGAGCAGCGTCTGTTACTACGTCTGCCATATCTAACTTTAATTTATTCAACAGTTTTGCCGAGAAAATACCATTTCTAGTTTAACCGGAACTCATAATAACCTTGTTTTACTTACCGACCCAACAAAATTGTATAGAAGGAAAGTATTCAAATTCAAGTTAGGTTAACGAATTAATTGCTGTAGCACTTACCTGGAAATATAATAGTATATAGCTAATTTATTTCTCTATCACAAACTAGTAATAAACTGACACAGACGGCGGCAGCGTAATCGCGTTGATGCATGTTGCAGTTATTCTTTTGCCATTTACTTGATCAAAGACAATTTGGTGATGTTCTTTTAAAATGTTATGAAACTGATTGAAATGTATTGATATCCCATAAAATGTAAATATCGAACTTGATTTTTAAAGAATGTGTTATAATTAAAACTAGAGTTGAAAACGTACTTTTGGTAATAAAGAAATATTTATTTATTTCAAACTCCTTTGAAAACAAATATAATACTCTCATAAATTTAATAGGAAATATTTTCAAATAACAAGGGATAGGAAATTCTACATATTTTGAAGTGACTTATTCAGTATTTTGTTTAGGAATCCATATGAAACTATTGATATATGTATATAGAATATTGCGATTTTGAAACTTAAATTATATGTAACAATTCTTTTATTTTAGTACGATTTACTTTGCTTTTTGAAATGCACACTTTTTCACAAAGAGAAAATCAAGTGAACGTTCTCAAAATTTCCAAGAAATAATGCATTTAAACTTTATCTACAGTATTTAATACTTTAGACAAAAATGTATTTTAAATACACAGTAAATACAAATGAAGCTTGCGTATTTAACTACGTATTTAAATACTTAACAACACTGAACTAGTTATTGGGTCTCATGTAAAAAAGAGACCCATGCACTATTTTGTTAAGGTTTGTTTGAAAAATATTAAACAGAAATTTTCCATTTAATTAATGAAGAAGTTTCATAGTGGGGATAATATAATATGTTTTCACATTTCACTAAAACATGGGCAAAAACTAATAAATCGGTAAAAAACAAATTAAAATCGGTCAATAAATAACCGAGAAATTTAAAATTAAAAAACAAATTAAAATCGATTTTTATTGCGGATTTTGTTGTGTGTGACGTCACATATCCGCATAGCCAAAGCGCCGTACTATAAAGCAAACTCTTTATTCAATGCCACGACACGATTCACGCATGTCTGACTTTAATTTTATTTTATTTCTGTCATCGTAATTACTTTCCCGACCCACCTCCTAGAAGGGAAAGTATTGTGAATGAGCAAAAAAAAATTCGAGATATAAACGGAAATATCCATTTTCGGGTCCCCTGAGACGATTAAGACCATTTTCAGATGGAAGTCTGTCTGTCGGTCTGTGTGTGTGTATGTATACTTCCCCGATAGAGGCCACACGTTTAATCCGATTGAGCTGAAATTTGGTATAGGGGTTTGGGTTACCCGTCGGAAGAACCCATTAGTTTTTGTACATCTGTCAAACGGAAGTATCACTATCAAAAAATGACAGATGCAATATGTCACGGAATTGGACATGCAATATGTCGTTTGAAAGCCCTTGAAAAACTCTATTCAGAACAGTCAACATTATTTCTCCAACTGTCACCTGTCAAAAACTAAAAAATGTCAAAAGTTAAAACTTTAACATTAAATATCTGATAAAGTATTCGTGGATACTCGTCGGGAAAGTTTTGGGGCGACACAACCGATTTTTTATTAACTGTCACACAACAAAATATAATCCAAGAGCCAGGTACTTTTTCTGCAATTTTTTACAGATGAGATTTTATTGTTGGATCATTTTCAGAGGTGTCCTTTGAAAGTAAATTCAAGTTTGCGGCCATCCTGACATACACGTTTTGTGAAGTCTCGTAAACCGTGCATCGTATGAGAAGAATAGTAGAGATCATTTTTGTAGATAAAAATATTCTCTACAACTTTTATTTCAATTTTTTTTCTATACAATGCATTTAGGTTTTTATTCATTGCGCTCCAAACTTTTTTCAATGAGTTTATTGCCAAATATATAGTTAACCTTTGATTTTACGTTAAAAAAAGTTGGGAATCATTGTGAACCTACTTTGTTTGCTCTGGCTCTTGGACTAATAAAGAGAAATAAAGAGAATAAAGTAGCGCGGTACGTCGCTTTGTTTACAATATCCTGTCTCCTATACTAGTTAGGATAGATGACGTCTATCCTAAAATGACGTCTATCCTAAAATGTTAGTTTTTGAGATATCTTAATTTCACTTTCACTCTTTTGTTCAGTTTTGCTTTAATTTTCAGTTTCATTCATAAAAAAATGGTAAACTTCTCCATTATAAAAATTTAGTGATATATTTTGAAACCAAATATTAAAACGTATTGAAAAGACTAGGCGAGAGTCAACAAAGTTCAATTTATGAACATTGTATAAAATTATCAAATTTTTTGACAAGAAATTTAATAAAAAGAATCATTGACAATAGACAGAATTATAAATTTTAATTTGTTAATAATTTTCTGGCTGTCAAATTGTAACTGTTAGATTATAAATTTGTTAATAATCTATTATTCAGAACAATTCTAGTTGCTACTTCACAAAATATAATTTTGAATGAAGATATAGTGTAAATAAACAAATTTTTGACAAATTGATGAAAAAGTGAAATTTATTCAGAAATAACAGGAATTATGTTAATCGAGACAAATCGATATTACAGATGGAGTAATTAAAAATTCCAATGTGCGAGGTGTAGAGGAAAACGAGATGCATTTTACTTCATTTCTGAGCATTTAAACGCAATGTAAATATGTTACAAAGCAGTAACTTTAACAATTTTTATCTCGATAACTAACAATAGGTTTAATTCAAACTTCGCCAAAATTTTCTTCATTATCTAAATAATATACAGTAAAAATTTCAAAAACTTACATTTTCTTCTTAACAAGATTATTTGTCAAAGAAAAGAAACTAATTTTTACAATTATCATTTTTCCAAAAAATAAACTAATTCCATTGAACTAGTTATTGTCAAACTTCTCCATCTCCCTTCTATAGGTAAACACGACATGTAACATGCGGAATGCTACTCACAATTATTGGAGACTCTCCCGCACATACCAACCGCCCCTCTTCGAAGCCACCTCTTTTCACTCCCCCTTTAACCTGACGGACGGACGCACAGACATGCGATAAATTAAACATAATGGTCTAGGGAGGCTGTGCACGCCGTGTGTGACGTCAGCGTTCCGTGCACTGAATTCCAAATCCGGGACCGTTTTGACTTCGAACTCCGGCGACTGGATTCCTCCACTCCAGAAGGGAAATGAGAACTTCGGTGTTTTTGTTCAATAAACCATTATTCTATCATTTTTATCTTTATCAAGATTGAAAAAAATGAATAATGTACAAGAAATTAAAATTTCCATAAGGAAGAGGAGGATCTGTAAGGTCGGTTTTTGGCCTAATTTATTTTTAGTTAAAAATAAAAATTTTTTTTTACTATTAGTCGTTTTGGGATTTTTGCATTTGTAACGATATATTTTTTCATACCATCTTAAAGTCGAACTCTCAACGGAGAAAATGAGTATTGATAAAGTTAAAAAATTGAAAATTTGTAAACCAACTTATTCTATGGGAAATTTATTCTTTTTAAAATTTAAATTCGTATAAATTATTTTGCTTTGAAAACATTACAGCTTATTTAAAACACAAAAAATAACGTTTTTGCACCAAAGGGACTAAAATATGCACTTTACTCCCTCATTTTATGGACTAAAGTGCCACTTTTACTCCCTTAGGATTAAAATATTTTTAGTGCCCGTCCGAGGGATTAAAACATTTTTAGTTCCTGGAATAACAAAACCAATAGAAACCATAGCAAACTTTTTTTCGATTTTCCCGAAAATAATTTTGTTTGAAACGCAAATATTTATTTATTAATAGTACAATTATTAAATACACAATTGATTACTATAAAACGTCAAAATAATAAATTTCAATTTGACATTTAGTGTATACTTACTTGATTTACGTATAATGTGTTGACTATATTTAAACAACTGTCAACGAGGATAATGAACAAATGCTGAGTGTTTTTTTTCACATAATTAAAAGTTTTAGTTCCTGAGGCGCAAAAAATAGCGTATGTACCACGTGACTAAAGTGCTACTTTGGTCCCTTGGTCCATAATATACCAATTCACCAAGTTTCGTAAACAAATTTTTTTTCGGGGTGATATAAAAAACTAAAAAAAACAATTTTTAGCGTTTTTCTCGATAAATTTGTGGTTATATTAAAAAACGATTAATACAAAAGTTTTAGATTTTTTAATTATCTTCAAATTTTAGCTTAAAGTTTTTTCGATAACATGCATATTTCAGACACAAATAGTAAAACAAATATCCAACCCTCAAAACGTATATTTACCTACCCCCACTCCATTCCGAAACTTTTACTGGTTGTTTTGATTATTTTTCATAATTTACTTATAATTACCATAAATTTTCCAACCACACACATACTGCTATGAATTTTTTATGAATTCAGGTATTTAAAATTGGTTTAACCTTAGTCTATTAGGGTAACCATCACAATATGTTTAAATTCAGGACAGAATTCAGAATTTTTTGAAACTTACAAAATTTTGTTTTGTTTCAGGCACTCATTTTTCCCTATACCCTCCACCCAATATCAATCTATACTTATTTTAGCGTTATGCTACTTAATGTTAATGTTATTATTTTAATTTGTTTATATGGCCTGAAGATGGCTTAAATTTTCCGATACATGTTTTTGAGTTTCATTTCATTTAATTTTTAAATTTAAACGCGATAGCTGTTTTTTTTGCAAAATTGTAATAAATTTTGAAAAGATATTACTAGAATTCCAAAAAAATATTTTTCATCGTTGTAATACGATTTAGCAGTGTATAAATATTGAAAAATGTAGTACCACATTTTGGTTATTAAAATTAAAAAAAAATATCGGAGTAAGAAATATCAAAATTTTTTCGCTATTTTTACAGTTGTATGTATCTCCTTAATATCAATTTATACTCATTTAAAAATTGATGACAATAAAGTTATTAAACTTAAAAATGAAGATCTGTTTAATTAATATTTATTTATATTTTTCAAGTTTAGTGCTTTAAAATAAATTCAACGGTTTAATCGCACTCTGTTTAACTCAAAAAGGGATCGAAAATTCCAAACATAAACCATCGTATTTCGTTTCTATTCCGTTTGTTCTAATTCCTTATTGGCTGACTGGATGCCAAATATCGGTTCCTTATGTATAAGCACGAAGTAATCTCGAATTTATGTGTAGCACTTTATCAGGAGGATTTTTAGAAACGACAACATCAATATTTGACAATAGATTGATCGGTTTTTTTTAATATGCAACCGACGATAACCGATGGCTTAATAGAAATATTGTTGACGTTGTTTTAAACTGAAATTTCTAATATTTATTTTAAAAAAATTATTGTGGAGTATCTTTATGAATGAATATTTTTCATTTCCTTTGGTCGAAATATTTGTATTACTTAGCTCTATTTCCATCTTCATTTCCATTTTGACCGCAAACAGTGGAAGTGTCCCTCATAAAGTTGGCCACCGCCACCGAATCGGTTTGATCCACTTTAAAATGAGGCTGGATATTTCTTTTCGGAATTTCAATTCAATCCAGAGCAAGCCGACTTTTATAGAGTCGATAAATAGTACAGTGTGAAGATTTCTTATTAAGATCTTTCCTGGTCGCGATTCTATAGAAAATGGTATAAGTTATGTATCCTCACATTCTCTTAATTCCATGCCAAATGTGACGTCGCATATATCACCGATGATTCCATTAGAGCTGGTTGGCAACTTTGACATCAAAGTGAGTCTTAAATCGTCACTCTCTCTCGGGATGGCGCTGCTTAATCTACCGAATGGTATTGACTTAATGAGCCCCCACATAACTAATTGATAAATGTATAATAATTTCTGTAATATTATTTTGCAATGGAAGTAATCCAAAATAAATATTGAATTGAATTTAATAATTTCCTGTTTTGTGAGTTATCAATAGAGTGTGCAACAAAAATATTAATCTCATTTTTTTTTCATTTATTACGGAAGAGTAGGTATTTTTATCTAAAAATACATGTTTTTTAATTTTTTTTTAAATATAACGAAAAATAAATCGAAATAAAAATGTACTTAATATAGCAAAGGAGTACTTCATATGTACTAATATTGTTTTCTTTTTATCTAAATACTAATAATATTACGACAAAATATCTCTCGTTAGGCCGAGCGAACCTAGACGTGCGTGAATTACAATAAAATTATTATTATAAAAACAAGAAAAAAATAATAATTTAGCAAATAAAGCTAATTATACTTCATTAATCACAGTTTACATTTTTCTGTTCTTAATAATAAATTCTTACAGTTTAGTAGTAAATACGCTAACAGAAGCTGATTCTTTTAGCTTAGTTGGTAGATCATTAAAAAAGCGAACACCCTCACCCAGTAAAGAAGACATTAATAAAGATTTGTTGTTAAACTCTATATTAAAGTTGTCCTTTGTTCTTAAAGGCCTAGAAATTATGTGATGTCTTGTAATTAGTAGTTCACTGAAGTATTGTGGGACTTTTCCTCTAACCATTTAATAAATAAGGATCATGTTGCCCATTTTAATGCTCTCCTTAATTTTTAACCAATTTAATTTGGTCAATATTGATTCAACCGATTTATATTTATTGTAACCTCTGCAGTATCTGTAACCTATGAATTTGTTCTTTTGGATATAAAAGCAACAACGAGATACCTAACATGTGGTTTTTTTTTGAGTGCTCACCACACTCTCGGAATGGTTTCGGATGTGCTCTCCCCCAGAACTCACATACAGAAGTCCTTTAACGTCCTTCTTCCGAGAAGAGACGAATGGGAAAGGGGGAGATCCTCTTTCCAGGGAAGGCTTATTTACTGTACACAGTTGGTTCAAAGACCCCAAGTGGAGTTGGAGCCGGAGTGTACAGCAGAAAATCGAGAGTTGACATCACAGTAAGCCCCGGCAAGTATGCTACCATCTTTCAGGCGGAAGTTTTCGCTATATAATTGTGTGCAGGAGAATTGGTAAACCTTCATCTTGTCAACAAAAGTATTTATATTTTATCAGCCAGGCAGCTTTAAAAGCACTGAGCTCCAACCGGCTGGACTCGAAGCTGATGTGGAACTACATCGAATCCCTGGATCGCATTGCTACCAGTAACAGAGTAACCCTACTCTGGGTACCTGGGCATGAAGGAGTGGAGTGTAATGAGTGTATGACCTGCCCTGACCTGGAAATGAATAGGCTTCGTACGATTGGTTTTGTACAGCTGAAGCCTACCAATTTCAAGAAAGCTTCATCTAAATCAACCATAGGGGTGAGCGACAATAGGCCTCTGCTGGCGGCAGTGCAGGGGCGAGCAAACGCTTCACTCAGATGGAACCGAACCTAACATGTGGTTTTATCATAAAGTTAAAAATAAGCAATTTAGTCCATTGAGATAGATTTTGAGTACAAGTGCATCAGAATATAGTCTTTTCCATAAAATACTAACGCGTGAAGGTGTAGCTATCATTTTTCTTCCTTTTTTTTATTTTTTTTTGTTTTTATTTTTATTATTCAAACTACCAAGTAAATCATAAAAGAAGAGTTTCAATGCTATTGGGTTTCTTTTGTTAAACATTTAGTACTTGGGTGACCGAACTTTGCTTGGCGTCATTTTTTAAGTCACGAATGCTCATACTTCAATACTTTAGTTTTTCCTATTTTTCCTGTTTTTCGTATGTTTTATGTTTTTTAATTTTTTTTTGTTTTTCTCTATTTTTCCCTATATCCTTTGATTTTCCCGATTTTTTCTATTTTTTCCTTAATTTATTCCTAATCTCTTTCCCATTTACCCCATATTTCTCTATTTTTTCTGGAATTTCTAACCGTAACCAAAACGGCTTGTGCCTTAAAATACAACTAGTGCCCAAAAACATTACCTCACGCACTTGTATCATAAATTTTTTGAGGTTAAGAAATAATAAAAAAATATTTTTTTTAAGAAAAATCTCTATTTTTGTGACCAAAACTAATGGTATAAAAAAATTCATAGTTATATTATAACTTTTTTCTACTCCTATTTTATAATACGCTAATTAAAAGACAAATACAATAGTTTCATAATCGGATTCATTTCAGACAATAGAATCGAATTATTTTTAGAAAAGTCGGCGGTTATTTTGATAGTACAAATTTTTCAGCGAATAGCATCGAGTTAGTTTTTAGCGAAGTTGACAATTATTTTGACAGCTGTCAAAATATTTTAAATTGTTTAAAATCGATAAGAAAAAATGTTAACATATTCTAAAAAGGTTACTAATTAATATATGCTGTGAAAAAGTGTTTAGCCTTACACCCGTAAAGGTAGATGGCAATATGGATTAAGTATCCACGAATACTTTTTTTTGATATTTAATGTTTAAGTTTCGAATTTTGACATTTTTTATTTTTGACAGGTGACAGTTGGAGAAATAATTTTGACTATTCTGAATAGAGTTTTTCAAGGGCTTTCAAATGACATATTGCAAGTCGAATTCCGTGACATATTGCATCTGTCATTTTTTGATAGTGACACTTCCGTTTGACAGATGTCGTACAAAAACTAATACCAGGCGGCCAATCCAGGACGGCACGGGACACACTATTTATATTTATTTTATTAAATGAAGTCTTGACTATCTAAATCTAGCCTGTGTATTAAAAAAAAAGAAAATACAACTTCCATGTTGTACGTTAACTTAAAGTTGTATTTTCTTTTTTTTTAATACACAGGCTAGATTTAGGTAGCCAAGACTTCTTTAATTCTTTAATAAAATAAATATAAATAGCGTTTCGCGTGCCGTCCTGGATTGACCGCCTCGTAAACTAATGGGTTCTTCCGACGGGTAACCCAAACACATATACCAAACTTCAGCTCAATCGGATTAAACCTGTGGCCTCTATCCTGGAGGAATACATACAGACAGACAGACCTCCATCTGGAAATGGTCTTAATCATCTCAGGTGACCTCAAAATGGATATTTTCATCTTTATCTCGAAATTTTTTTTAGTAGTTCACAATACTTTCCCTCCTCGGATGTGGGTCGGGAAATTAAAAATAGTAAAAACAGAAAAGGTAAGAAAAATAGAAAAAATGGCAAAAAAACAGGAAAAAATAATAAAAATTTGAAAATAAGATAAACATGACGAAAATTTGAAAAAAGAGGAATAAATAAAAATAAATTATAGAAAAATAGGAGAATTGGAAAAAAAGAGACAAAAATAGAAAAAATTGGAAAAACGTAAAAAATACGAAAAATAAAAAAATTAGGAACATGTAAAGAAATAAGGAAAAATAGAGAAAAATAAGAAAAAAGTAGAAAATTGGGAAAAATTCTGAAAATATAGGCAAACCTAGGAAAAATAGAAAAAAACATAAAAAAGAGTAGAAAATAGGAAAAACGCTAAAAATAGGGACACGTAGGAAAAAATATAAAAAATATGAAAAAATTGGCAAAATATGAAAATATATAGACAAAATTGGAAAAATGGAAAACCAAGATAAAAACATGAAAAAATAATTTAAAAAATACAAAAAAAAACAGAGAAAAACAGTAAAAAATCGGTTGTCGCCCCAAAACTTTCGCAACGAGTATCCACGAATACTTTTTTTTAATGTTAAGTTTCAAATTTTAATATTTTTTATTTTTGACACGTGACAGTTGGAGAAATAATTTTGACTGTTCTGAATGGTTTTTTTCAAAGCCATTCAAATGACATTGCAAGTCAAATTCCGTGTCATATTGCATCTGTCATTTTTTGATAGTGACACTTCCGTTTGACAGATATCGTATGAATACTAATGGGTTCTTCCGACGGGTAACCCAATCCCATATACCAAATTTCAGCTCAATCGGATTAAACGTGAGGCCTCTATCGTGGAAGAATACAAATGACAGACAGACAGACTTCCATCTTGAAATGGTCTTAATCATCTCAGGTGACCTCAAAATGAATATTTCCATCTTTATCTCGAAATTTTTTTTTAGCTCGTTCACAATACTTTCCCTTCTCGGTGGTGGATCGGGAAAGTAAAATAATAAATTTTTGGAGCGGCGCTAACTTTTATCCATTCAGTCATATACAAAGTCTTAAAAATATCACAAATTTATTTTTATACTCTTAAATAATAATTAAATATTTTAAAAGTGTAAAAAACTTAAAGATTTTTACTGTCAGTAGATAGAACGTCCTTTAACTTTAACGGTTCTGTAACTAACGACAATGACGTTTAGAATGTGACAATTGTACAAGAAATCAACTTGTTAAATTTTATTCTAAACGTCATCGCCTTTAGTTATTGAACCTTTAAAGTTAAAGGACGTTCTATCTACTGACAGTTAGACTTTTACCACATTGTGGTAAATTTATCTCATAAATTTCAATGTAAATCTAATTGTATCTCTTTTCATTCCATTAGTTGAAACATGGCTACTCTGTTGTATGGAAAAGAATTTGAATAGCGTGGCATGTACCAACATACTCTCTTTAGAATCACTGACGAGCTTTACACGACTAACGCACTCATATATTTTTTATTTCTATAGTGCATCTCTACCACTTTCAGAGTTACGGTTATTTTTTCTCGTAGTTTCAGCGGTAGCAACTATAAGAGAAATATTATAAGAAAATTAATCAAAATATATTTTTTATTCTTTATTTTTTAATTAACCGTTATAGCGATAGATTTCGAAGCAACCTAAAGTCGTTAAAAATATATTAGTATTTTTTTCCAGAAATATTTAAAAAAATATTAAGGATTGTTTTTTAAATATTTTTTACAGGATTTTTCACAGATCCTTTAATGACTTTTCAAGGATTTTTTAGGTACTAATAATTTTTAAAGAACTTCAAAGTTTTTTTAAAAAATATTTCAAGGAAATTTTAAGGATTTTACATAATTTTTTCAATCACTTTTCAAGGATTTTTAATGATTTTCAAGTACCTCTCAAGAATTTTTTAAATACGTTTTCAACGATATACGTTAAAAAAAATCAGAAATTTTTAAATATTGTTGAAAGTTATTGTTATTTAAACATTTGTTTAAACAATTTTTCAAGAATTTATAAATGATTTTTTTAAGGATTATTCATAGATTTTTCAAGGAAATTTTCACAAATTTTTTAATTATTTCTCCAGGAAATTTTAAGGATTTTACATAATTTTTTTATGACTTTTCAAGGATTTTTAATGCTTAAGTACCTACCTCTCAACAATTTTTTAAGTACCTTTTCAAGGAGATATGTTAAAAAAAATCAGAAATTTTTAAAGATTGTTCAAAGTTATTGTTATTTAATCATTTTTTCAAAGGATTTTTCAAGAATTTATACAGGATTATTAAGGATAATTCATAGATTTTTCAAGGAAATTTTCACAAATCTTTTAATAACTTTTCAAGGAGCTTTTCGGTACCTACTTAAGAATTTTTAAAAAACTCTTCAGTGTTTTTTAAGATTTCAAGTGTTTCTCAAGGAAATTTTAAGGATTTGACATAGTTTTTTCAATGACATTTCAAGGATTTTTAATGCTTTTTCAAGTACCTCTCAAGAATTTTTTAAATACCTTCTTCAAGAATAACGTAAAAAAAAACAGAAATTTTTAAAGATTGTTCAAAGTTATTGTTATTTAACCATTTTTTCAAAGGATTTTTCAAGAATTTATAAAGGATTTTTAAAGGATTATTCATAGATTTTTCAAGGAAATTTTCACAAATTTTTTAATAACTTTTCAAAGATTTTTTCAGTAATTAAAAATTTTTAAAGAACTCTTCAGTTTTTTTTTTAATATTTCAAGTGTTTCTCAAGGAAATTTTAAAGATTTTACATAATTTTTTCAATGACATTTCAAGGATTTTTAATGCTTTTTCAAGTATGTCTCAAGAATTTTTTAAATACCATTTCAAAGATATATGTGAAAAAAAATCTGAAATTTTTAAAGATTGTTCAAAGCTATTGTTATTTAAACATTTTTTCAAACGATTTTTCAAGAATTTATAAAGGATTTTTAAGGATTATTCATAGATTTTTCAAGGAAATTTTCACAAATTTTTTAATAACTTTTCAAAGATTTTTTCAGTAATTAAGACTTTTTAAAGAACTCTTCAGTTTTTTTAAAAAATATTTCAAGTGTTTCCCAACGAAATTTTAAGTATTTTACATAATTTTTCCAATGACATTTCAAATATTTTTAATGCTTTTTCAAGTACCTGTCAAGAATTTTTGAAATACCTTTTCAAGAATATATGTTAAAAAAATCTGATGTGGCCAGCACATGACCTCTCACCATTTTTGAATCAAAAATTTACAGGTTGACACAAAAAAGTATGGAAAAAAATTATATTTTTGTAAATCTGGCAACAATGGCAAAAGTTTCGAAAATTTTAATGAGATGAAAATAAACTATAGGATATACAAAATATATGTGTAAAACTTTATTGCCGTTTTGTATAATAATGGCGTCATCACCCATAGCAACTGCCACTTCCGGTTGTGCGATTGGCACCAAAATCTAATCAGATCTAATCTAGGGTATCAGAATCCTGTATGCAAAATTTCAAATTTTTTTATTCAGTAGTTTTTGAGTTATCGTTACTACAACATCCATCCAAACACACACACACACACACACTAACACACACACACACTAACACACACACACACACAGACATCATCGCGAAAATATTAAAATCGTATTCTAGGGACCCCAAAACGTGTTTATCAATTGAAAACTCACTACCCAATTTTTAACATGATTCCTATACCTCTCTTATCTGAAGGGCGAGAGGTAAAAAACAGAAATTTTTAAAGATTGTTCAAAGTTATTATTATTTAAACATTTTTTCAAAGGATTTTTCAAGAAATATTCACAAATCTTTTAATAACTTTTCAAGGATTTTTTAATTACTTAAGAATTTTTAAAAAAAATATTTCAAGTATTTCTCGAGGAAATTTAAACGATTTTACATAATTTTTTTATGACGTTTCAAGGATTTTTAATGCTTTTGTCAAGTACCTCTCAAGAATTTTTTAAGTACCTTTCAAGGAGGTATGTAAAAAAATTAAGAAATTTTTAATGATTGTTCAAAGTTATTGTTACTTAAACACTTTTTCAACGGATTTTTCAAGAATTTATAAAGGATTTCTAAGGATTATTCATAGATTTTTCAAGGAAATTTTCACAGTTCTTTTAATAACTTTTCAATTATTTTTTAAGTACCTACTTAAGAATTTCTAAAGAACGTTCCAAGTTTTTTTTAAAAAATATTTCAAGTATTTCTCAAGACAAATTTAAGGATTTTACATAATTTTTTCAATGACTTTTCAAGGAGTTTTATTGCTTTTTCAAATACCTCTCAAGAATTTTTAAGTACCTTTTCAAGGTAATTTTGAAGGATTTTTCAAGAATTTGTCAAGGATTTTTTAAGGATTATTTAATAATTTTTGAAGTACCTCTTATGAATTTTTAAGTACCTTTTCAAGCAGATATGTTAAAAAAATTTCAGATTTTTATTTAAACATTTTTTTAAGGATTTTTCGCATATCTTTCATGACTTTTCATGGATTGTTTACGTACTTAAGAAGTTTTAAAGAACGTTTCAAAGTTTTTTAAAAAAAAGTATTTCTCGAGGAAATTTTAAGGATTTTACATAATTATTCAATGACTTTTCAAAAATTTTTAATGATTTTTCAAATAACAAATAAGAATTTTTAAGTATCTTTTAAAGGAGATATGAAAAAAAAATTCAGAAATTTTTAAGGATTGTTCAAAGTTATTGTTATTTAAATATTTTTTTAAGTATTTTTCAAGAATTCATCAAGGACTATTCATGGATTTTGCAAAGAAATTTTCAAATACCTTTTAATGACTTTTGAAGAATTTTTAAAGGACTTTTATTATAAATCAGTGACGCAATGTTCGATCCTAATATTTGTTATTAAAAATTCGTACTTTAAATAACGAATACAAATATGTTTTTATTATTAAAACTCATAATACAAATATTTCTATTACTACTAAACATTAAAAATATTATATTGTCGAAACGCATAAAAACAAAATCTAGTAACATACCGTCAATCTTTTTATCCCTTAAAAATAAAATTAAACAATTTAAAGGTAGGTAGGAGTGTTTTTGAGTGTACCTTTGGGACTATAGTAGTATTTGGCTTTATTCACTTGGCATAAAAACACTATCATCCTTTTAGCGTTTGAAACATAGGGTAAGGAGTAGTTTTTTTTTTGACGTGTTGCTCTTGTTCTGCTCCTGGTGAAATTCATTAGCTAAATGATAGGTACATTATTATTATATATTTACCTTAGCAGCGTTTCCCAAGAGTACGTCAATTTAATAACTTTATAGCGTCTTTGAAATGAGCCATGAGCTTTTAATTAAAACACTTCTTTTTGTCTACTTCGAACCCTTTTTGTCCATTATTTGTGTTTAAAAAAAAACCGCTATGGCTGGATCTAACCAAATTCGATTCGATCTATGGAGTGAATTTTATGATTCGACAGAGCAGTGACAGTTAAAAGGTCGTCAGGAAATTTGGGGAAATTGAAAATTGAAATTCGTCGCGACCGCCGCTGCCGTTGGCAAATTGAGAGGCGGTGTGCTATGCTAAGTCGAGTTGGCGGTGACAAATGGACCCGACGTCGACGGTGGCTGTGCCGCCCCAGACCGATTGCCGATCGTGTAGAGGTAAATTGTCACCGCTGCTCACCGGAAATATGGGCCCCGACTGGCCTATTGACGTTTTAGTACGGCCGCCCTAAGCAATCCAAATCGAAAAGTCAACTGAGGTCATTTCAACAAAATATATATATTTTTTCAAGTATATCTCAACTTTGACACTTATCGAGTTGGTGATCTATTAACTTCGAATGTCTATAAAGTACTATATTTGTAACACAATAAAAAATAGATGAATAAAAGTAGAATAATGATAAAAATAGCATTCCAAAAAAACTAAGAAGAATATTGACAAATTAGAATGACACATGAAATTGGTAATAATAATGATTTAATACTTATTGCCTAGAAAGAATACTAATTTCAGTAAAACTCTCCGTGACGTCATTATACAGGTAGTCCGGTTCACCAAGTACTCGGGGAGAGGTTGCCGATGTCAAATTCTTGACGCAATAAGTTTTGGTCGATTTCTGATTAATTTCCATGGAACTCCTAGTTCTGTCGTGACTTCCAGGTGCAAGGGATGATAATCTGAACATAATGTTCAGGTTCAGCGACTCAAAAAACCGCCAGGTAGTGAAATTCGCGTGAGTCGGGTGATTTTTATTGAAGATATGAATTTTTCCTTGATCAACTAAAAAAATGCAGTTTAAGAATGCACTTTTCGATGCAACAATGCGATTTCAAAAAAAGTACTTGAACGAAGATGGTCACAAACTTTCTAAACGAGTTCACGAAGCGAATGCAAAAAACCGCATCTCAATCCGTCTTACTGCCAAAAAAAATTCAATTCCAACTATGTTTCATTTTTTTAACTCAAGTGCTATTTTTTTGTGATTGTTTTGGATAAATAAAATAAAATAAAAAAAGTGAAAATTTCTCAATCGGTCTTATTGCAAAAAAAATTTCAACTCGAGTTATATTTCATTTTTTTAACTCGAGTGCTATTTTTTGTGTTTGTTTTGGATAAATAAAATAAAAAAAAATAAAATTCCTCAATCCGTCTTACGCCAAAAAAAAATTCAACTCGAATTATATTTCATTTTTTTAACTCGAGTGCTGTTTTTTGCGATTGTTTGGATAAATAAAATAAAATAAAAATTTCTCAATCCGTCTTACTACAAAAAAAATTTCAATTCGAACTATATCTCATTTTTTTAACTCGAGTGCAATTTTTTTTGTGATTGTTTTGGATAAATAAAATAAAATAAAAAAAAAATCTCAAAGTAAAAATTTCTCAATCGGTCTTATTGCAAAAAAAAAATTCAACTCGAGTTATATTTTATGTTTTAACTCGAGTGCTATTTTTTGTGTTTGTTTTGGATAAATAAAATAAAAAAAAAATAAAATTCCTCAATCCGCCAAAAAAAAATCAACTCGAATTATATTTCATTTTTTTAACTCGAGTGTTTTTGCGATTGTTTGGATAAACAAAATAAAATAAAAATTTCTCAATCCGTCTTACTACAAAAAAAAAATTCAACTCGAACTATATTTCATTTTTTTAACTCGAGTGCAATTTTTTTTGTGATTGTTTTGGATAAATAAAATAAAATAAAAAAAAAATCTCAAAGTAAAAATTTCTCAATCGGTCTTATTGCAAAAAAAAAATTCAACTCGAGTTATATTTTATGTTTTAACTCGAGTGCTATTTTTTGTGTTTGTTTTGGATAAATAAAATAAAAAAAAAATAAAATTCCTCAATCCGCCAAAAAAAAATCAACTCGAATTATATTTCATTTTTTTAACTCGAGTGTTTTTGCGATTGTTTGGATAAACAAAATAAAATAAAAATTTCTCAATCCGTCTTACTACAAAAAAAAAATTCAACTCGAACTATATTTCATTTTTTTAACTCGAGTGCAATTTTTTTGTGATTGTTTTGGATAAATAAAATAAAATGAAAAAAAAATCTCAATCCGTCTTACTGCAAAAAAAAAATCAACTCCAACTATATTTCATTTTTTAACTCGAGTGCTATTTTTTTGTGATTGTTTTGGATAAATAAAATAAAATAAAAAAAATAAAAATTTCTCAATCCGTCTTACTGCAAAAAAAATTCAACTCGAGCTATATTTCATTTTTTTAACTGGAGTGCTATTTTTTGTGATTGTTTTGGATAAATAAAATAAAATAAAAAAAAAATTCTCAATCCGTCTTGCTGCAAAAAAAATTTCAACTTGAACTATATTTCATTTTTTTTAACTCGAGTGCCATTTTTTTATGATTGTTTTGGATAAATAAAATATAAAAATTTCTCAATCTGTCTTACTGCAAAAAAAAATTTCAACTCGAACCGTATTTCATTTGTTTAATTCGAGTGCTATTTTTTGTGATTGTTTTGGATAAATAAAATAAAATAAAAAATAAAAATTTCTCAATCCATCTTACTGCAAAAAAATTTTCAACTCGAGTTATATTTCATTTTTTTAACTCGAGTGTTATTTTTTTGTGATTGTTTTGGATACATAAAATAAAAAAAAAAAATAAAAATTTCTCAATCCGTCTTACTGCAAAAAAAATTTCAACTCGAGTGCTATATATTTCCTCGACTATATTAATTCTTATAATTTAAAGCTAAAAGCGCAACGTTGTCAAAAATTTTCCAAAATCTTTTAATAAAAAAGAGAAACTTATAATACTTTGTAAAATATGATAAAAACGAAATAATTTTTTTCCACTAGAAGAAGTGATTAAATTATTAAATTTTCTACTAGGCAATAATCGAAAGAAGGGACAATAATGAGAGTAGATCAGGTAAACCATTACTACTTAAGTATAGGGAATTCAAAGTGTTAGAGAGAGAGGTATAGAAAATTCAGAGTGTCAATATAAAAATTTAAAAATTGATATAATTAGCAACGTGGATAATACCAGCATCAGATGAGGCAAATTAAATTAATTACTTAGTAATACAAGATAGATTTTCTCGATTAATAATGAAAACGCGATCTCACAGAGGAATGGATTAGATAGAAGCGGTAATAACCGCATAGTAGAAGAAATTTGATAAAAAGTAAGAAAGATTAGACGATAATATAAAAGCAGTAACTGTAGCAAAAAAGGAGATACAAAAGAGAAAAGATGGATAATGATTGAAAAAACACTAAAGAAGAGATACTGAAAAAAAGATCGAATAAACACAAGAACTACGGTATAATCAACAAAGAAAAAAAGCTAAACAAATATGCAGGATTAAGAAAAGAAAGGTTAAAAAACTTTCAAGAGGACTTACAGACATAAATTTACTTTGTACATATGTAAAAATACATTCATATGTATCATCGTTTGCTTCACATTATCTTATAACACTATTGTCTCGGTATAAAGTACTGTTTCTCCAAAATAATATACGCATATCAAATTTTTTTGCTATGTGTTTTATCTCCCTTATAGTATTTTTATCACCGTAAGAGTGGCTAGAACAGATATATTGCCCATCGTCACACTGAACGAAGTTACAAGGTCAAAAAACCGTTAAAATCTCGGTCTAACATCATTTTTCGTGTGGAAATTGATATTAGACAGTCATTAGCTTCTTAGTTCTCTGATCAAACAGTCTATTACTAAATGACGGCTATTCGTTAAAATAGCGACATGACCGCACCTTTATTTTATTAAATTATTAATCAGAGTGTTCTGATATTTCACAATTTGATGTACTTATTTTATACAGCGAAAATGAGTGACAACAATTTATTTTTGTTATAAATAAATAGGTCAGAAAATAGCCTGTACAGTTCACTTCAATACTAGCTATATTAAAATATTAAAATCCATTAACATGATTGGTCCTTCAAAAATTGTTCGATGTTAACACGTCGACTACCATATTAACCGTTTCAAACATTTATCGATTCTTTATCATATTTTTATAATGATTCTAGAGAACAAATTCATGCATGAGGTACAAGGACAAGATGAATTTACTTTCATTTTTTTTGGAAAATAAGTCACCTGACTATGAATTATAATCAGACATCTATGCATTTCCCTTTAAGTAGAATTTGTTTTAATTTATATGAAGTATGACCCTAAACGGATACACAACATGAGAAGAGTTCAAATTTAATAATAGTTAAATTTTAATTACACTCAGTTTTTAGTTCATAAATACTATGAAAATTAATTAATTAAAATTATGCTTTTATGAAGTTCAGAAAATGTGTATTTAGTTAAGAGAGTTTTGTAAGCTAACTGACAAAAATATACACAAAAGGTACTTTCAATTAGATTAAAATGTAAAAAGAATAAAAAAAGGAATATGTCTCATATATTCAATTAGAATTCACGGCTATTTATTTTTTGTAACATCCTCTGTATATTTTCAATGGCGTCATCCAGTCCAATCTGTTCTGGGTTCCATCTGGCTGTGGTTTTGAGGTTTGGTCCAGAGAAACGAGAACGTCACTCAGCGATCAAAACCGCGGTATCCGCATCGTTCGCTCCAATGCTCCATCTAAGAATGTTACTAAATACGTATACAGGGTATCCTCAAAAAAAGTGCAAGTAGAAGACATTATTTCAAATAAAAAGTTCTTCCCTACCATTTTGTATTAATATCTATGTTCTGCGATATAAATATACAAGAATAAAGTGTTATTTAAATTTAACACATAAAATAACTACATTTTTTTTATAATGCGTTTTTCTGCATTCATAACATGATCACTACGAATAATAACATTTATTTTCTTTGGTATAACACAACCAGTTTCCAATAATTTTTAGGAAAAATTGACTGTGACCATTTTGAATATCTTACCCCTTTACTATTACCGCAAGTTTTATTATAAACCATTAACATAACATGGATATATTTGCGAAATAAAAAGTAAGCCGTTTCTAGGTTTATGTTCTAAAATCTTACTCTCTTATCCAGAGTCTACTCTCACTGTTCCAAAATGTACTTTGACGAATTATTTTACTCTTGTCAATCGTTCCAAAACCTGTCAAGTGTACTACAGAGACTCAAACGTACTTTACCAAAAAGGTCGATAGAAGAGTGCTCTGGCAGTTATTTTGTCACATTTGTCTGTTTTGTTTTTTTGTCTTCAAAACAAAATCCTTTATTAGCCGAGCGGAGTCCACTCTGTTTTCCTTATTTACTAACACTCTTCATTCCCCTACTAATATTATTTTCTGTATTATCCTCTCCAAGCCGAACTTTTTTTGTTCCACTTCCACTCGATCTCTTTATTTTCCATTTCTCTTTACTAATTTATTTTTTTGTTTTTGTTCTAAACATTTTTTTTTTACTTTTTTCTTACTCTTTTCCATTTTTCTCCACTCTATTTTCCCTTCGTTTATATTATTATTTCTTCTACCATCAGATCAATCAAACTTTTTTGGTCCACCTTTTTTTCTACTTTGCTCCTTTTTTTCACTATATTTTACTATATTTTACTACTTTTTTGGTTTAAGCTTATTTCCCATTTTTTTTTATATTTTGTCCTACTTTTAATATTATTTCCCACCCCGTCCACTTCGAGCCGAACTTTTTTTTACAACTTTTCTTTGTTCCACTTCCCCATCTCTTTATTTTCCCTCACTTTTTAAATTTCGTTGTTTTAAACTTTTTCTCTCCACTTCCCCACTTTTTTACTCTTCTTTGGTTAAATTTTTTTTTTCATTATTTTGGTCTTTTTTTCTGTACTAAATTTTCCCCTACCATCGACTCCGAGCCGAGCGAAGCGAGGTTCGCAGCAATCAAATTAATAATTTGGCATTTGGCCAACTCTATTAAAGCAGTTTATTTGGTTTTAGTCATCGAGTTTCCTTATTTGATCACATTTGAGCAATATATTTGGATTTGAAGAAATAATTACTAACGTAAGCCACACTCAAGTACATATGATTCTGGAAGCACTTCTTTCTATAAATTTCCCCTTGTAACAAATCTACAGAAAAACTGGATAAGAAATAGATAGAATTTTACTAAAGGATTCAAGTTATTGAACCTGAAATATTTCAATTGAAGTAGATAGATAATCCTTAACGTATATTTTAGGCGAATCGATAATAGAACTTCCTAAATTCAATGATTATTTAGAAATGTTTGCCCGCGGATATTGGTTAGGTGCAAAGCGCCGAAAAGTCTAATGTGGGAGAAAAATTGTCTAGCATACAACGGTTCAAAATACCCGCCAATAAATCACTGACGGAGAAAAGTTAGGTTAAGGATTCAATTCTATCAGTGTCGTACGTCAGAATATCAAACAATGATCCAAAAATATTCAGATAGAACGTTAACAACTTTTATGGTTTAGAACAAAAAAACAAATATGACACGAATACAAGTTTGAACAAGATTATTACACATATAAAAATGACAAAATATAACTCTCTCGAGACACCGCATGCGCATCATAAATTTCGAATTATTCCATATCAGTAGTTATAAAAGAAGGAAAAATAAATAAATAAACGATACAACAGAAAACACGCTTTAAATGAATTTTACATGTTGTAGTCAGAATCACAAAATAATAAACTCCGAGCTCTAATCTGACACATTCGGAAACTTTGTTAACCAGGTAAGTAATCAGAGGCACATGATCGAAAAAAAATCATAATATACTCAGACAGTCAAGCAGCCCTTAAGGCCATAAGTAGCCCAAAGGTGGCATCTAGACTGGTATGGGAATGTGGCGAAGAACTTAGGGAACTGGCGACCCACAATAAAGTAACTTTATCGTAGGTACCAGGTCACAAAGGTATCGCTGGAAACGAAAAGGCTGACGAGCTCGCAAGAAGCGGATCATCAACCCCATTAATTGGTCCAGAACCAGCGATGGAAGTACCAAAACGTACGTTTAGGAACCATTTAAAAGACTGGATCAAGCGAAAACACAAATTGTTCTGGGACAATATACTCAGACTTCTACACGGGAAAAAGTTTATAAAAGAACCGTCAAAGAACGTAACTGAAGAACTACTTTCAATGGGTAGGAATCAACTACGAATTACCACGGGATACCTTCCCGCCAGAGAGAATCCAAACAAAATGGGGCCATATAAAGGCAATGCAATAAAGGGACCGAGAATGCACTCCACATACTATGCAACTGTGAGACGTTGAATCACAGAAGACAAAGAATATATGGAAAATCAAAAATGGATTCAGAAGACTACTACAAATAGCCATTAAAGAACCTAGTACAGGAAACAAGGTTGGTGCAGTAGACAAAGAGACTGGAGATAATGCTAGTAGGCTTATTTCAAACCCTGCTTACTCGCTGTCAAGCTAATACGTTAACATACTCTTACTCCAGGGTGAGTTTTAAAACATAATCAAGGAATGTAACAGATAAGACGATTGTAATTCTTGGTGGTTTAACAGCCCAGAAATATAGATTGTTAGAATCAAAGTGGACTTGGAAGATAATTTTTTGCCGAAGAACCACTCAATTGTTTGCAGAACTAAGACCGCACGGATAAATGAATAAACTGTTATTTAGATTCTGAAGAGTTTTTTCTATACTTCTTTATTCGTATCAAAACTTTTATTATTACATTTAAACAGTTACATATTCTGATCAAATTTATTTGACCCAGTAACTATAGAGATTTCACTTTTATGTTCATTTTGGTTTACTTTCACTAGACGTCACACTAGATGTGTTTAAATCACTGAACATTTTAAATTATACCTTCCAACACAATATTGATAATGAAATACTTGTACATCTTTTTCAAATATTAGAAAATTTATATTGATTTTTCATTAATTGTTAATGATATCAATTACTTTGTTAACGAAATGAAGAATATTTTTCTCTAAAAGGAGAACATCTTTTGTCGAAACATTATGATAAATTGTTTGGTGCCGCTGGTCATCTCTATGAAGTAAAACTACTCATGAAACCGTTAAATCGTGATTGGTTGAGTAAATGTGATGTGTTGGTTTTGTGAGGCCGCATTTTGGGTAAAATTCGTTAGATGGATAATTTTTGATATAACATTTTATCGCCGTGTACAGGAGGGAAGGAGAAAGGGACGTTAAATTGGAATTAAATATATTGCATAACCGTTGGAACGGTATTTAAGAAATTTTACAATGTCAATTTATCCAGCGATGTTGTCAATTATTTAATTTTTTTTATAACACTGTTATTTAAAAAAAAATATTCTGGTAAATCTGGTAAATCTGGTAAATTTTCAGAAAAATTTGTCCAGCGATGTTGCCAGTTATTTTTTTTTTTTTTGATAACAACGGTTAATTTAAAAAATATTATGATTTTAATAAGAAATCTGATAAATTTTAAAGGAAATATATCCAGCGATATTGTCAAATCTTTAATTTTTACTTTCCCGGGCCCATCAAAGGGAAAATATAGTGAACGAGCAAAAAAAAATTGAGATATCGAGGTCCCCCGAGAAGATTGAAAACATTTCCAGAGTATGGTCTGTCTGTGTGTAATCTTCCATGATAACTGCCGAACCGTTTGACCAATCATGCTGAAATTTGGTATGAAGGGTCGGTGTGTGCCTCGAATGCGACCATTAGTTTTTGGTTTAAATTTTTACAGTGTAAGGTCCTCAAGACATACATTGATTGAATACGGATGTAAGAATTTTTGCCTTTTTTTAAATTTTATGAACAAACAATACACTTTAGTGCAAAACGTTGTAGTGGAAAGTCTTAGAGGGTAAAATGTCCTACAATTTTTAAATCACACTTTTTCCGGAATTTCCAATAGTTGCGCCACCAGAGGGCGTGCAAACATCTTTGTGCAAGTTTTCCGTAGTTATCAATTTTTTAGAACAAACAATGCTCTTTAGTGTAAAATTTTCAGGTGCAAAGTTGTAGAGAACCAAATTTCTTATAACTTTTATTTTTAACATTTTTTCGAATTTCCCATAATTTCGCCGCTAGAGGGCGAAAAATATACAGATTTAGGATTTTTGCTTTTTTTTTTATTTTGAAGACAAACAATAGGCTTTAGTGCAAAATGTTCTAGTGCACAGTTGTAGAGCATAAAATTATGTACAACTTTTGTATTAAACTTTTTCCAGAATTTCTAATAGTTTTCAACCATGATTTTAGGAGATCATAATTGTAGCAGTGTGCTATGCAATGTGCGCATGCTCCTGCTTATGTCATATGAACATTGAAATATCAATTCGGTAGACGTATTCATCATTGGCTTGCAATTTAAAATTTGTTCCATAAATTAATGTAATACTTTGTAAATAAAATAATTCTATTCTCTACAGCTGACCCGGGAAAGTTCTGGGATTTTTTGTATAACGGTTAATTTAAAAAAAATATTATGATTTTAATAAGAAATCTGGTAAATTTTAAGAGAAATGTATCTACTTAATTTTTTTTTATAACAACGGTTAATTTTAGGAAAAAATTGTATAAGAATTTTTGTTTCAAATAGTCTTCTACCTATTCCTTTAATTGAAGACACCCTAATAAAGAAGTTATAACAATAGCTGTTCCTTTTTTTAATAATCTCCAATTAAGCATTTTTTTATTTTGTTTCAGATTTTTCATAATGGACAAGTAACATGTCTTCTTCTGCCCTTTACTGTATCAATCTTCAGACAAGTAAGTAAATTATTTATAACTACTTTTATCTGCAATCACCAAAAGTTAAAAATGGTAGATGCAACAAATATTTTATTTGAAATAAAGTGAGGTCTAGTAAATTTAAGTTTAAAGTATTTTTGATCAAGTTTTGTAACAAAATTATTTTATGATTAAGTAACCTAACCTTATACCATATGAATTTAGTGAACGAGATTGTAGTAAACATTTATTAAATGTAAATGAAAGCTGCAAGTTAATTGAAAAAGTTATGTTAATAAATATAAAAAAAAATTAAAATTGTCTTGACAATATATGAAATATTCTGGAAATAGAGAACAGCTTATTTTCTCGGAAATAGAAAGAGGCGTTTGTTATTAAAATTGAAGTGTATTAGTTTTCCAACGGCATTCCTCTCGAACAGCAAGAAAGGCCGCTCGCCCACATATTTCAATTTCAATGGCTGAATATTTGATTTTATGTACAAGAATTGCGAAGTTTATCGGGAAAACCATCCGTTCGGTCGAGGGAGTTTTCCATTCGCCGGGATAGATTCTTGTTGCGAAAACTCTTGTACTTATCGTCTATAAGAAAATATATTTATTCATTAATTTTCTTATATTCGATTTAAAAGTTCCTGCTCAGGAAAATTATTGTGTTAATTACCGGTTAAAATTCCTACGTGACTAATTCTAGTAATTTTGAGAAAATGTATATCATCTCTGATCCTGTGTGTGTATATATTCGAAAGTGGAACGCATTCCTTCGGCAGCACGTGCTGTTAACTTGCGAGATCATGCAAACATCCAGAAAATTCATTTCTCCGTTTATAGTGGAAACTCGCAAACCGCTTTATTTATGAACATGGCCACCGCAGACACGCAACGTCATTTATCTTTTCGAAAAAGATTTCAGAACTTTTCCCGAATCCCCAACACAACACTTTACGACATACACATTACGAAAATACATCAACAAACATCACCGAATTATTTTTTTTTTTTGATGTGCTCTACTTGATGGGTAAATGCGTAATTACAAATACCGTTATTAAATGAAACCCAAAATATACAGTATGTTTACTAAAGTTGAAATTGAATGGAAAACTTTTTTACTATTAATTTTAAGGATTTTAATGGTTTTAAGGATTTTAAGAATTTTATGGATTTTAAGGATTATAAGGATTTATAGCCTATAAAATTGTCTTTTCTAAATATTGAATAATATACAGGGTGTTCCATTTAAAAACAAAGTATTTTATATTTAAAATTTCGAAAATATAATCGTAAGCTATAAACACCCTGTACATATTTAAATAATTATGAATATGGACGAAGTTCATTCATATCTCAACTAACATTTTTTTTCAATCGTTAAATACGTTATTGAGTATTTTTGGGATGTAGCGATTTTTTACAAGAAAACCTCGCACAGAATGTTAAGAAATTGGCCCGCGGTGAGAGTTAATGACAATTTTATATGTTATATGTGTATCTGAAAGTAAAATAAATCGGTCAAGTGCGTGTCGGACTTCGCACATTTAGGGTTCCGTACCAAATGTAGAATATAAGCCAGCTGTGCAGAGGCAGGGTTCTTAAAGGACTTTAAAATTTTAATCGAACTAATAAGTCAAAAATACTGGGTAAAAAGATTTAAAGAAGCGAAAAGAAAAATAACCTGGCGCATGTGTGTTCGATGAAGAAAAAAATTTATGATTATCACAATCCGCATATATACTATAAAAAATCATTTTGAATGAGTTATAGAAGTTAATTTATTATTATTAGTATTATTATTATAAATAAGTTTTGTATTATTGGGTACATCAGTAAAAATTCAAATTCTGGTATAATCAACAAATTTTTGATATGGAAAGGTCTTATGAAATTTAATAGATATAAAATTTTTATTATATTTGGAAAAGTAATAAAGATTTAAATATTAAAATTAAATTATTCAGTATAAAAGATGTTGGATAAGATTGAAAAATCAAGTAATGATTTTTGTTGGAGGGGGTAAAAAGTATAGAAAGTCGAGATTAATTAGAGACGGGAAAATAATAAAAAAAGTCATAATTTTAACATACGATTTGTAAAAGATTTAAAATTTTGTATTTTTAATATAAAAAACCCTGAAATATGTAAAATGTATCTATTTCCAAGTAAGATATAATCTATAAAAAATAAAAAAAAGGTTTTTCTTATTTTTTATTTAAAATAAAAGAAAAGTCACAATTAAAAAAAAATTGGTAGGGTAGGTTAGGTTAGAAGAAAGATGGGTATTGGAAAAATCTAAATGGTATATTCCATGGAATTACAATCAAAAAGAAGAGCAGCATCAAGTAAGAATATATAAAAAAAATTTAAGCAGTTACAAGAAGTAGATCTCAAAATTATTATAGACGAAGAAAAAGGAGAAGAGAAACTTGGCAGGCAAATTAAACTTCAAATTATCAGTTTTTTTTGTACAAATATGATTTTTCTGTCATATTGAACCCACTCCCAATAGAGATAGAGTATCAAAATTTTATAATGTTATATGGGCATATCATTATAATACTTATTAACTAATATTAACAAATTTTGAAATGCAACGAACAAATTTGTTAATTTCGGCGTAACCGACAAAGGTAGAAAAAAATTATAAGATGAAAAATCCGTTTTTTAATAAAACTAATACGATTGCACAGATAAAAATAATAAAATATCGAATATCACAATTCGCATAAATACAAAGGTACGGAACCCTAAAAATGAGGGAATGGTAAGGAAAAAACCATATTTATTAATTTATTGGTATTTGTTGGTAAAATATACATAACAATAAACATTATCAGCAAATTTCAAGTTAATAGGTCAATGGAAAGTTAAAAAATACTTTGAAACAAAATTTTATAAAAAATACTGGCTTTGGTTGCTTCTCATGCCTACGTTTTACAATATTTTTTTTAAAAAATATATGGCTTTTGTCTACTTAATGAGCTCCATTCAACGATACCTCACTCGATGGGGTAGGTTTTTTTTCAGCGACCCCCTTTAGCTGTATGGGAGCCCCTCCTTGAAAACATTTAAAAATATTTTTTATAATTTATGTGGCTTTGGGTCAACAAGATGCATATACTGTGAAAATTTGAAGACTCTAGCTTGAACGGTTTAGCTGCTAGACCGGTGTGACAGATGGACGGACGGACACGCGAGTGAGAGCAATAGGGTTCCGTTTTGACCCTTTGGGGTACGGAACCCTAAAAAATGGTAGAGTTTAAATTTTCTGCTATCACTGGTTTAGCCCCTACAGAGTGTTAAAAGTAATACTGTTTTGTGTTACTTGAATGCAATTAATAAAAACAGTTTATTACTAATATACAGGATGTCTCATTAATATGGAAGAATAGATTATTTTTGAGCTTCAAATATCGATATAAATACTACAACCGTACAGTTAAAAAATATTTAAAAAATAATTAAATTTTGTTAATCTCTATAATGAAATATACATCCGCCATATACGCGTCGCATTAGTCTTTCTATGTAAAACGGTAAGATTGTGTAAAAATCGTTAACTGTAGGTACATACACGGTGCTATATGAGTACAATTTAAAATTATTTTCATTTATACAGGGTAAAGATGGAGAAATATCCATAGGGCGGGTTGTATAAAACTCAGTTACCGGTAAATCCAAGTTTAACTACTCAAAGCCAGTTGTATAAAAAGCGTTTACCGTAAAACTCGGTTTAAGATGGTCAGTTTACCAAACGCCCAAAAATGAACGTTCAGGAGTTAACGATGCTATTATAACCTAAAACTAAATTAGCTGTCAAAAGGTTTACGAGCTACAGGTTTTCAAGATTTTTATTATTTTTTTCTATACTTAAAATGGATTTAACAGATGATGAAGATTTCAACGAGTTAATAAATATGTATTTACATCCTCGAAATCCCAGGACTTTTAGAATGAGAACCAACCACTTTACTGAGTGGAGTGAAGAGGAATTTAGGTGTAGGTTTCGGTTATCGAAAGCATTTGTACATATTCTGGAAGGAATTTATCCGGTATTAGTTTCGGCAACAGAGAGGTTAGTAGGTTTTTGGGTTATATCGAAAGAAGTTTTATTTAACAAAACATTTCTAGGAATAAAGCATTGATGGTATCTGAAAGAATTCTCCTAACGTTAAGTTTTTTGGCCACGGGCTCAATTTTATAAGTTGTTGGTGATTTTTGTGACAATGATAAGTCCATTGCAAGTAGAACTATTGACAAGTGTCTAATTGCTATTGCTAACCTACGGCCACAATTTGTGATGCTATATCGCCTATTTTTTTTCTGGTTGGAAATGGCATCAGTCTTTCGCACTCATGTTTAGACCTTGTTTTTTCTCTTTTATTTACTTTTACCGTTTTCGAAACCGACAATATACACCCAGTTGTCAGACTGCAGACCATAGAGAAAGTATAAATACTGCAGACTTGCTGAGACAGCATATTTTAGAACCAGTAGAAACAGGAACAGACTATTTTTCTTTTATTGTTAGGTTATATTCTTGACAGTTCAATGCCATTTTAACTATTTTTGCGTTGCTAACTTTATAAAAACAGCAGTTAACAAAACGGCTGCCAAAAAGTTTTATACAACAGGTAGATTCTTGACTGGTCAATTAAAATAAACTGACTGTTAACCAAACTCCACTTATTACAATTTTTATACAACCCGCCCATAGTCGCCACTATCGATAGTTATCGATATTTAAAATCACAACTATCGATAACTATCGATAGTTTTCGATATTTTCTTCATGAAAGAATAAAATTAATTATTGGTTTTATTTAAAAACAATATTAAGTAAAAATTCACTAATTCTTATTTAAACGCCTATCTCTCATTTTTAGACTTTGTTGTTAAAAAGTTATCCACAAACAAAACACTTAATACACTTTCTCTTTCTACTAAAATTTGTACACACAGTATTTATAAATTTATATTTTCATTTTCTGTAGTTCCCTGTATGGTTACTTGATGGTGTAGGTAATTCCCTATATTTTTTGTTTTCTACCATATATTGGGGTATTAAAACCGAAAACATGAAATCGATATTTGTTTATTTCTCGTTTTGAAATTTAAAATCTAGAACTATCGATAATCTCAAAACTTTCAATAATTTCCGCTAGTCCAGACTACCGATAGTTATCGATAGTTCTCCACCCTAATACCTCAATAAAAAGATCTGCACTATAGTTATATTATTTTAAACGGAACGAAGTTACTTAACATGGCTTGCGGTAGTAGTTAATTGCCAGAAATTAAAGAGAGAGATAGAGAGAGATTTTTTTCTGATTTTTTCTCATTGTTCTGATTTTTTGTTTTTTCTGATTTTTTACGATTATGTGCAATTTTTTTGGGATTTTTTACGATTTTTTGGGATATTTCAATTTTTTAATTTTTTTAATTTCTCTTATGGTTGCAGTATTTCCCGGTTTTTTGGTTGTTCTTTGGTTTTAGCGATAATTTTTGATTTTCTCGATTTTTTCTCATTTTTCAGATTTTTTGTTTTCTTCTTCTGTTTTTACTGATTTGTTCTAATTTTTTCTCATTTTTTTTTCATTGTTCTGTTTTTTCTTATTCCTCTACATTTTGTAATTGCTGTTTTTTGCCATCTTTTTCGGATTTTGTAGCAGTTTTTGCAATTTTTGCGCTTTTTTGCGATTTTTAGTGATATTTGTCGATTTCTAGCATTTTTTTGTTTTTTTTTTCGATTTTTAGGATTTTTTAGCATTTTTTTATGGATTTTTACAGTTTTTTTGTTTTTTTTCTTCATTTTTTCCGTATTTTACAATTTTAGTTTTATCTTTTTTTCTAAAATTTTCTGATTTTTTTCTCAGTTTTTCCCAAAGTTTTTTTTTCTATTCAATTTCTTTTCATTGTTATGATTTTATGTTTTCTATTTTTTTTTTTATTTTTTCAATATTTTCTAACCTTTCCTCCTATTTTTCTAATTCTTTCTTTTCTTTTCTAATTTTTCTTCATTTTACTTCCCCGACCCACCTCCGAGAAGGGAAAGTATGGTGAACGAGCTTAAAAAATTTTTCGAGACCATTTCCAGATGGAAGTCTGTGTGTATTCTTCCACGATTGAGGCCACACGTTTAATCCGATTGAGCTGAAATTTGTTATATGGATTTGAGTTACCCGTCGGAAGAGCCCATTAGTTTTTGCCCGAAACCTGTCAAAAATAAAAAATTGTCAAAATTTGAAACTTTAACATTAAATATCTGAATAAGTATTCGTGGATACTCATCGGGAAAGCTTTGGGGCGGGCGACAAAATTTTTATATTTTTCCGAATTTTTCTCTAATTTCTCCATTTCCTATTTTTCCCGTTTTTAATTATTTTTTCCTGTTTTTCCCTAATTGTCCATTATTGTCTCTATTTTATCGATTTTTTCCCATTTTTACTATTTTTCCTTATTTTCCCTTTCACTATTTTCTTATATGAATCCCTTTTCGTGGATAATCGCCGGGAAAATTTTGGGACAACACAACCGATTTTTTTTTTGTTTTCTAACATATTAGATGATATTGGGGTATTATTACCGAAGAAATGAAATTGATATTTGTTTATTTCTCGTTTTGAAATTTAAAATCTAGAACTATCGGTACTAATCGATAGCGCTCAAAACTATCAATAATTTTCGATAGTTCTTCTCCCTAATACACCCTAATCCACCTCAAGAAAAAGATCTTATTTTAAACGGAACGAAGTTCCTTAATGCGGCCTTGCGGCAGTAGTTAATTGGCAGAAATTAGAGAGGGAGAGGGTGAGGGAGCTAGATGGAGAGTGAGAGATTTTTTCTGTTTTTTTTACGATTATTTGCGATTTTTTGTAATTTTTTTGCCATTTTTTACGATTTTTTGGGAGTAATTTCAATTTTTTTTTAATTTTTCTCATGGTTGCAGTAATTTCCGGTTTTTTGGTTTTTCCTCATTTTTTCTCATTGTTGTTTTTTTCGGATTTTCTTGCGGTTTTTGCAATTTTTTTTTGCTATTGTATTGTAATTTTTTGCAATTTTTACGATTTTTTGTGATATTTTTCGATTTCTTGCATTTTTTTCTCTTTTTTTGCGATTTTTAGCGTTTTTTGGCTTTATACAGTTTTTTTAATGTTTTCCTTTTTTCCGTATTTTACATTTTTATTTTTCATTTTTTTCCAACATTTTCTCAGTTTTTCCCAAAGTTTTTTGAGTTTTTACTTTTTGCGATTTTTTGTGATTTTTTCCATTCTATTTTTCCTCATTTTTATGGTTTTTTGTTGTATTTTCTATTTTTTGTGATTTTTTCTCACTTTTTCTTATTTCCCTTTTTTATTCGATTTTTCTGTTTTTTTCTCAGTTTTCTGATTTTGTGTTATTTAATTTTTTCTGTTGTTTTGGGTTTTTTCAAATTTAATTTTTTATTCCCCTTTTTTTCCATTCTTAATAATTTCATTTTTTTCGATTTCTTTCGATTTGAACATAATTATTTTTTAACTGTACGGGATGGTGTATTTATATTTGAAGCTCAAAAGTAATTTGTTCTTTCCATATAAATGAGACATCCTGTATAATAGTACTGAACGTTTTCTATAAGTTCACTTATTTTCTATATTGAGTTTATTTATTTTTTTAAGTTTTTGCAGTTTTTTTACTTTTAGTAACACAAACAACATACATATAAAATTTTCATTAACTTCCATCGAGGGCTAATTTCTTAACGGGGTGAATATCTTGACAATGCAGCATTAGACTTTTAAAAATAAGTTATTGTCATAAAGTCCACTAAAAAACTACAAAAAATGTTAAAACATATATAGGATGTCTCATTAAAAAAAGTCGCAGTTTTTTGCCACTAGAATGGGGATCACTTAGTACATAAAAAACTATTTTTTAGTTTTAGGAATTTTGAAACCAAATTTCATTTTGATATTTAGTTTTGATGGGTATATAATTAGTCCACCTTGTATATAATAATTTGGAATAATCTTTTTAAATTTATTTATTAAGAGAATCACAAAATTAAGTGGATAATAAATAAATAAATAAAAATCCCTATATTATTATAAACCGGAAAATATTAATTTTAACCTTTAATATCTGATATATATGTATGTGCATCCACACACTAGAAATAATAAAAAAAAATCCAAACTCGTTGCCTAGGCGGAAGCGTTCGCATTATTTGACTGGAAAAATATGCGCAAACTTTTAAATTTGTTTGTTATCTCGTTTTAGATGGCAGGGATGCCAACCTACATTTTGATGAAACTCAATTTGTATAACGAAAACACCGTATACACCGTGTTACCTTGTTATAAACGTATAGGGGCGAACTGTCAAATTTAAATTGGACGAGATTGATTTAGTGCCTTGCCTGCTTTTCCCGCCACTTGTTCTTTCATCTTCTTATTGATAAAATATCGCGTAACATGTTTTTTCGCACTCCATAATCTTAATTTATCTATTCGAAAATCAGTAAATGTAGTGTAAAAACAATACAGCGATATAAAAAAATATTGGAATAACACATTTACGAGCTTGTCAATTTATTTCAACATACTTTTAACCAATTTCATCGAAACTCGCAATATTTTTTTGTAGATTAAAAAACGTATCGCAACATCCTGTGTCCTATGCATCAAACATTGCAAATCATTTTGTTCGTCGATAATCCCGCAGCTTTTTGTTTTCATCCTATATGCATTAAAACGGCTCATAAAATATTCAAAGGAATTTCGACCATAACTCGAATGTCTAAATCGACAAATAGTCATGGCGGTACAATTGAATTTTTATTGTACAATATCTTTGAATACTTTAAAAAAGTTTGTCCGATTATAATAGAGTAATTTTTGAACGTTTTTAAATAAAACGAAAATTTTTGCATCAGTCAAAGCCGTATAAAACCGATTGATTATATCATCCTGAATCCGAAAAACCCAATATCAGCCATTTTTCGCGTAGAATCTGGCTTAACCGAATTTAAAAAAATGTCAAAAAATTTAGCCGACTTGTATCATCATATTCCATCTGATTTTCGAAATGTAGTTTAATGATAGATCTAATATATCATAAACACATGTTTCAGAAGCCGATAGTGTCAAGTGTTCCCAGGAAACCATTTAAAAAATTTAAAAAAAAATTATAGCAATCCATCTGATTCATCCTTATTTCAGAAGAAAATTCTAGTACATTAAATTTTGAGACCGTTTTGAAAATGTTACCGATCGGTAACATGGAAATTCGTCTGAAAACTATTTGAGGTGATAAAATAAGTTGTCCAGATGTGTAATAAATTAATATCAGACAAATTTAGTTTAGCAAATTTCTTTATTAGACAACTCTTGGACACTCAAAAATCATTATTGAGCCGTATTAAACCTTTAAGTGCCAAGCCTTTTTCTTGTTGAACAAAACGATTCTTTTCAACTGCTGGACACATTTAGGAAGATAAGCTAAAGGCGATTAAAAATTTCCCTGTAATAAAATCCCAAAATTTATAAAAAAAACTTTTCAATAATACCACGACAGCTCCACGAGGCAACCCATACAGCGGCGGGTGTAATTTCAACTGATAATCCCGTCAATTACCTGGCCAAAGAAAGGGATTAACTAATGGCACAGACATTTTCGACCGGAGACAAAAATTGCAAGCGATGGTTGTTATAATATTAGAGAGATAATTGTTTTTAAATTTTTGTTTATAAATTAAAAAAATGCAAAATCTTTAGAAATTATTATAATAACTTTTACTGTTGCTTAAATCTAAGATTTTAGAGGATTTTATTTTATAGTTTTTGAACCAATGGAGGCATTCTCAGATTTTGAAATAGCGATTCATATCGCAATAAGAAGCGTAATGCCCAAAACAAAAATAAATGGTTGTCGATTTCACTTACATCAAGCGTGATACAAAAAAAAATCATTCTTTAGGATTAACTCAAATCTACAAAGACAAAAACTCTGAAGAAAGTAAATGGCTGGCCCATAATTTTGGATTAACTTATTTAAAATCTTCTGAAGCTAAAGACTGTTTTATATTCGACTTGATGTCATACAAACGGAATCATTCCATTCGAAATTCAATTCCTCATTTTATTCTAGGCATCCCTCAATATTTATATTTATCGAAAATTTCAGATCGATGCATATTTAAAAATGAAGTTCCAACAAAAATTAAAGATAAGCAAGTAAGAAATAAATTAAAATTTACTGAAAAGACGATTAATATGCTTTGATCTTGAAATATTTCTAGACTGAATTTCTTAAATCTGTATCACAACAGTTTTTAGAAAATTTAGTTAATACAAATTTATAAACTTAATCGGGCATTTTTAAGTATAAGTTCCTACATTGAAGTTTATATATAATATTTTTTGATTTTTTTTGAGCAAATTTTATTCTTTAATAATAAAAATGTATACTGTCAGTAGATAGAACGTCCTTTAACTTTAAAGACTCAATAAGTAAAGGCAATGACGTTTAGAATAAAACTTTACAAGTTGATTTCTTGTATAATTGTCACAATCTAAACGTCATTGTCATTAGTTACAGAACCGTTAAAGTTAAAGAACGTTCTATCTACTGACAGATAGTCTTTTATCCTTTAAAAAATTCACTTTGATGTAGTCGAAAATACATATTAGATAGGAAAGTACCTTCAAAATGCCGGTCGAAATTACATGTCCCCGTTTGTACCTGTACTTTTTCCGGTCGAAATTACATCCGCCCCTAGACAGATAAGAGATTTACATGGGATAATGAGCAAGACTCATTCGAAACTTTAAAGTAGAAAATAACTGGTTTAACATTCGGTATTACTTTTCAAACCTTTAAATGTATTTTTAATTAATTTCATGTCACATAAATTATACCCTTCCTGTTACCACTTACTTAATTATGCTACATTTTATACACATGGATCGATTGTACTAAATTATTATTACTTATGCCATCGTCAGCAAATTAATAGGCATATGGAAATTTTTGAACATATAAGACTTACTATCCAGGAAATAAATATGTGCGGATTTGCTTTTTTAATGTTCTAATGGTATTAAATTAGTTCCTGAATATATCGAAAAGTGAAAAAAATTAAGAAAATGGAAAAAACAATGGAATTGTGAAAATTTAACCTAAAAAAAGGGCATCAAAAATCGCTATAAAAACTATTTCAGGAACTAGATTATACTCCTATTAGAGACAGTACATAAGAGGTTTTTTAATTTTTTGCTTTTATTTACAAGTCTTATATGTTCAAAAATTTATAGTTTAAACCATAGAACATCACCAAAAATACATGAGAGACGTGTTATTCTGGCAATTTTACAGTTCACGTACTTTTTTTATAGATGGCGCCCCCTGCAAAATAATTATTTTGGGGTATATAATTCATGTCTACGTAACGCAATGCTGCAGTCATATTTTTAAGCAGCAGAAAATAGGAAATTCAATATTTTAATACAAAAGGACCCAACATGGTTCTTATGGAAAAAGAGTCCCGGTCGAATTGGGTGAAAATTTAGTATAATGTAGTTTATGATGCCCTTTTCAAATGTCTCCATGGGCCCAACGAGATCTAATGGACAGTTTTTGAGATACAGGGTCTTAAACATGAGGGGGCAGTGTTGTTCTTTATCATTAGAAATCAAATACTGTGGCGATTAGTTTGTTATAACAAGTTAAAGATAATAATTATAATATTAATATTATCGATATCAATTGTAGTGAGACTCTGTCTACAGTGTGATTCTTTTTCTACTAGCCAATATTAAGATTTTTATGTAATTCTTTGAACAAACTCAGTCAAACGCAAAAGACCGTAGACTTGCAGAATAAGTAAATCATTTGATTTTAATATTGGATGATTTCAGGTTACTATTATACAGGGTCACTCAAAATACGCAAATTTTGATCACCCTGTATATATTTCATTCTTATGCCACCAAGTAGAACTCAAAAAGTTAAGATAGGGATATGTAAGCCGTTTTATCCGATGTTATGTCGTTTGGCCGTAGCAACCATTTAGAGTTGAAAAGACAATTTATTTTATAATAGATTTTTGTCATCAGCTTTTCAGGACCAATCTAAAAATGTACAAAAATATAGGGTGTTACATTTAAAAAACATAACTTTTGTATTGCACATTTATTTAAAGCCCCTGTAGATTTTTAAAATGGAAGTCCTTATTGACTTACATAACAGCACCTCAATAAAAATTACCGAATATATGCCATTTCGCCATAAAAATCCGTGGCGTCGGTCGTGAATCACCCTGTATATATTCCTAAAAAAATTAAAATAAATACAACTAAAAAGACAATTTTAAATGACCCTGTATAATGGTAACCTGAAATCATTCAAAATTAAAATCAAATGATATTTATACTTATTCTGCAAGTCTACGATTTTTTTTGCGTTTGACTGAGTTTGATAAAAGAATTACATAAAAATCTTAAAACTGGCTAGTAAAAAAAGAATCACCCTGTAGACTGAGTTTCATTACAACTGGTATCGATAATATTAATATTATAATTATTATCTTTATTTTGTTGTAACAAACTAATCGCCACACTATTTATTTTCTAAAAGTAAAGAACAATACTGACTCGGCATGTTTAACACCCTGTATCTCAAAAACTGTCCATTAGATCTGGTTGGGCCCATTGAGACATTTGATCAGGGCATAAACTACATTATACTAAATTTTCAGCCAATTCGACTGGGATTCTTTTTCCATAAGAACCGTGCGGTTTCCTTTATGTCGTTGTTCCAATATTTTTAAAATGCTGTTAAAATTACTATTTTAGTATATTACCTAATACCTAATTAAAACTAAGTTTCTTTTAGAATTAAAATTATGGCGACCAGATTTCAAAGTTCGAAATTCGGGACGCTAATTTTTAATATTTTTTTTACAAATAAGAAACAAAACGGAAAAAAAAACAAAAAATCATAAAAGTGACAAAAAAACGAGAAAAAATTAGAGGAACAAAAAAATTTGAAAAACGCAAGAAATCGAAAAAAAAACACAAAAAACCACAAAAAGACCGCAACAAAAAAATGACAAAAAAAATAGCAAATTATTATAACAAATCAAAAGAATAAGAAAAAATGAGAAAAAATTAGAAAACGAAAAAAACAGAACAATGAGAAAAAATGAGGAAAAATTAGAAGAAATTGAACAAAATCAGAAAAAAAACAGAAAAAAAATCAGAAAAATCAGAAACAACTGTAACCATAAAAAAATGAAAAAAATCGAAATAAATTGCAAAAAATCGCAAAGAAATCCCAAAAAAGTCGCAAATAATTGAAAAAATCAGAAGAAAATTAAAAAAGAGAAAGAAAAATAAAAAAAAACCACAAAAAAATGAGAAAAAATAAACAAAAACCTTTCTATAAAATAATTACATATGATATATAAAGCAATTCTAAATGAGAAAAAATTCATACTGTAGAAAACAGCAGAAAGTAAGAGAAAGAGAGGGAACGAAAAATAGAGAGTATTCCATTTAAAATAATATAACTATGGTGCAGATATTTTTATTGAAGCTGTAGTGTGCGTTTTCACTTCTCTACATTTTCCTTAGATTAGGTTGTATAATGACAGTTGGTCGGTTTTTATTTTATAACCTCTTTTACGAATTTCTGGCACGGAACTAGCAGAAGGAAGAAATCGTTCCGGAGTTTCAAGTTTCCGGATTTTTCGGCCAACTACGAAAAAATAGAAACCATGAAGAAGAAAAACATCTGAATATTATTATATTATTGATTTCTGGGGCTAGCATCAAATATTATGTACAACTAAAAAATATACTTATACAACTTAAATATCAACGTTTTTATTAAATATGGAACAATAACGTATTCCTCTAGACCTTCACGTGGATATTCGGCCTTGGTCTCGATTTTTCGCCGAATCCTACATTGGTGACCCCGACGTGATCGATTCCAGTTGAGCATCCACTAAATTGTTTGGTGGACATCATCCTTGGAAGAAGCTGATTCAGAGACCTTATCCAGGCATAAGACTCCAACCGCTTTTCCTTGCTAGAAGTGAGTAAATTGAGGTGAGAGGTAAAATTAATTTCCTTCTGATTGTCATTATACATATAAATTTAAATTATTAACTAATATTATGCCTGATACTGAAATAGAGGATATTAAATACGTCAAAGTTCCCCCTTTTTTAACTTCAAAACCAGAAATTTGGTTCAAACAACTTGAAAGTCAGTTCATAATTTATAAAATTATTTCGGACAAATCAAAATATCATTTAACTTTATCCAATTTGCCGTCTGATATCTTTAGCGAGATCATTGACGTGGTAAGTTCACCTCCAGCAACTGATCTTTATAATAATTTAAAAGATACCTTAATTAAAAGATTAACAATTTCTGAAGAAACTAAATTAAATAAATTGATTTCTAGTTCGTTACAATTAGGTGATCGCAAGCCTTCTGCTTTTTATCGAGAATTATTGCAAATTGCTAGCAATGTAACCACAGACGGTAATTTAATCATTAAAATTTGGAAAAATAAACTTCCAGAATTCATTAAAATTGCCTTAACTACTTCAGGTAAAACTGATGTCGTAGAATTACTCACTTTGGCTGATAAAATTTGGGACTCAACTAATTCCTATCAAACTAACCTTTCTGAAGTCAATTCCAATGGAAATTTAGAAAAAATTATGACAGATTTTTCAAAAACTTGTCATAATTTGTTTCAAAATATTTTAGATCGACAGGTTAATTTAGAAAACGAAATTTCTAACCTAAAAAAAGAAAAAAGTTCTGTTTCTTCTTTTTCTAATCACACACGTGATAATTTTCAAAATCAGTGTCATTCTTGCAGACAAAGGTCTAAGAGTACAGATAGACATATCAAAACAGATGATTATGATATAATTTGCTTTTATCATCGAAGATTTAAAAAGAACGCCAATAAATGTTTAGGTGGTAATTGTTTATTATTTGAAGAATTTCAACGGAAACATCCAAAAGAAGGAGTAAATTCAACTGCATCTACTTTTAGTGAAAATCAAAGACTTTTCATTTGGGACAAAATTAATCAATTAAATTTTCTCATAGATAGTGGTGCGGATGTCAGCGTAGTTCCTCGATCAATTTTTAAAGGAAATAAAAAAGATGATCATTTTCTCACTTCAGCTAGTGGGAATGTCATTTCTACGTACGGAAAAACTTTTATAAAAGTAAATTTGGGTTTGAAAAGAGATTTTCCTTTTTATTTCATTATTGCTGACGTAAATAAACCAATCATAGGTGCGGATTTTTTAACGCAATATGATTTACTAATTGATTTAAAAAACAAACGTTTAGTTGATAATCTAACTAATATTATTTCAGTCGGAAAAATAAATAAAATTAACGTTTTAGATGCACCAAAACTTTTTGCAGTTGAAAATAAATATACCCAAATTTTTAAGAAATATCCTAATATATTTTCATCCCCTAATTTTAATCTCGAACGTAAACATAACGTCAAGCACCACATAGTTACTGAAGGTCATTTACCGAATTGTAAACCTAGAAGGTTAAATCCACTTAAATACAAAATTGCAAAAAAAGAATTTGAACAAATGGTTGAATTAGGTATTTGTAGACCATCAAATTCTTCTGTAGTATCTCCTCTCCATATGGTTCCTAAGGGTAACTCTGGGGAATGGAGAGTTTGTGGCGATTATAGACAATTAAATAACGTAACAATTCCAGAAAGATATCCTCTTCCTTACATTTCTGATCTTAATTTGGGGATTTACGGTTGCAAAATTTTTTCTAAAATAGACATTGTCAGAGCTTATCACCAAATTCCTATTGCTGAGGAAGATATTTTTAAAACAGCCATTACTACTCCTTTTGGAGCTTACGAATTTCTAATGACTCCTTTCGGTTTGCGCAATGCCGGAAATAGTTTCCAAAAATTTATTCATGAAATTTTGAAAGGTTTGAATTTCGTTTTTGTTTATATTGACGACATTCTGATCTTTAGTAAAGATGAAGATGAACATCTGAAACACTTAGATATTCTTTTTGAAAGACTCAACACATATGGCATTAACATTAAGCATTCAAAATGCATATTTGGTGTTGATAATTTGACATTTTTAAGCTTCGACATATCAACTGAAGGCATTTTACCTTCGCTTGAGAAAGTCAAAACTATCACAGAATATAAAAAACCAAAAACGTTAAAGGAATTACAACGCTTTGTGGGAATGGTTAATTTTTACCACAGATTTGTTAAAAATTTCGCATTATTGCTCAGCCCTTTGCATGATTTTATTAATCATCTTAATTCAAATAAAATTAAAATTATTCAGGATTGGCCTAAAAATTGCGAAGATAGTTTTAATGAAGCGAAAGAATCGCTTGTTAAAGCTACGCTTTTAGTTCATCCTAAAGAAGGCGCACATCTATCAGTAACGACTGACGCGAGCCAAATAGCCATTGGTGCGGTCCTAGAACAAATAGTTGACGGATCAAGACAACCAATAGCATTTTTTTCTAAAAAACTTTCTAAAACTCAACAAAATTACTCAACCTTTGACAAGGAATTATTTGCAATATATGAAGCAATACGTCATTTTAAACATATGCTAGAAGGTTCGGTTTTTGATGTTTATACCGACCATAAACCAATCGAAAAAGCTGTTGTGTCAAAGACAGAAAAGTCACCTAGACAATTTCGTTATTTAGAATATATTTTGCAATTTACAAAAAACATTTTTTATGTAGGTAGTGATAATGTTCTTGTTGCTGATTTCCTCAGTAGGTTAGACGAGACAGATATCGCTTCCCTTGAAATAAAAGAATATGATCTTATTGAAATCAGTCTGAAACAAGACAACGATCTAGAATTAAAAAATCTAATTAAAACACAAAATTCGAATAAAGCAAATAAAAATTATAAGCTACAATATATTTCAGTAGATTCTCCAAAAACAAACGTTTGGTGCGAAGTAAGTTTTGGCCAAAACAGACCTTATATTCCAAAAGAGTTGCGTTATAGTGTTTTTTCAAAAATGCATAACATTGCTCACTTGGGTACTACAGCTTCGGTTAAATTAATTAAGTCTAGATTTTTTTGGCCAAAAATGAGTAAAGACATCAGAAATTGGGTCAAAGTTTGTCTTAATTGCCAAAGAGCAAAAATTTGTAAACACACAAAGAGTCCTATTGGACACATCGACCCTCCAAGAGGGAGATTCGAACACATTCATTTAGACATTGTAGGTCCTTTAAAAATGTCAAATGGATGCTGTTATTTACTTACCATTGTGGACAGAGCTACCAGATGGGTAGAAGCATACCCTCTCAAAAATATTTCTTCAGAAAATATAGTTAACAAAATTCTTAACAATTATATTTCTAGATTTGGAGTTCCATGTAAAATAACTCATGATCAGGGAGCTCAGTTTGAATCCCACCTTTTTAAAGAATTTAGTAAAAGGTTAGGTTTTCATAGTATACATACAACAACATATCATCCCCAAAGTAATGGAATTATAGAACGTTTCCATAGAACTTTAAAAAGTGCCTTGATGGCCAAATTAAATAATAGCAATTGGTCTGAACAATTACCTTTAATTTTACTTGGTTTAAGATCAGCTTTTAAGGAGGATTTGCAATGTTCTTCCGCGGATTTAGTTTACGGTCAATCTTTACGTTTACCTGGTGAATTTTTCACTAATTTGAACGAAAACGTTGACACTCACGCATTGTTAATCAGATTACGTGAAAACTTTAATAATTTTAGACCTGCTCCAGTAACTAAACACGGTAATGAAAAAATGTTTGTATCGCCTGATTTAATGACGGCTGAATTTGTTTTTACGAAAACTTCTGGTTTAAAACCTTCATTGACTCCTCCCCATATGAGGGTCCATTTAAAGTTATAAAAAGAACGGACAAAGTTTTTACAATTTTAAAAAATGATGTTGAAGTAATTGTCAACATTGACAAATTAAAGCCTGCTTTTTTGTTAGCAGATTTTTCATGTTCAGAAAATAATCCGACTATCAGGCCTAAAAAGAATGTTTCATTTGTGTTAAATTGAATTTTTTATAGTTGTCATCTTTCTTAGTTTTGCCTTTAACATTTTACGATTATTATTATTATTTTCTTTTAAAAAAAGGGGAAGTAGATGTAGTGTGCGTTTTCACTTCTCTACATTTTCCTTAGATTAGGTTGTATAATGACAGTTGGTCGGTTTTTATTTTATAACCTCTTTTACGAATTTCTGGCACGGAACTAGCAGAAGGAAGAAATCGTTCCGGAGTTTCAAGTTTCCGGATTTTTCGGCCAACTACGAAAAAATAGAAACCATGAAGAAGAAAAACATCTGAATATTATTATATTATTGATTTCTGGGGCTAGCATCAAATATTATGTACAACTAAAAAATATACTTATACAACTTAAATATCAACGTTTTTATTAAATATGGAACAATAACGTATTCCTCTAGACCTTCACGTGGATATTCGGCCTTGGTCTCGATTTTTCGCCGAATTCTACAGAAGCAACCTGTATAAATCAAAATAATTTAAAATTGTACCTGCCGTAAACATTTTTTACACAATCTCACCGTTTTCCTTATACAGACCAACGCGACGCGTTTATTGTGTTCCGCCCTGTGTATTTCATTATAGGGTTTTAGATAGAGATTAACAAAATATAATTATTTTTTTCTAATTTTGGTTGATGTATTTATATCGATATTGAAGATCTAAAGTAATTTGTTCTTTTCATATAAATGAGACATCGTGTATAATAGTACTAAACTGTTTTTATTAGTTACATTTATTTTCTATATTTGGTTTATTTATTTTTTTTTCAGTTCGTTTTTCTTGTATCAGCTCAGAAATACAAATAAATTAAACTTAGTTATCATTCGAGGTACCAAAACAGTATTAATTTTAACACTCTGTAGAGGCTAAACCAGTCATAGTGGAAATTTAAACTTGACAGTTTTTTTACTTAAAGTAACACAAACAATATATAAAATTTTCATTAACTTCCCCCGAGGGCCAATTTCTTAACATTGTGTGCGAGGTTCTTTATTTTGTCATCGACCAAAGTTGGGTATAAATCACTTACACTCGGTATACCACCATAATAACAATAATAATAAAATAATTTTTTTTACAAAAATAGCGTCCCGAATTTCGAACTTTAAAATCTGATCACCTAATTAAAATCAGAAAAAATTGAAAAATTGGGAAAGTACGTAATTAATTTTAAAACAAAATTTTAATTTAATTTTTTGGATCTTTTCATTTTAACCGTTTTTGGAGGTTAGTTCTGAAATAATTATTTCCTGATAAAATTTTTTAAACTAACAAATAATTTCCACAAAAGTAACTCCTGGTACTGAAAAAAATCATTATTATATAAATCAAACCGAGAAAAAAATTAAAAAAATTGTTTACAGGTACAAACCAGATTTAGGTAAGAAATATTGAAAAAGAAAATATTAAAAGATGCCTAACATTCACAGGCGAGTTTAATGGTGTCATAAAAATCTTCTATTTAGGTACCTGATGTTACTAAAATCTCAACTTCACTCAAAATTCAAACCCGGCGGTCTTAACGTCTGGCAACTAAGCAATTATTATTGGAGGATAATAAACATTAAAATTTTTACTCAGAAAATACATCTAATGGCCTTCTATCGAACATTTACTTAATTAATAGTTTTTGTTATGAAAATCAAGGGGTGCTAATTCCGTCGATCAGGTAAAGATGTTTCTAGATAGGTACATTTACTATCATCAAAATTGAATATGTCAATCGCACGGTTCGGACTTCTGACAGTGTTTAAAGTTTCTCTAACTTATTTTTATTAAATAAAACGCCGAATTTTAGAAGTGAAATAATTCTGTTTTCAATAATGCTATAAAAAAATTAATGTTAAGAAACGTTTTAAATTTTTTTAATAACTACGTAAGCTAATAGAAATAAATCTGTATTCAAAAATCATCTATTAAAAAAGAAACAATTTTTCTCATCCTTTTAATAACCACCATCTCTTAAATTTCAACGTCACCTTTAATTTACGACGATGTGATAAAATTCAAATTTCTCTTATATCCTGAAAACCGTTGAAGCAGGTTTCAGAGTTTTCAGCACAACTTCCTGTCCCGTTTGCTTTGTGCGACATATTAAAATTTCATGGATCAAAATCTCGAGAAAACACCGCTTTTCTTAAATTCCATTCACTTCCTTCCGTCTGATTGCACATAACATTTATAGAGGTAATTATTTCTGTCTTTTTAAAGTATACAAAATCGTAATTAATTATTTTTGATAAGTTTACCAAATAAACATTATTGTCGCTATCATCGTACGTTAACTAAAAATACTAAAATTAAATACACTTTAAAATTGATTAAATAATTTTATAAAGAAATCATTAAATTATAGAAAAATATATAAATACTTATTTTATAATTTAATTATTTCCTAAACTTTTAAAAAATTTACACAAATAGGAAAAAGAATCACAAATTTTAAAACTTAATACACACCACATGCTTTTCGTAATACAATTTCTTTATACTTTGCACATATAAGAACAAACTTTCATAAATTCTAAAACTTCAGATCCCTATAACTTTTTTGTCTTAATATTTGTTAAAATTTAATTATCCTTCATTAACAAAAATTTGTATGATTATTCCACTGACTTTAATTTAATAAACTGACACATATGGTGCGTTATCTCTTTGAGACCTTTCCTGGCGTTTCAGCACAACTTTCGGCTTATCAAAACCCATTGTGGTGGTTGATAAAGGCCCAATGAATAATTTTGATTCATTTCAAAATCATGCGGGTAAGTGGCCTGTTATATATTCCCTCTGTGGATTGCTTTCTGCTCAAGATCTTACGAGACAATAACGTAAATTGTTTTATGCTAAAAGGGTTGTTTAGAGAAACAACTAGAGCAAGCTAAACTTCCTTTGTCGCTAATAAAAATAAAATTCTCTTAATCAGCTTATTAAATTGTAGAACGACGAACGAGAGAAAGGGCTGCACTCGGCATTTTTTTTCACCGCATCGTGATAAATTGTAAAAACAGAGTGTGGTCAATACGTAGTCCCCGTGCTTTGGATTTAGCTCTTCCCCTAGGAGTCCAAACCCTCGGCATAGCTTACTTGATCATGACCGGCACGTAACAGTAAAAATTGCTCGTTCGGTTTGCTTTTGACTCGACGGCCATATTTTTTGTCTTTTTCCTGGTGAACGCGAGGTGTGACTTGCTTGTAATGAGACGGTAATTGAAAACCAATTATTATCGGTAAATCAATCGAAAAATGAACAAAAACTCGTTGAATAAATATTTGTATTAAAAATGTTTTTCACTGACAGCCAGTCAACTTTATAATTAATAATAAATTAACAAGATTCCTTCCTTTAATGTCACGTTAAGGAAGTTATGGTAGATAATAAATTACGTTTAAAAAAAACTGTCTCTAAAGGAATTTATCATGTTCTTAGCTTTAAGTACAATCTCTTCAGCTAGTTAATTTCCGCACCTAAAATGTTTTGTCTGGCAGTAATCTGGAACTCCATTCATGCAGGAGTTGTAAAAGTTTCGGACCCTGCGACCAACTTTTGTCCGCCATTCCGTTTCGTTGTCATAAACAAAACACTACATCGAGTAGGCTAATATATCTTATTAATGTGGCAGAGAGGCAAAAAATCAAACTCGCCTTGTTTGTTGACGTCCAGCCAACTTGTTATGGCCCAACTTTGTATGCTATCTAATGGCTCTTGCTGACACTTTGGTGCTTGCTTTCAACGAGTAGTGCATTTATATTGTGTTATTGTCGATTTTTGGTATTTCACATTTTTACTATGACCGTAGAAATATTTCAGTTTTGTTTAAATTATGTTACAGATGGTAAATGAATATATTTAAAACTAGTTTAGAACGCGCAAGGTAGAATTGGTAAGACGAAATTTTATTTGAACAAATTTAAACTTCTACAACTTTTTTATTTTAATACACACAAATTTTTCATAATACAATTTTTTTATGTTGAATCCAAATCTGAAATCAGAATTTTAAATTTTACACAAATAAGAAAAAAAAACACAAATTTAAAAACTTCGAACCCAATTTGTTTCCCTATCCAACCATGTAGGTTTCGACAATGTACAGTTTTTTTTAATTAAGTACGATCCTGTTCATTTTTATTTAGATATAAGAGTACAAGAATTATAAAATATGTTGAACTAGGGGGAGGACAATTTGAGCAATTCTTACAGATTAAAATAAATAAATTATAAACAAATTAAGTATTTTATCATGGTTAGATAGAGAAAATGAAATAAAAAGTACAGGTCCGTATTAAAAATAGAATAATAAATTTTTATTAACTCTTAACCTAGCTTCTCTCAAATTTGTCATATGTCATTTGTCAAACCTCTTCTTCTTTCTTGTCACCTGTCATTGTCAACTCTTTCTCTTTCTTACCTGTCTTGTACTGAATCTCCTTCAAGCGATTTAATTAATGTATCTTGTCAGTTTTTCACAAATTAATACTTTTACTTGATTTTTTTTTATTTTATGCTTTATGCTCAATATTTAATTATTTGTTCGCTGTTATTATGTTAATTTTTTTTTAAACCTTTTGGTACCGTCTACCCACTCGGTGTGGACGGTGTTATTTGTCATTTGTCGCATGTCAAATTTCATTATTGCCGGTACTTTATCAGTCAATTGGTCAGGTTTAGGGTAATCTGATTTCAATTTTCTTTAATCCTAAGTTATAATCTATGGGTCTCCTCAAGTTCGCCCCAAAGCAATGTGCTGTCCCATCACGGCTGGTAATAATGCTAGGTTTAATTTTTTTAATATTAAATTTATTTTTTATTCGTTTATTAGAGTATCATAATGCAGTTATTTAACGTCTTAAATTTGTTCTTGTTCCTATTAATGCTTATCACAATATGTGATACTTCTCACTGGTTGAATTTTCAATAATGGTGTGACCTCCCACCCCCTGGCCTGTTTATCTCATGAAAAAGGCGAGTACAAAGGGACATACCGATGGCTATTTCGGTAAGAAACTTCTGTGCTTAAATTTATCACAAAATATACCTGCTCGTCTAGTATTGTTAAGTTAAGACCCACGTTGTGTTTAATGATCGTAGTAATAATAATAGCATTATTATAAATAGTTGTAATAACCCCAGAAATTCTTTTAAAGTTTGGTGACAAGTGAACATAAATTAAAAGACAAAAATCTCAAGAAATTATTTATTCATTAGGAAAATTTACTGAAGAATGATGGCACCATTTGACATAAAATGTATAGGGAAACCAGGAAAACCTAACCATCGTAATGAATGTATTAATTATAAATTGTATTGCACAATAACTAAATTGTAAATAGCCTTTTTGGATCTTATAAAAAACTCCATCCAACGAATACCCACTCCCGGGACATTTACCAACGAATATGTATAAAATATGGGTTAGTATTATATTATCCTTGTTTAGATCAAATTACTAAGTGTGTCCTTCAAAATTAATGAACTCCAATGGCTTAAAGTCGGAAACATGTTTAAGTACCATATGTCATCCTTAGTATTTTGAACTATAGCAACTTCTGTATCTTATAGAGAAATTGCAATTTAGAAGCAATGTTCACAATTTGCCCTTAAGATACCCAAATACTCTAATGCTGCCCAGATACAATCTAACCTTGTTTCGTCGTTCATTCACATACAATGCGGTTAAAATTTTTAATAACATACAAGATGATTTCAAAACTAAATCTGAATGATATTTCAAAAAATATTTTAAACTTCTGTTGCTGTCCACCCAGTAATTTATTTTACATATTTAATATTTTCTAATTTTACAGTATATTTTTATTTTTATCTTTTTTACACTTTCTGATCTCTTATAATGTCAAATCTTATAAAATGTGTTACATAATATTATATATTACATCATATACCAGAAATTGTCAAATCATAAAATATGTGAGGAGAGGTTAAGTAGAGTAGCGCAAGATAGACTTCGCCTCTTCATATATAATGTATTGTATATAACAATGCGAAATAAAGGCACTAGTATAGTATATAGTATAGTTCTTAATAGTTCTTAATAACATTAAATAAATACCGTAAATGTCATCCGATTATGTGCACTGTCTCTCTCTGCATTTATGGCAATATTGCTCTTTTAATGGATATCTGCGATATCATCTTTTATTATTGTTGTTTTGATATCTTTTGTATGGACAATCCTACTAGATTGCGACCGGATCAATACCAGTGATGCAACGCTTATGTTCAGACTGAATACTCGTTGGATCAAAATTTAGAAAAAGATAATGCTATTGACCCAGTATGCCTCTGCGTAACACTGACAATATATTTTAGAAAAATATATGATAAAAGTTGTTATTTAGGAACGTACAATTAACTGATAAATCTTATAAGCTGATTCGGTCGATACGTATTTAACATTTGACTCAGGGACTATAAGAAGTTGGCGAATTAAAATATGAGACAAAATAAATCTAAACGTAGAGAGGAAATTATCGTTTACGATGAGATGTATAGAAATGGGTAGACGCCGAAATATTTAGCGTCGGGTCGAATAGTGTAGCGGCGCTGAATGGACGTCGAATATTGTAACTTCTGCTAATGGCGTTCGTAGGTTAATTTGTGGGAATGGACTGTGTTTTGAAGAAGTAAAACCCAACTATTTGTTCTAATTATCGGCGTCGTCGTCTCGGCGCTGAATACAGGAACTTCGGTGACGGTGTTGGTAGTTTGAAATTTGATTTTGACTGTTCCCTCTCTGAGCTGCGAACCCCCTTTTTATGTTATGACGTAAACATTTTACGTCATAATCTTGTGTGGTCCATATTTCCTTTTCGTTCTCATGAACGTTATCTAACCCTCAATATTTAGGCGTGAAAAGAATTATTTTCTAATATTTCAACCGTCTAACTTTTGCAGTTTAAATTGGGACATTTCAAATGGTTCAAGTGTATCTTATCGGTTGTAGAAACATGCACCTATACGGACAGAGGAATGTCTTTTGGGAAAACCACTTGACTTCGATAACTAGATAAACAGAACACATTAAATATAATACCTCTAAAATTCATAGAAACAAACTTAAGACGAGAAAAAATACCATTAAAAATTGCTAAAAATATTAAAATAATATACCGGGGGTTGGTTCGTCACAATGGTAAGTTTGTTTTCTATTGTAGATTGTTGTTTACTAACATTAGAACATTTGTATCTATAGGACTGATGATGGTTTATTTCCGAAACTAGTTGCTTCCTTTATACAATTAAATTCTTGTGATACCTGACTTTGTGCTTTATTTTCTTAAAAAATAGTTGAGGGATTTAAAAAATTGGACACGCTATATTAAGAGGTATTTGGCCTTCCAATAAAAAAACCTTTTTTTTATCTTTAAAATTAAGTTGTTAATTAAATAAAAATCGTCAAATTTTGTTTTCTCTAAATATCTCTGAAACCGGTCCTGATAATGCGAACATAGGCACTTGATTTTTCACACTGGTTGTTAATGTGTTAAAAGCAATTATGTCGTAGTACAATTGCAGTTAAATAAAACATATTAGAAGAGCTTTTAGAAAAACGAAGTAATTGTTGTTGATTCTTTATATTTTTCTCTTTTGTTCGGTTTTCTTTCAGAGATATTAAATTTCCTTCGGCGTAAAATGTCGTAGGTAAACAGCGAGCACATGATACTTAATATCGTTGAAGACGTTGTTTACAACTCGGTTTACACGAAGGCAAACATACATAAATAATGTTATTCATACGTGTAGTAACAGAAGTACTCAATAGGGGTAGTGGTAGTTGTTATGGTAAACAGCAAGAGTATAATATTAAATTCTAGATGGAATTTATTCCACTAATTTACATTTGTGCTATGTTTCTCGTGTAAGCCCGCAGATTTCATTACTATTTCGGCAAAAGCACTTCACAGAGCTGTGCTCTTATAAGAATAGAAAATGAGTTGCTTGCTCACTATATCACATCGTTGACAGAATTCCAAGTGCTTCTTATTTTAAATTTTAGATAACTCTATTCTTATCGCCTCCATATCTACTCCGATCCTGACAAAATTCTGACTCTTTATTTATTTTTATTTATTACAACATGAAATATATCTAATAAAAAAAACTCCAACATGAATTTAGTATGAGCGATATAAAGAGGCCGCACACCATGTGACTTTTGTGGTTGGAATTACCCAAGGAAAATGTGCTGGTATTCGAATAAATTGGGTGTAAAAATTGTTTTTTTTTTTAAATATTTTCGGTTTAATGTTAAGTAATCCTACCCTCTAGTCCATAAAGCATAATTATTAGTTTTTGGATGAGAACATAATATTTAAAATAACTTGTTTCAAATTTATTTAGAGAAAAAGTTGATAGTCGTATCACTTTTACTAAAAATATTTTTAAAAAAGTGCCACAGACACGCGCTAAAGCATTAACTACAATATCGATTGCTTAAACCGCAGTTTCCCATCTTTAATATTAACGGAGCGCCTCTTAAGTGTGTAAGTGAAATTAGATCACGAGAATAGTGGTGACCATAATTGACTAAAAATAACTTTGTCCTTCAAATTTTAGTGTCCGTAAAGTTGGCCCGCCATTTACGAATTAAAAAAAAAATATTGTGCTGTATTGTGCTATGTTTGTGCTGTAAATAAAAAAAAATTATATACTTTTTTCTGTTTTTTTTTTTAAATTTTTATTTTTTCTCCGTTAAGTTGGCCCCGTCATTTTCTTCGATTTAAAAAAAAAGAGACGTGCTGAGTTGTGCTATATTGTGCCCATTTTTTTTTAATTGAATCAGCCGACAAAATTGAAAATTTATTTTCAAAAATATTTAAAAAAATAATTTCGGCAATTGTTCCTGTGTTAAATATTTACGCGCCATCATAATTTAAAACAAAAATCACAAAAAACATCTAACTGGTAAACTGGAGACTATATTGACCCCAAACGCAAATAATACAAAAACTATTAGTAGCATTTCAAATTTACAGCAACTATTGTAGACGCCAGCGTATCAGTGAAGGGTTATTTATCAGAAATTATTTTTGAAAGAAATAGGAAAACCAATAGACGTTTTCAGAGAAAGCCATATTGAAGTTACAACGAGTGTTGTGCCATATATAAGGTAATAGAAAAAATTTGTATTTCAAAAGTAAACTGTATATTGACGTTTCAGGAGTTATTTTCAGTCAATCTAATATCCTTATTATTTCGTGTTTTAACTGCTTTTTTAATACGTATTTATGCTTTTTATTTCATTTTAAAATCCCCATAATAAAACATGTTATTAATGTAAATAATATTTGTATTTTCATGAAAATTATGTACCTTTTATAATGAAACTTAAATTTAAATAATTAATCTGGATTTATGCTTTGTAATCTTAGAGATCTGTTTGTATCTCCTTGTATCAGAACAGCGAGAGTTGTTAAAGTCTTTATTCCTCTCAACTCTTACATGTTTTAGCCTCTTCAAGATAAAAGTGAGTAACACAATATCTGTTTTCGTAATCTGAAGGTTGCTAATGAGGACATTGTTCCAGTAATTGTCTGTTTCGTATCTGTAACAAAGTTGTTCCTTTACACACTGTGTATCTTTTATCGTTTATATCTAAAAATTTTTTTGTGTTTTCTCTTATATGAATATTACACAAGTTGTGAATAATAAAAATTCAAAACTTTTACTATATCGCGTTTTAAATTCCGCTTGTCGTTCTTGTAACTTTAATTGCTTCTGGAAAATCTCCAGACTGCGAATATATTTTAATTTTGTTATCTGCCGTCATAATTATGAAAAAATTACGAAAGTCGCGTACAAAGAAGAGAAGAATGCCAAGAGGTAAGTACATGAATTTTTTAATAATGAATATTACCAGAAGTTTAGTGTCCTGGGGCCGTTTTCATCGGGATTTCATATAGTCCTGAGAGTTGAGAAGAAGAAAACTATGACTTATAAAATCGAATGAATTATTAGGAACGATGAATTTTTTATTTTCTTTCCGTTCTAAAAGAGAATTCTACAGAATGGATCTCGCTTATTAATTTTTTTATCGCAAACATTTATAAAATACATTCTTTTCAAATTATTAATTCCATTACAATTGAAATATGATTATTGTCTAATTCCTTTTTTATTCTACAAGATATTTATTTATTACCAAAATTTATTTAAAAAAAATTGCATTTATTTTTGAAATTATTATTTTAACAAATGTTTTTAAGCAGGTGAATTTATGCCTCTTTATACAATATTAGAGTGAGAGTATCAAAATACTCTTTTTCTCTATTCAAATATTGTACTCAAGTACTTTTTATTTATCTGATATTTGAATTTTCATTTGAAAAATATCTACTCTTTAAGTTAAAACGAACTTATAAGAAAAATCCAAACCATTCGTTATTTTAAGTATAAATTAGCAAGACTTGTAAGTTTGATCGTAATACTTAATCTGAAGCTAACTCAGCTCAAAATATCCATTCGATGAATCGATTCGGTGACAAAAACGTTTCGAGCCAAGTAATTGTTGTCCTGACCTTTCTCAAAAACTTTCCGACTGGTAAGAGAATCGTATTCATCAGAAAAACACTTTTAATTCAAAACTAACCGTCCGGAATACATTTATAGAATTACTGTTTCTATTCTTCTTTGAACAAAAAAAATTGATTAAAATATCAAATAATATAAATACAATATATAAAGCCTAAATTGCTGTAATTCTTTTCCTTAGAAAAATTTAGCGGATAAATCAATTCTCCAACATCCGCTCACCTATATAATACCTTCAACAAAAGACTACTCCTCCCGAATAAGCTGTTGAAAGTAAGAAAACAGCTGATTTAGGTTATAAGACCCTCTTAGAGCATCAACTTCCTTAGAAAACGTCTCTTAGGAGAAGAAAGCGATAAATCAAGCTAGTTATATATCGCTTTAAACGAGTCAATTGGTCCTTTTTTGACCCGGCGACGTCAAACGTCTCGAGCTTTTGTCCAGACAATCAACATTATCGGCTGAAAGGGAGTCGGAGAAGCGGACTGGCGCAACTCACTTCAGAATTTGAAAGAGTTTTCCGAGGCTTTTTAATAGTCCGAGCACGCGAAGAGGTTGTTCGAACCCCATTGCCGCCTCCTGTCAGTCCCCAATTTGAGTTCGGCCTGGCCTGTCTTCGTTGACAGCATTTTACCTTTGAGAATTTTACTAATGCTTTCTTTTTTTATCATATATTACGATCTTTATTATATATTACATTTTTGTCAGGATGAGTTAAATTTTTCTTCTTATAATTATTTACACTTTTTATTAAAAAAACGCAAATTCGTATAAACGATATTATAAAACATTCATAGATTTTATTTGATTATATAACATATAACACACACAGAGTATATCAAATTGGTATGTTTTGCATATTGACTAAAAATTTAGACGTAAGGTGTGAACAAATATGATTACGAATCGATAAATGTTTGGAAAAATTTACTACGGTGGTCGACGTGTTAACATCGACCAAATATCGAAGGATCAAAGTAACTGGAACTCTGTTTAATTATTATTCACTTATAAAACTGCGTTTCAAGCAGTTACGTTCAAATCAATAAGAACAAGCTAAAAGCCCACTAATATTTGTGTATTTTATTTAGTTCTGCAATAATTTGCCGTTTGAAAGAAATTACTTTTTTTAAATTTATGTCAAAATTTGTGGCGCTTTCGCCATTTTTTAAATTTTGTATATGTTAAAATTTGAAGCGCTTTCACCATTTTTTTAAATATTGAATCTGTTTATTTTTTAACAATAATTTAGAAATTTCTACGTAATTAAAAAAATAATAATAAAATCTGTTAAACAAGCTAAAAGCCGACTAATATTTGTGTATTTTATTTAGTTTTGCAATAATTTGCACTTTTGAAAGAAATTATTTTTTTAAATTTTGTATATGTTAAAATTTGAGGCGCTTTCACCATTTTTTTAAATACTGAATCTTTATTTTTAACAATAATTTAGAAATTTCTACGTAATTTAAAAAATAATAATAAAATCTGTTAAACAAGCTAAAAGCCCACTAATATTCGTGTACTTTATTTAGATTTGCAATAATTTGCACTTTTGAAAGAAATTATTTTTTTAAATTTTGTATGTTAAAATTTGAGGCGCTTTCACCATTTTTTTAAATACTGAATCTTTATTTTTAACAATAATTTAGAAATTTCTACGTAATTAAAAAAATAATAATACAATCTGTTAAACAAGCTAAAAGCCCACTAATATTTGTGTATTTTATTTAGATTTGCAATAATTTGCAGTTAGAAAGAAATTATTTTTTTTTAATTTTGTATATGTCAAAATTTGAGGCGCTTTCACCATTTTTTTAAATATTGAATCTGTTTATTTTTAACAATAATTTAGAAATTTCTACGTAATTAAAAAAATAATAATAAAATCTGTTAAACAAGCTAAAAGCCGACTAATATTTGTGTATTTTATTTAGTTTTGCAATAATTTGCACTTTTGAAAGAAATTATTTTTTTAAATTTTGTATATGTTAAAATTTGAGGCGCTTTCACCATTTTTTTAAATACTGAATCTTTATTTTTACAATAATTTAGAAATTTCTACGTAATTTAAAAAATAATAATACAATCTGTTAAACAAGCTAAAAGCCCAATAATATTTGTGTATTTTATTTAGTTCTGCAATAATTTGCCGTTTGAAAGGAAATTATTTTTTTAAATTTTGCATATGTCAAAATTTGAGGCGCTTTCACCATTTTTTAAAATATTGAATCTGTATATTTTTTAACAATAATTTAGAAATTTCTACGTAATTAAAAAAATAATAATAAAATCTGTTAAACAAGCTAAAAGCCGACTAATATTTGTGTATTTTATTTAGTTCCGCAATAATTTGCAGTTTGAAAGAAATTCTTTTTTTAAATTTTATGTCAAAATTTGAGGCGCTTTCGCCATTTTTTAAATTTTGTATGTCAAAATTTGAGGCGCTCTCACCATTTTTTTAAATATTGAATCTGTATATTTTTTAACAATAATTTAGAAATTTCTACGTAATTAAAAAAATAATAATAAAATCTGTTAAACAAGCCAAAAGCCCACTAATATTTGTGTATTTTATTTAGATTTGCAATAATTTGCAGTTAGAAAGAAATTATTTTTCAAAAATAAAAAAATGTCAAAATTTGAAATTTTTAACATTAAATATCTGAAAAAGTACTCGTGGATATGCGTCGGGAAAGTTTTGGGGCGACACAACCGATTTTTTTAAATTACTTTTCAATTTTTTTTATACATACAAATAAGTTTTTTAATTTTTTATAATTTAAATCACCATGTATTGAATTAAAGTTTTAATTTTAAATTTTCATACCATTGTCATTGTACAATTGGATATGTTGTACTTGCTTAACAAATTTTTTGCCCAATTATTAACTTTCTTAAATTACATTATTGTGGTATGACTCCGTTTTATTATTTATTGAATAATTTTACCACGTTTGAGTATGGATAATCTTCTGTTTTTAAAAAATGTTTAACATCTTGCAAATCAAAACAAAAGCTACTGGATTGGATGGGATTAATATTTCACTTATAAATTTTTCATGTTTCCATTTACTACCTCATTTAACACATATAATCAGTATTTCCTAAATTTTTTAAAGATGGTTTAGTGTCTCCAATTCCTAAAGTTAGTGTTCCATCTGGTTTGAATGACCTGCGCCCTATGACTGTTTTAGTCACCTTATCTAAAATATTAGAAAGGGCAATTGAATCCCATTTAAATAGATTTTCAATACTTCCCTACTATCAGTCTGGATTCCGAGCAGGTTATAGTTGTGGAACTGTTTTATAAAATATTGTTGATGATATTTTAACTGAAATAGATGGAAAAAAGTGCGGTGTTCTAGTTTTGTTGGATTACAGCAAAGCTTTTTATATCCTAAATCATGAATTGTTATTTGCCATTCTAAAATACATTGGCTTAAGTGATTCGGCAATCGTTCACTTTCCGAACTTAAAAGACAGAACTCAACAAGTACCCTACCAAGGACAACTATTTGACGTATTTTTATTAAAAAAGGTGTACCACAGGGGTCAATTCTTGGACCGTTACTCTTGCCTATATATACCAGTAATACTACGTCAGCACTAAATATAAGGATTCAGAGATACGTTGATGATACTTCGTCGAATCATTTTCGTCTAGCTCGATTTCGTCGCCAATTTCATCCTCAGATTCTCCTCTCTAGAAAAATCATGCAAATACTGATGCTTACAGCATTTATGATAAAGAATATTTGAATCTTTCAAGAAAGAACTAAGCCTTTCCAACATCGGTACGTCGTTGTGTTCTGTGGCAGCATTTTTTAAATTCTCTATAGTTTTTAATCGTATTTATAGTAGTAGAGCCCAAGAGGCTAAACAGGTATTTACTGGAGCGTTGTGGGGGCCTATTGGATTGCAAAGATTAGATGCTAAAAAGAAATAAGTTTATATAATATGTGCACTTTCATTAGGGGGAGGGGATCATGGTGACAGAAAGTTGTGTGAGATAGAAAAGAGTGAGAAGGTAAGAGAGGCGCGAAATGGGAAATATATAGTTCTCAGCAGCTGCACACTCTACACTTTATTGATGATTTTAAGTACTCCGGCTTGAGGAAATCGGCAGATTATATTATTTTCGTGATCCTTAAATTATTTCCTTCAAAATGAAAAAAATTTAACCGCGCTCGAGTATTTTTTACAAATTTGTATCTATCCACTTCCTTACGTCACACTGAAATCGCCAGATTATTGAAATGTACACCTTTTAACACTTACCCTACCTTAATCTGACGCACTCGAGAATGGGCTACTTTTGTATAACGAAATCTAATATATATGATAATATGTAGATATTACTTATTAAATGACTAACGTGATACCTTAAATAACTTTGCATAAATTTACTTTTTCTTTAAGAAATAGCAGATTAAAATAAATAGTGACGTACTACCTGAGATTTGATTTAATTGGCTCTTTATATATTATAATGATCTGCGTATTTATGATTATAAACTAAAAATTTTGATACTTTATCTAAATTTTGATATGTATCTAAATTTTGATACTTTATCTAAATTTTGGGGTGGGTTCTGATCTACATAATAAAAATCATAAAATTTAATAAATTTATGAATAGTTAATAAATTTTTTATATCCTGTTCACAAAATGAGTTTTCTCTTCTTTTAATTCTTTCCTACTGAAAATGTCTTCTTGATTTTTCACAATTTCAAATTTATTTCCCATTATAATTTCAAATCTCCATATGTTTTACTGGACTAAACCCTTCATTTATTTAGCATATATTTTTATGAGGTTAATATAATACTGATTTTTTTATTTATTTCTTTTTTATGTCTTTATAATACTTTTAATTGTTCGTTTGGTATACACATTTGGCCATCTTATTAATCACATTCAAAAATTCCTTCTCATAAACTAAATATAATTACAACATTGACTTTTTTTTAGTTATCTCGTCTCTCTTTAGTTCAACTTAAAACCTCCCAACCAAAATCATTATTTGATTTTTTAATCTTATCCAAAAATATTTTATACGGAATGATTTTTAATTTTCAAAGTTAAATTTTTAAATAATTTTCTAAATATAAAACAAATTTTATTTCTATCAACATTTCATAAGATCTTCCCTCAATATCAAAATTTGTTGAATTTTTATTTACATACCCAATTATTTTAAATTAAATCATTATATTCAACTATAAAAACTTTCGAATATAATTTATAATACAAACTTTTTTATACTAATAACAATAATTAATTAACTTCTATAACTTATATAAATGATTTCATTATAATATATTTATATAACGTCACTTTGAAAACGGGACTGTCTATGGAACCAAAATTTGTTTAAGTCTTTATCTTTATGTTATATCGATTGTGATTTTTTATTTGTGATTGTGGGAGTGTTATGAAAAATGGATAATGAATATATAAAAGCTACATTAAATAATCTACCTAATGTGGATTATTTTATGATACACGATTATAAAAATCGATGAAATTTAAATTTAGATAAGCCTGCAGTTAAAATATGCGAGAAGTGTGTTGTTAACGCACAATCACATTAATGCAAATTCTTCTGCTTTTGAATGTTATTTCTTATTAACTATTAACGAAAGTCATTCAAAATCGATATACCGATTATTTTAGTTGTACCACCAAATATAATATGTGGTCGATTAGACACTTTCAAACTAAATCTGCAAAAGGGGAGGAGTTACAGGTAGTACGTCATAGCCCGCGAGATTTAAAAATAGAATCCAGTAGGACCCAAAAGCGTTAAGATTTAAAATTATTAATCAGTTTAGATAATACATTTTGACATTATATATTTAAAAAAATCACAAAAGTAGCCCATTTCTATTGATCAACTTTTTTTTACTATTATTATCCTTTATCCTATATATTAAGAGCTCATATACGTTAAAGGTACTCAACTGGGTGCAAGGTATCCCCCTATATATTAATCTGCCGAGCTTCAGTAAATCTCCAAATTCCCACTTGGCCTCCTCTACTATAATATCATTACAATATATAAATATTAAGATATTTCAAGTGCAAAAACTCATGAACATAAACTGAAGAAGTGACCAGTGGCGAATCCAAAAGTTTTTCAAGAAGCGTCAACTTTTTTTTGTATATTTATTTTAAACTAATGTATTTAATCGATTTCATGGTTCTACTTATTGAAATTAAAAGGAAATGGCGAATGTAGCTGAGCATTCACCAAATTTAAATTACGGGTGAATGCTATGAATCAATTATTGAAGGCAGACTAGATTTTTTCGTTGTCAATTGGTTCTACCTTTACATTAAAATGAGTTCGCAGTTAGTTAATTGACCATCCTTAGATCTGTAGCTTTACTTTCCGTAAGAAATAGTTGAACTAGAATCTTATAATGCTTCTTCGCCATATTTGATCAGTTCGGACTCCATTTCGTCTTCTCTGTCTTTTTGTTGCTGTATTATATCTAATATTTCTTCCCTCTTTGGTGGCTGTATTTATTTGTTATTTTGCACATTTCGGGTTGTAATTTCTTTCACTAGCTCGTCCTCATTACTAATTACATCCGGTAATTATTATAATATCGTAACGAGGTGTCATTCGATTCGGAATAGCGTATGGATGATTTTTGAAAAAATTCAAGAGCCGCCTGCAAAAATTTCAAAAACTGAAAAAAATATTGGGTTTGACTTTTTGCAAATATCTCAAAAACTATTTGACATTTTTCAAATTTGAAAAATATTCCAAAAGAGGAGGAAATTCCCAAAAAAATATTGTACCTTCCGGAACTGTGGGACCAATATTTTTAATTTTCCCAGAGGGCTAAAAATACGGCCGAAATTTTTTTAATTATCTTATAAACAACGCATTTGTTTATAACAATTTTGTAAACAATAGAAATATTTGCAAAAAAACAAACCCATTTTTTCAGTTAATTGTCTATATGTTTTACAATTTTTGTAAGCGGCTCTTGGATTTTTTCAAAAATCATCTACACGCTATTCGGAATCGTATGATACCTAGTTCATATTTTTCGAAGGCGGAGAAAAAAGTTTGACCCAAAAAGCATTTACTGACTAGACTAAAATAGAGATAATGAATAATAATGTCTTACTCTAAATATACAATTACTTGTATTATCCTTTTACTTAACATTTTCTTTTTAAATTTTTCTGATATATTTTTTCTTAGACTCCGATCAAAAAATGATAAATATTTATTGCAAATATTCTTTGTATTTTGGTCTGTTTCGTTTAACCCAATCTAAGGCTTCACACCAGACGAAATAAGGCGAGAATTTCAAAAATCTCGTCTGTTTAAATTGTAATAATTGACTCGTATCTGGTTCAACTACTATTTATTATTTAAAACTACAACAAATAACTTAAACAAAATAAAACAAATAACAAAAAAATGACATGACAATAGCTTGACGACTACAAAATTGAGGTTATTTTTTTTTCGCGGTTCCCGCCTAGAAAGTAAATGACAGTTCGGAAGTCACACCCGTGGTCACTGCGTACCGATTTTAACCCCCAGAGATAGTGACTTATTAAACATCGTCTCGGTCTCGTTAGTTAAGAAAAAAATAAATATGTTTCAGTCCCGTTCTCGTCTCGTAACCGTTTGTCTCGTCTCGTCAAATCTCGTTATTGCTAGAACTTATTTCTATAAGATAGTACAAAACGAGGTAATTATTAATTCTATTGTAATTTATAAATGATTATTTATTTATTTATTTTTGTTTTTTATTTGGACGATTATCTATACAAATTATAATTATAAACATATTGTTATATAATACACGATACAATACTTTCGCAAACATACATTTTACATATCGCTAATCAAAAATATTAATTAGTTTAAAAATATTATTTTGCTATAAATTATTTTTTGTATGGGAGATAACTGAACGTCTAACCACACATCCTTTTAAAAAAACTACAATTGTCTAATTTGAACTGGGATCATGTTATTGTTGATTTTGTTACTCCTATTTTTAATAGAATTGAAAATTTTATTTAAGATGTTTTATTCTGCACAGATACTTTCAACCTTCAACAACAAATGTAGTTTCTAGGTACCCTTTGGGTAATAAAATTTTATTACTCTCATTACACTGTTTGGAAGTTCCAAAAAATTCAAAACACATTGAGAGTGTTATTTTATATAAAATAAAATATTTCACAGATGGTTACTGGATTTTAAAATTCGTAAATTTATCGTAACCTATGCAGACCTTTCTTTTATTATAAAGAAAATTAAATGTTTATTCTGCTTGCTAGTTTATTTTTCTCGGAAATTGTGATCTCGGTATCGCCTAAATAATTTTCAAAAAGGTCTCATCTCGCTCACGTTTTGCTTTAGCGAGACGAGACAAGAAAAGTATCGTTCTCGTGTGAAGCCCTAACCCAATCTTTCGGATTTTTTCTTCTTATCACGTTGTGTTGCATTTTCTCTTTATCTTATCTGTCATTTATACCCATTTATTAAAATGTTTTGTATTTATATTAATTAGTAAAAATAATCATATAATTTATCTTTTTGCCTCATTCTTGTTTCAGCCATTCTGTTATGACTATCATCTTTGCGATTTCGCAAAAACGTTCTGGGTCTACGAATACACTGGTTAGCTAGTTGATCATATTTTGATTAACCTACACTCGTATTTGAATTCATACCAGGGTTACTTTACTCTTCCTGTTTAGCTTAATTATAGTATAGAGCTGAGTCCATATATGGTTACTTCACTCTTAAAGAAATTATTGGACTTACACCTCTTGTCTTGGTATATTAATATTTAGTATATATTGCAACATTAATTTTATAGTAATTATTAATATAGAGGTGTTACCATGTCTCAATTTCTCTTCGCCGCACATAAACAACTTGTTGGAACAAAAAAACCACCGTACACAGGAAATTACATTAGTCCTTTCAGTCGTTGGTAGAGACAGGCGGCATGTTGTCAGACTAGTTAATTAATTAAAAGCGAAACACTTGAAGCAAATCGAAAATGGAGGACAACAACGAAGGCCGAGAAGATGGGTTACACGCAAGTCGCCGAACGGATGCGGGAGAAACTACTCCATAACCGGATACAGTTCAGCCGCTCGCCGATGAGGGACTAATTGTCTCAACTTTGAAGTTGCGAGTTGCGATACTCCAGTTTCTAGTACGACTTAACAACAGCTGTTGGATGAAAATGTATCTATCACGTTCTAAATACAATATCAAGTTGATCCTTTTGTTATTAGAAATAATAAACGAATTAAATAGTTTTTTTACTGCAATCTTTTTTCTTTTTAATTTTCAGTTTTAATCGGGAAGAGTAAAAGGCGCTTGCTTACAAATAACGAAAAAATTACAAGTCTACCAGAAATGAGTTAAAATATTGTTATGAAATACTAGTCCAGTAATTTAAAATTATTCTTCTACTAATGCTTTTTTAAACTTTCTATATATCTCTTTATCTCAGGTAGTTTGGGTTCAAAACAGTGTTACGTTTTTTTCTCTGTGCCACCTTGTATTTTCATTATTCCTCTGCTCAGTATATTTTAATTTCAGACTCGCTTGATATCTTTTCCTCTCTTCTACTTATTACTATAAATTGTTTTTCCCATGTTAACAATTCTCTCTTTGCCTTTTCAGTCAAAACAATTGACTTCTATATCGTCTGTGTCGCTTATTATAAAAATATAAATTATCTCATGTTTGTGGTGCTCTTTCATTCTCGATTACAAAAAGAGAATCTATTTTTAATTTGTTTTTACAGATTGTCTTAAAATTTAATTCACTTTGATTATTTTTATATTTTGATCCAAAAATTCATGTATTCCATATTAATATTATTCTTGTTTTATATTCTTTCAAATTCTATTCGTGGAACGAACCCATAATAAAAAGAATTGAGCTTAAATCACATTCATTACTAATTATCAACAAATGAAAATAAAGTTACAACAGATTTTTTTTTAACTATATGGGATTAAATAAACAAATTTTAATTATCAAAAAATTTTTTCTTTAATTATTATTAAATAATTTCGACGTCTTTTCAAAGTATTTCTCCTGGCTCTTCAATGAAATGTTATAACCTCACTCAGTTTATTAAAAAAAACACCTTCCTTATAATTTTAACAACATTTTTTTTAATGTAAATTTGTTAATTTAATTTCTGCTCCTTTGTAAAACTTTTTCTAATTTTGACACATAAAGTGACATTTTTTAAAACTGAGACGTTATGAAACGTCTTACTTTTTGCAACTAGTTACATAAAGTAAAATATTATGTAACTGGTGACAAAAAATGGATTTTAAAATTAGTGACAAAAAGAATTCTATTTATTTAACTGTTATAATTGCAATTATTTAAATTAATTTCCGCCGACATACTCCTTTTATTGCTCGTTCTTGCTGTTATTTATGAGGCGGCGTTCCGCAAAAATCTCATGCGTTACACAAAATTAGGCATTTCGTAACTGATTGCATAAATAGCTATTATTGACTCTATTTTTTTTCCAAAATCTTTTTATTACTCTCACATTACCATTTTTTAAAAATTATCAAATTGGCGAGCAATATTTTATTACTAGAGATAGTTTAACCATCTTCTGCCGTTACGTCATACATTGTCCAACTTGATCTCTCAATCATGAAATGGATGAGACGGAATTATGACGTCATTAACGTATTTCTTAACTAATGTCGACGTAAATGTTATTTATTACTTTTGACAGTTCAAATAATTTTTCATTGTCAAAATGCCTTTCCGGTATAATAAGAAAGAGCAAAGTTTAATTTTGAAGTTGATCAGTTACTTGAAAGAGATGCTGTAATACCGCTTTTACCGTTAAATGCAGTCTACAACATTTGGGTTCACCCCAAAAATATAATCGTATAATACATTTTTAACATATATTATATAATTCGCCATTTAATCACGCTCAGGGACGTTAAACATACCCAAGCTAGAAATTTGAAACAAATCGGTAAAAAAACGAAAGTTAAAAAAAATACTAAATTATATAAGAAGGTACGCAACGCATAAAGAAAAATACAATTCCCTAACATTTACTAACATATTCTTATCAGTTTTCCTTGTTATTATTTCTGTTATCCTCATTTCACATCTTCTGCTTCAACTTGTGAATTTTTTTGTAGTGTCTCAACTTCAAAAAATAAATATTGTTTTAAATCAGTCTTCATAATGGAAGATTGCTAATTAGAATCCGGAATAATCTACTGGATTAATTTAGCATAAAAAAGGAAACAAAAATTATTATTACGAAAAATGTGTGCCTGTCAATAGGGGCCTAAAGTTTTTAAATTTATAAACATTTTTTCATATTCACTATTCTATTATTTATAGAGGACTATGAAACACTGTGCATATTATAATGAAATCATTTTGTATGAATGATAGAAGTTAATTTATTATTGTTATTATTATAAATAAGTGTTGTGTTCTAAAAATTACATTCGAAATCTTTTTATAGTTGAACATTAATGAGTTAATTTAAAATAACTGGGAATATAAGGAAACAATTCTTTTTTATCATCAATTTTCAATATCTAAAGAAGGTTTTAATAAAAATTAAATTTTATCTGGAAAAGTAATGATTTCAAAATTTAACTATGAAAATTAAAAATCATTCAGTATTAAAAATTTTGGGATAAGATTTAAGAATTAAGTAAGGATCTTTTGTTTTTTTATAAAAAAAGGAAGGTCAGAATTAATTAGAGATGGGAAATAAAAAAAAAGTCATAAGATTTGACTATTGTCAATGTTGTGATTATATTTATTTATTATATTTATTTGCTAAAAGGAATTTTTGAATGTAATTAATAATGTGGACACCAAACGAATAATAAAAGTATAATAAAGACTATAAGTTTAATTAGATAAAAAAAAGAAAAAAAACCATATATAATTAAAAATCAGTATTATATTAACCGCATAAAAAAAGAAATGATAAGCCAATGAAAGACCACGACCAGTAAATCATGTGAAGATTTGAAATTAGAAAATTTTGAAATTTTTTCAGAATAAAGAAGAAATTTTCAGTAGAGGAAAATCATTTTGTGGACAGGATACTAAAAAAAGTTATTAAATTATATATTTCCTAAACTTTATGAGTTTTATTATTTAGATCAGAAACCCACCCCAAAATTGAGAAACAGTATCAAAATGTTCCACTCAACCTCAGAAATTTGACCTAAAAAAAATGTACCTACTTTGTACTTTCTAAATTTCATTTGTGCAGTGCAAAATACATTTTCTGAAGACACTTGTAAACAAAATTCATAACTTGGTTAAAAACACCCGCTGATCCAGAATATGAGCTCAAAATTTATCCATCCTGTAGCGTGGGATTGCTGATCTTCGAGACTTCACGTGAAATTCACTCTCAAATAAAACGAGACTTCTCACAGGGGAGTTTTTGGGGTGCTAATTATAAATCTGGCATCGGCGACAACCCCCCGAGTACCTGATGCATCGGGGGGTGTGGTCGCCGATGCCTGATTCGAGAAGAGCGGCCGAAAAACTCCCCTGGAGGTCATATATGCGTGATCAGCGACCTCAAAACCCCCGGTAACCTGATTTAAGTCTATTAGAAAATGCATTTTTCCGAATGTATTTTGCACTACACAAATGAAATTTCCAAAAAAAAAACATGATACAAAGTAGGTACATTTTTTTCAGATGATTTTAGAATCCGACTTTAGGGCCAAATTTCGGAGATTTTGGTTCTTTTTGTGCTCATTTCCTCGCCTGATAATGTTTTTACAGAAAAAAAAGGACTGGATTTTCGATCCCATTATATAAAACGCCCAAAGGGCATATCGGATGTGTTTGAATCCAAATAACACGTCGAACTTTCCGATCCAACTTTCATGATAGAGAAATCTACAATTAGCAAGAAATAATGAAACTTCGTATTTCACCTCCTCTCCCTCTCTCTAATTAATAACCGGCGGTATTTTGAAACTATTTCCAGTTCTAACAGACACGAGGATGGTACGATGCGGACGAAACTCGCACAATTAGTCCTAAAGTCGATAGCATGTTAATTAAGTAGAAAACTTTTGACTTCACCTTATCGTGGCTCAAGCCCATTGTTCTAATATGTCTTATTTGCCGATTTTATAACTTAATATTGAGTAACGTTGCTGACGTTCCGCATTATTCCGTTACGAATTATGTGAATTTACAACGTTCGGGAACAATTAAAGAGAAAGACAATCGGAGTTGTTGTTTATCTAACCAGTGATATGAAAACAATCCATGCACGGAACCAAAGCTCGTTCATTTTCTATGCCTCGAGTTACATTAAGGTAGGAATTTTCCGTTTGTTTATAGAAATTATTCCATTAATTTATTTACATATTCTTTTCTATTTTGTACGAGAAATAAATCTAAATCCTGTATAAACACGCCTATTAAAAATGAATAACCTTCCATTTCTAATATTTAGGGTTTGCATTTTGAGGTTATGTAGAGTTAGACGGCCGGAGAGACTTTGGAACGAAGCCAAATTCAGCAGCCGTATATATACATCATCACGTGACATCTTTTTCGCGTCTCGTCGTTCGAAGTTCGCGATCGTTCCAAGATATAGAAAAACTTAATGAAGGCTAATTTTGAGAATATTTAGTTTTTAACTTTAAACTTTTAATAAAATAGATAAATTACTAGAAAAAAATATAATCCTTATGGGTCGCGGTTCGAAAACACTTTTTTATCGAAAATCGAAAACGTTTTGATGGAAAACAATTTTATCGAATTACATTTTCATCGAAAATATTTTTTTCGAATTGAAGGAGTTAATGCCATAAAGGTATAAGTGACATGAATGTTATTTCGAGATATTCGAGTTTAAAGTATTTGATAATTTGTAAAATATTTTCGCACTGGTGTCAAAGTATTATTGGCTAGAATAGTTCTAATATGCGTTATATTTTTTATGATTAATATTCACTGAACATTAGTTACTAGCACTGTCTACAAAATCACTTATACCTTTTTGCTTAATAATAATTATAAGGAAATGTTTTGAACAACTTTATTGAAAAGTTACAAAAAAATAAGTAATTAAGAAAACTTAACATAACATAAAAAATAATTATAAAAATATTATATTTATTACATCATTCTAAGTCACTTTCATTCAAGTCACTAATGTCGGCGATGCCATCAGGATCATCAGGAACTTTATCAGTCTTTTTTGGTTGATTCTTATTTAGGTGAGGATGGTTCTGTAGAAGTTCTGGTGTTCCATTTAGCAAATGATATTTTCGGTATTTCATCATTTATTACCTCACCAGTTATAATAGCGGCCCTACTTACACCTACCTTCGCACAGTTCTCGGAGCGAGTGAACAAAAAATCCGTATTGGTCGTAATTTAAGAGGTTTAAAAGTTTTTTCTTTGATGGTTTCTTTGCTCGTGACACTTGTGATTTTTGTTGTAAAGGAGCTGCTACTTCTTCATTTGTAAATTTGGGATCTTTCATGAGAAACATCTTTTTTTTATTCCTATTATACCAAATGATCTGTAATATTCAAAGTATGAATGACCTGGTACAAAGAATTTATGTTCTATTGTCTTTAATTTTTTATTTTTTTGTACTAAGTACATGGAAGAGTTTAATTAAATTTTTATTTTTGTTCTGACCCCCACATGAGTCACTGTAACATATTTTTTTTTTTTTTTTTTTTGTCCGGGACCGTTCTTTGCAACCGGATTCACTGCAGCCTCGTGGGCTTATTGCGTTAACTGTAACATATTAAGTTATCAACAGTTTCTGGCAGATATTCAATAAATTTATACAAACATGAAGCAACTTCTATAGAACCACGTGAGGCTATCTTATCATTCCAAACACACATATTAGAGATTTTCTAAGTGCAATCATAAATGCACAAGCAAGGGAGTAGGGAGTGACTGCTGTAAGTCAAAACAAATAACGCGACAGTTTGTATTTTGATTGGCATAGTTGATGTCTCTCTCTTTTCTTATAGCAACATTCTCAGATTTTCGATGGTGAATTTCTAATTCCGCCTTTATAGTGTTTCGACGAACTTTATCATCAGCATATTTTATTTGGCAATTTAAACGGCCACAGATATTACAGGTAGAGTTTGTTTAACCATACTTTGCCGTTACGTCATAATCGGTGACGTATTCTGCTGTTTTACGTTTGTCGTATATTATTTGAATGTCATATTACACATAACCTCAAACTTAAAATATAACTAATGACATATGTTAAGGATTGTTTTCAATGACCCATGTTAAGGTGTGTTTGTATTAATAAATTGGTAATGCCGAAAATTGTATTTTGCTTTATGGGTTGCGTACATTTTTACATAATTTAGATTTTTTTTTAACTTTAAACCTCCTTTTTTTAACTGATTTGTTTCAAATTTCTAGTTTGGGGATAACTATTCATATTTTTAAAAATTGCATAGTAATTATAGTCTGTGTCATTGTGAGAAATACTTTCGTAAGTATTCCTAAAAAATGAAAATAAAAACACATGTATTGGAGAAAACAGGCAATAAATAAATTTATTTCTGAAAAAACTCCCAATACAAATTGGAAAAAGCAACGAAAAAACGGATAAGAAACGTAAACTAAAATAGCATGTAATGAAATAAAATGCAAAATCTTAGCTTCATCACTGACAAAATCATCTTCATCATCACTCTGGGAGTCCGATTCACTCAGATCTATGATAACAGGAAGAAAATGAGATGCATCAATGTATTTTTCTTTTTCCAAGTCATTATTGATTAATTGATTTGTGTGCCTGAAATAGTGCTTCCATGAAACATGTACAGCATGAACTTTGATTTTGTAGTCTTTATCTGTTTCTATTCCACTAGTAACTGATTTTTGAACGGTTCTAATAGATATGCCTAGAGCATCAGCGACATGCTATAAAATTTAATAAAATCAAATCAATAAATGCTTACATTTTGCATAATACAGCTATATACTTACGTTGTAGACTGCATTTAACGGTAAAAGCGGTTTTCCAGCATATCTTTCTCTTGAAAAGTAATTAATCAACTTCAAAATTAAAGTTTGCTCTTTCTCATTATACCGGGAAGGCATTTTGACAATGAACAATTAATTGAAAAAGGTTAAAATAAACAAAAATACTCAACAAATCAAAATATGACAACTTAACTGTCAAAAGTAATAAATAATCTGAATTAGTTAATAATACGTCAATGACGTCATAATTCCGTCTCATCCATTTCATGGTGGAGAGATCGAGATGGATAATGTATGACGCAACGGCAAAGGATGGTTAAACAAACTTTATCAGTATGCGGCTTGCGAAATTTTAAATTGTAGTCAGTACAAAAGATATGTCTGTAGTAGGACTCTTTTAATGGAAAAAATGAACAAATTGAAAGAAATAGAAAAAATGGGAAAATAGCCAAAAATAGAGAAAATTGAGGAAAAATAGTAAAAAACATGGAAAAAATAGAAAAAAAACAGGCTAAAATGGGGAAAACAGGAAAAAATATCAAAAAATAAGCAATACTCGGTCGTCCAGGTACTCTTAAAGAGACTCCGCAGCTGAGCACGGGTAGTCATGTATAAAATATCAGTGATAAAAAATGATGTACTTGAAATATTGTTTTTTTTACTAAAAGTAAATATGGATGTTAAAAAAAAAACATGATAATTTTGATTGTCTAATTCAAGTTCATATAACTGATTGAAAAGCAGTTACTTAAAATAATTGATCAGTTTGCTAACTGATCTGGTCCTTCGATAATTAGTCGATATTAACTCGTCGACTGTCTTAGTAAACTATTCCAAACTTATATCGATTTTTATTCATATTTGTTTAATAACCATGTCTGACAAATAACAGAATAAGGATGTTGAACGAATTATGAATATTAGTATTCATAACTGTTGAAAGAATACTAGACTGCGAAGTGATAAAGAAATTCCAGGATATCGAAGGACCAAACTTCTTAGGTAGAAGTTAAACCAATATGAATGTTACAATAAAAATAGTATTTGAAGTTGGAATGTAATTTTTATTCCATTAATAAAGCGGCACATTAAGTTAAAATATGAATATTTAAATTATACTCAATCACTTCATTCACTGTAGAAACTATTTACATTTTTTGTTATGAAAACTCAGGAAACTTTTTGAGTGCGGTTAATTACGCACCATTTTACTTATTTTAAGAAAAATTTTTGCTCTATTAAATGCATGACTGAATTGGTTCACTGTCTGGATGCGAGAGATGAGTGTGCTCAGAATTTTAACGGAGCGTCTCTTATAATGATGGGATAATAGGAGAGAAAGATAAGCTTGCATAGCAACAGCCGTTTATGTATTTTGTTTTTGTTAACTGAATTTTGTAAGAGGAGAGAAAAAAGTATGAGAGACAGACGGAATAATATTGTGTTGATTTTAAATCTATTTTTAGATTATAAAATATTAAAATATTCAATAATAGACATTAGTATGAACTGAAAGATTAATATTATTAATTCTAAAAGAAATATGAGTTAGTTTCTATTTTCTGGATAATATTCCAGTGAAATTTATCCAGGTGTTCGTTCTTATAGTTAGTAAATTGAACGATAATCTTCTCATTTATTAACAATAATCATTTGTAATATTTTTTTATCTTTATGCTAAATCCATTGTTTGGAATTATCTTAAAACAAAAAAAGATACACAGATAAAATAAATGCGGTATAATATTGGGTTGGTGTTTCGAAAGTATTTTGCTTTCATGCACTTGAAAATCATAAAATGCCATGCTCAAACACTCGCACTTATTTTGCTTCCGAATAGTTCGGACTAAAAAATAAAACATTAAATAGCCGTTGTAATTTTCATTCGTTGGCATTATCATTGCCGACCACTATAGCGGTTCGAAACCACAACGTATATACATATAGAATTTCTAAATATTGCCTGTTGGGACTTTTTAGTGAAAAAAAAATCGAGATTTTATCGGATTAACACTGGAAACAGGCAGAAATTAACACATGCCACGTTCAGACTAAAGTATATACCTTGGTTTTGGAAAATTACAGATACCATAATGATTCCTAACCTAACCTGAAAAGGGTATTATAACCTAATAATCTCGAGAGCTAGACATCATTATTAAAAATTAAAATAACCAAAATTCAACAACTTTGAACAAATAAATTTGGAATAATTATACTAGGTGTTAGATTTGTCAAAATCTAACATTATCAGATCGAAGGACCAACCGTAATACAGATTATCAGGATTTAGTATATTAACAAATAAATCATTTAAATGTTGCTTATTTACTCACCCATTTATTAGATAACCAAAATTATTAAAATTAATACATTACAAATTATTATTCATTTTATAGAGCAACTGCTCTCACGTATACAAAACTAATTTACAATTTATGTACATTTTAAAAACCTCAGAAAATATTGTTATAATTTTAGTTGTGTTTACCACCATGCTGATCAACGACCTATAATGTTCGATCTAAATCGATTATTCACAAGCTCGATCTTTAAACCTGCGATTCTCGATCGTTTTATAAGCGATTAATCAGTGTATCGATTCTTTTATTACAAATTCGCTCAACAAAGATCGGATGTTCCCAAATTATATTCTTATTGTAGATGTCTTGAATTAATAAAAATAAACCAATCTTCTATTTATGTAAAAAACAGGTTAGCTTTATGTTATAGGTTAAGTGTTAAGTCCGGGAAATTCCCAATCTGGTGCTTGCATTTCTTTATTTTTCATTTTTTTATTCTTTAAAATCACATTGTTTCATTGGAATATTAAATTTCTAAGAAAATCGATTTTTTCGATTCGATCTTTAAGTGCATCGATTAAATACCAAATGATCTGAATCAATTCAGAAGATCGATCTTTTGGAAAGAATCGCACATCCCTAATAAGAAGCTACTGTCGATACTTACATAATCAGATATTTATTAGATACTGAATTGTTCTGAAACTGTTTCCCTATATAATACCAAAAGATTTGTATAAGTGGGAGGTGTAACGGTTTTATTTCTTCCTAGTATGAACATCGACCCGTCTGGTGATCAGAGGTATATCTGCGCTGTTCGCTCTTATTAATATTATAGCGCTTAGAGGGAGACGGATGTCCGTCGCAACCTTGAATGGGGAAGTTCCCTCAATGCTTCCAACCTAGAAAAAGGTCTACCAACGGGGAAGGATTATTTTTGGTCAAAATCTACTTCATTATTTTCTTAATGATAAAATGTGTGTATAAAACTCTATTGAGCTTTCCAGAATATATCGTTAGCGAAATATAATGATTTTAATAAAATCTTACTTCTGATTGGTTGAAATTTCGTTGTCAAATGTCATTCGTCATAGAGTAAGTATACCAGAGCTACATGTTTCATTCTGAACAACTTAATTTTTTTCTGTGGTCTGTATGTCTGTCTCTCTGTCTGTATGTCTGGTTGTCGTCCGCAAAGCTTAAAAATGCCATAACTTTTGAATGCTTGAAAGTATCGCCGTGAAATTTTCATCATTTTTTAAGACCCACGAGTATTACATTTAAGTACAAAATGAGCGGAATCGGAAAATGAATAAACAGGATTTTCCGGGTTTTTCTCACTTTTTTCTAGTTTCACAGAAAACACACTGCAGGTCGTAATTTTTGAGCAAACCACTTCAAATTTGGAAAAAAAATACCTTGAAGTACTGTTACGAAGCCTATTGAAAATCGAAATAATCGGAAAATTTCTTGTAGGTTTTCCCATGTCGTTTTTCTGAAAATGTCATCATTTTAAAAAATCTCTGAAACCGTAAAAGATATTCAAAAAATAAAAATACGTAAATGTAGGGCTGAAATGGCTCAACAATTACTATTTGAAGTATTTTTCCTAAATTTGTTCAGAAAGTTGGGAAAAAAAATAAAATAATAAAAAGAAATTTTTCGAAATTAAATTCCGAAAATCTCGAAAACGACGGGGAATACCTAAAATGTCAGCAGTACTTTTTTGCTTTACTCGAAAAGATCCTATTAAATGAAAAAAAATATGAAAAATAGGGAAAGAAATATTGGAAAATTGGGAAAAAAAAATAAAAAATAGGGAAACAAATACTGAAAAATATGGAAAAAACAATGAAAAATGGTGAAAAAAAATTAATAAAAAAATTGGGAAAAAAAGCAATAAAAAAATATGGAAAAAATATTGAAAAATAGGGAGAAAAATATTTGAAAAAGGGAAAAACAAATAATGAAAAATAGGGAAACAAATAATGAAAAATAAGGAATAAAATAATGAAAAATAGTGAAAAGAATAATGAAAAAAAGTAGATCAGAAAATAATGAAAAATCGGAAAAAAAAATGAAAATTACGGAAAGAAATATTGGAAAATAAGAAAAAAAATGATGAAAAATAAGGAAACAAATAATGAAAATTTTGGAAAAAAATAACGAAAAATAGTGAAAAATTAATGAAAAAATAGGAGAAAAAATAATAAAAAAATATCGAAAGATATTGAAAAATAGAGAAAAAATAAAGAAAAATAGTGAAAAAAATAATGAAAAAATCGAGAAAAAATAATGATGAATAGGAAAATATAATGAAAATTAATGAAAAAAAATATTGGAAAATAATGAAAAAAAATATTGGAAAATACGGAAAAAATATTGGAAAATAGGGAAAAAAATATTGGAAAATAGGAAAAAAAATAATGAAAAAAAGGGAAACAAATAATGAAAAATACGGAATAAAATAATGAAAAATAGTAAAAAAAGAATGAAAAAATAGAGAAACAAAGATAAATAGGGAAGAAAATAATCAAAAATAGGGAAACAAATAATGAAAAATAGGGAAACAAATATTGGAAAATAGGGAAAAAGTATAAAAATAGGGAAAAGAATAATAAAAAAATGGGGAAAAAATATAGGAAACAAATTATGAAAAATACGAAATTAAATAATGAAAAAATAGAGAAAATAATAAAAAATAATAAAAAAAATGAAAAGAAAAATGATTAAAAACATAATGAAAAATAGGGAAAGAGAGAGAGAGAGAGGGAGAGAGATATTAAATCAATTAAGGAATTTAGTTCTCCCGATCGCACAAACTGCTTTTTTGTGAGTCTTAAGGAGACGAGCATAGGTGGGGATAAAAAAATAGCAAAAATATTAGCATAGTATTTTCCCTACTCGACGAAATTTCAACATGTATGTAGAATATCTCTATGTGGAAAAAACGGGACAGGGGGGTTCGTAGTCGTCGCATTTCCTACATACTTGTGGTTAGTTGCTTGTTTTTTTTTACAAACTGTACCTTTTGCACACGAGTCTACATGCCAATGACGCATGAAAAGAATAATTAAATCTATTTTAAGATTATGGAATAGTAAAATATACAGTACTGGCCAAACGTATGAATTAAAAATGAATCTTATTAAATTTAAAGGAAATATAAGTTTTTTTTTGTGAATTTTGGATAATATTCCAGTAAAATTTATCCAAACTCTTGGTATAAAAAAGTTCAAAGTTACTACAAAAAATTATGTAAATAAATTAGAAATACTACGACAAAAATCAAAATCATTCGGATTAAAAATAATAGTTTTTATATTCGTGCAATTTTTTATTAGATTTTTTTTTCATATAATGGATTTAATTTTCTAAAATATTGTAAATTATTCAATAATCCTGGCACAATTTGTGAAATTATCGTATATTGGAAATTTTTGGTTTCTTAAGTTGGTTTTATGCGATTAAATATTATTTGTTCGTTATAAGCCAAAATATTAATTGGTATTGTTTTTAATGGAATTTTGTAGAAGTGTTATTTGATTTTCAGCCAATTTTATTACGATTGATTTTATAAAAGTATTGAAATTGCTTTGTCGTATTTTTCAGCATCATTTTAATTTTAATTGCCTGTCAAAAATTCCAACTCCAAATAATCCTTTTATTTCTCTTATTGTTATTGAGATTGGATTTTGTTGACTACCAATTTTTATTTTAAATATTGTAATTTTTTATTAATCATTTTTTGCAATTACTCTTCCTTTTCAACTCTTGTAACTTCTCATTTTTTTCATTCTAATATATAGGGATAAAAATCACTATTTAATGTTTAAAATGTTAAATTTACTTTTTCATGCCATATTACAATAATTAACAGACCTAAATATTTGTCGAGGGTTTTTTCTTTCGGAAATAATGAATTTTCTCTTCTGGAAGTTAATTTATTATTCCATTTGCTGCTGTTGTTTTTGAGTATTTTTAGCTAATTAAGCATACAACTAAAATGTCTTTGATGATATTTTTTTTTAAGAAATAAATTATTCATAAACGGTCTTATTATAATTTTTACGTCATACCCTTATAATTTTTACGTTTATTTGGTGTATAGTGGTTTATTTGCCAGGGTTTGTTAGAAATACGAATGATATTGCTTAAAATAGAACAATTATTTATTAAATAATAAAATATAAACAATTTACTTACATCTAAATTTTAGACCATTTTCCCAGAAGTCTGAACAAGGAGCTACTTTTCTGTCTTCTGTCCCTCTCAAAATTAATTTGCGATCTTCCCTCAATCGTATCGTAAAATAGACTCTGTGGATATAAACTATCTTTTACCCAGTGACCCACCACTTAAAATTTTGATGATTCTACACATTGACTCATTTATTTTAGACCCAGATTAATTTGTTTAATAATTTATACACTTTCATTTTGTTTTAAATTTTGAATAAAGGTATGAAGATAAATTATGATATTAAACGCCAAATATTTATAAAAGGTGATTTTATATTTTGGTACTGGAGTTTTGATAATATCGTAACAATACCCTTATAATTTTTGGAATTTTTTAAAAAAATTAGTATTTTTATTTGTTATCATAGCACAATTCTTATTAGTATCAGCATTTTTACCTTCCTGACCCAAAAAATTTACAAGATGGAGACAGAAATATCCATTTCGACGTTCCCTTAGATGACTTAGACCATTTCCAGATGGAAGTATGTCTGTATGTGTGTATGTGTGTATTCTTCTGGATTAACGATTAATCCGATTGAGCTGAAAGGACCCCGCACTTATTAAATGGCAAATGGCTTTCGGTCAAATTTGCCGAATTTTTCATATGTTGAAGATCTCGATGTCTTAAGTAAAAGCTTCCATGGCGCTAACAAAAAATAATGATTCGTTTCTGAGATACAGGGTGTTAAAGAATCGATTTTTCAAAATTTTAAGATTTTAAAAAATTGCAATGACTCGCATATGTTTAAATTAATGATCAATTAGCAACATATTTTGATTAGAGTACATGTATAAGAGTTTGAAAATATAATGGCAATAATTTTAAATTGTATCTATACAGGGTAAGTTATGTTTAAAATAAAAGAGACAATTTGAACGATGCGAAATATTGTATATTTTTATTAATGATAATCGAAAAGAAACTAAACGTTATGATTATAATCTGTTTGTTAAGGAGTATTAAAAAAAATAAAAAATACGTTTATACAGCGTAAGTCAAAAAGTTGGATCGATGGTTGTCGTACGTTTTTAACATACCCCGTATTTTGTGATAGTTAAAGAACAACTATAAAATACCATTTCCAAAAATATATTAAACATATATCCTCAACAGTGTATTTATACAGAAAAATATTAGAGGTTGAACTTAGCGAAAAGTGGATATTTTTAAAAAATCCTCGGGATAACAAAAAATCGTCAAATTGTCTCTTTTTTTAATATTAAAAAGAAATTATATTTTGAAATATATTTGCAAAAAACGGTCTAAATCAAATGACAAGTTTTTTTTCTACAAAACGTTTAGTTTATAATGTCAACCGAAACGTGTTTTGTTTCATAGTACAAGTTCGTGATATTTAAATTACTTCAGTGGGATTTTTACTGAATTTTTGGGTTCAAAATTATAGGTATCTTCTATCAAAGTTTCAACCAGTACATGATCATCTTCAGTAATTATAAATGTAATGTATAAAAATGCTTGTCAAACTGGATAATTTGTTTCCAGGCCTGAAGATGCATCATCAGCCGAAACTAGTTGCCGCTAAAACTTTGTTTTTAATAATATATGTGGTACATGACTTGAAGTTTTATTTCTATAAAGAATTTGACCACAGTTGACTAATGGATAACCTACTAGATTTAAAACATAATTAATTGATTCACATAATTATAAACTTTAGAAGTGACAAAGGATTAAATTCGGGTATAACTGACCACTGTGCCGAATTAGGCTCCTCCCAAAAGGTGTAGGCTTACTGGGCGCAAAAGCTGGATTAAGGGTTCTAGTAAAATGAAATAGAATTATAATTAATAGAAAACAATATGAAAAATCACAAGAAATTGCAATTTTATACATTACATTTATAATTACTGAAGATGATCACATATTGGTTGAAACGTTGATAGAAGTTCTAAAGATACTTTTAATTTTGAACCTACAAATTCAGTAAAAATCCCACTCAAGTAATTTAAATATCACGAACTGTAGGTACTACGAAACAAAACACGTTTCGGTTGACATTATAAAGTAAACGTCCTGTAGAAAACAAAACTTGTCATTTGTTTTAAACCATTTTTTGCAAATGTATTTCAAAATATAATTTCTTTTTACTATTAAAAATAGAGACAATTTGACCGATGATTTTCTGTTATACCGGGTATTTTTAAAAATAGCCACTTTTCTCCATGTTAAACCTCTTATATCTTTCTGTATACACTAGGGGATATATGTATAATACATTTTTGGAAATGGTATTTTATAGTTGTTCTTTAATTATCACAAAATACGGGGTATGTTAAAAATGTACGACAACTATCGATCCAACTTTTTGACTTACCCTGTATAAACGTATTTTTTATTTTTTTTTATACTCCTTAACAAACAGATTATAATTATAAAGTTTAGTTTCTTTTCGATTATCATTAATAAAAATATACAATATTTTGCATCGTTGAAATGGTCTCTTTTATTTTAAACATAACTCACCCTGTATAGATGCAATTTAAAATTATTGCCATTATATTTTCAAACTCTTATACATGTACTCTAATCAAAATATGTTGCTAATTGATCATTAATTTAAACATATGCGAGTCATTGCAATTTTTTAAAATCTTAAAATTATGAAAAATCGATTCTTTAACACCCTGTATCTCAGAAACGTATCATTATTTTTTGTCGTTGCCATAAAACTTTTACTTCAGACATCAAGACCTTCAACATATGCAAAATTCAACAAATTTGACCGAAAGCTATTTGCCATTTAAATAGTGCGGGGTCCTTTATTTTCGGTTTTTATTTAAATGACAACAAAAAAAATTTATATATTATATTAGAATAGCTTGTTGTTTATGAAACCCCCTCTTTTTTGGTTGGGTTCCTTGAATAAAAAAAATAATAAACATTACAAAAAAATTCTTTCTTCGGTTCTTCCTTTTTACTAGTCTATATCCCGTCTACTTTTTTTTTCACCCCTCCAACAAATCCAACTTCAACCCTTGCAACACTATTCCTTCTTCTAATCAGCTTCGTCTATTTATTTCTTAAATCTTTATTCTATCTTCCTTCTGAAAAACCTTCTTAAATATCTTCATTTGACCTAATTTTAAACCATCTCCATCATTTTCACATCCTTATTTTCCAAAATGAACTTCTCTTAAACTTTTTTTTTAACTTTATTCTCTACTTTAACTTTAACAATATTTTATTTTATATAATTTGGTTTTACAATTTTTTATAATTAACTTTTTATCAAATTATTGTGACATCTCTCTTTTTAATTCCAAAATTTCTGACATCCCTTGTTTTATTTGTTTACTATCTTTTCCAACCTTTTGTTTTTTTATCTATCTAGATTTTTCAAAAAATAATAAACATTACAAAAATTATCAAAAAAAGATATTTTATGTTTAATCCGTATAATCCTCTTCTTTATGCTTTTGCTTTTACATCTGGATACAAATCTTATTAAATTCTCATGTTCTTTAAAACACCAATTCTTACTTTCTTCTAGTTATTACTTATTTTATATACTCCAATTACGCATAATGATAAATTTAAATGTCTTCTTTATAACTTCAAATATTTTTTACTTTCTTAAATGTATGAAATAAAATTCATCTTCTAATTATTGGTGTGTGTATAATTTTTATTTAATTTCCCTTACAGCATTCAAAATATCTTTTTTCTATATAAACTTATCATGATATTCCATATTCGATATAAAAAAAAAAATTTATCTCCTTGATTGACAATACTTTATTATTTTTTTTTTAACCACTATATTTTTTTTAATATCGCAACCTTAAGTTTTTTTATTAACCCTTTATTCCCTGTTTACTACCTAAATTAAATTTCTATACCGATGCATCTAAAAGCAAATCTGGTGTTAGCTGTTCAGTCACTACCAATAGTATCATAGTCAAAACAAGTAAATTGCCACCTTTTGTAAGTATACATACAGGTGAATTATTTGCGATTCTACAAGCCATAAACTATTTAACAGCAGATACAAAAATGGCCGCTATATGCTCTGATTCACTCTCATCTATACACTCCATTAATAACATCTTCACTCAACACCCCCTAGTAGAAGCAATACACGACTCTTTAAAAAAACTCATGCAGCAAGGAACAACTTTATCATTGATCTGGATTCCTTCACATGTAGGCATCACTGGGTACGAATTAGCCGATCGGGCCGCTAAAGAAGCTTTATCTTTAAATCTAGACGAAGAAACTATATATTACCACAAAGACCTGCAAAATCATTTTAAAGAATTTATTAACTATTCCTGGCAAAATCAATGGAATGAAAACTCATCAAAACTCCATGAAATCCACCCTAGTATTCTTCCGTTAAAGCTGCCCTTCCTGACTAGAAGAACAAATACCGTAATAATGAAAGGAAACATCATCATCTGACTGGAAATGTACAAGGGATCCTCAGTATAACAGGACAACTTACTGATCTAATCAATTTCCTGAAGGATACCGCCTTATATAATACCATATAATATATTATAGTGATACAAAATACTTTATAAATTATCATATGTTTATCAATCTCTGTATCTGTTACTAATTTTATTATTGTAAAACATAGTAGCTGTGTCAATAACCGCGCTGTTGAGACACGTTAATTTAAAAAAAAAAAAAAAAAAAAAAAAAAAAAAAAAAAAAAAAAAAAAAAAAAAAAAAAAAACAATATAAGTTAAACCAAAAAGAAATAGTTATTTATAAAGTATTGACAATACTTTTAACACAAATATCATACAACGGCAATATAAAGCATACAATAATTGTAAATTAAATGTTTATAATATCTTATATCCAGATTTACAATTTGAAAGATCCTCTGTCAGTAGATAGAACGTCCTTTAACTTTAAAGTTCTGTAACTAACGACAATGACGTTTAGATTGTGACAATTGTATAAGAAATCAACTTGTTAAATTTTATTCTAAACGTCATCGCCTTTAGTTATTGAATATTTAAAGTTAAAGGACGTTATATCTACTGACAACCTGTCATTTTACTTTTAACACTGGTTGGTGCCTTAAAGTTGGTATTTTCAAGAGTACCAGTGTCTTAAAGTAACATTTTTAAGGCTAATAGACAGTGTTAAAAGTTCCATTTTTCACACGTTTGTAGAAAAAAACATGTATTTCTAAATTCTGAAATAAGTACTTTTATGTAAGTTTTATCTTTGACTGGCATCCATTTATATTGATCCGTCTTTTTGTTCGTAAAACTCTTAGTTTAAATTCTTTTACAGGCTCAATACTAAAGGATGCATTCATCCTGTTTAGTTCTTCAGATGTTTATTTTTTTGCGACCTTTTCTACTAGTTTTCACTCTTTCTTTACATTCGTTTTTATACATTGTAAAGAATGATTTTTCACTTTAAAAGGACTATCTTGCAAAAATTTTACACAAGAGCTTTTTTATCGGATTAATTTCTCTTTGTAACGAAAAATTTTGCCAATCAGTAATTTTACGAGAAAAACTGACATGGAAAAATCGCGAAACCGAAGGTCGAGCGATTTTGCCGAATGATGCACATTTTTTATCGTTGTCAAACTGACACATTTTATATAGGAGTTAATTTATCTTATAGTGGAGTCATTCTACGGAAAAATAAGGCGATATTCGTAAAAATTTGATATAGCTAAAGCCACAACGACAAAAAGTTTCGTAATTATACCAAAAACAAGATGTCGTGATTTTTGCCAGGATTGGTTTGGGGGAATCACCCCTAAAACCCGAAAAACAGGTTTTTGAGGTATTTTTTGGGTCGATTTACTAGTTTTATTTTTTTTGAACCCTTTAGACTTCTAGCTAAGATTTGGGATTTTAACCTATTTATTGTCAATGATTGAGGAACCTTCAGTCCAAATTTGGAGTGGCTGCGATCATTTCACCCCCTGGAATATATATAAATATACGTTTTTTGGGCTAAAAATTGAAATATGGCTGTTTTGGTCAAAGCTCTGCTGAATTAGATGAAATCCCCTAATTTTGAAGTGCTTGGGCTTAAATTAAAGGTTATTTTATATAGTTTCATATGGTTTAGGTCCGTATAACATGACTTTTGAGTTTCTCCCATTTTTTGAACATTTACGGTATATATATTTACAAGCCGTTTCTTGTATCATGTACTAACATTGCCATCTTCTAAACCATAAGAGATGCGAAGATGATTAAATGAGCAAAAAGTTAACTATTTTGAAGAACATTACACTGCTCGAAAAAAATCTAGAGGGACTCTCGCCCTTCTCGAGTTATACAGGGAAAACTTAAAATGCGCATAACATTTTTATTTAAAAAAATATCAAAAAATAGAAAAGGAAAGTTTTATTGTATTTGAAATTTTCTACAAAAGTGCACTAATAAATCTTTGATACGGCGTTTCATGTCGTAACAGCCACCATCAAGTTTTTTTTTTTAAATGCGGACCTGTCTTTTTTATTACAAATATTTATAAACTGTCAAATTCCAAATTTAGTGATATATCACCCTTGTCATTTTAACGACGTTTTATCTAAAATAACTAACATTATCAGTGATAATAATTTTTATTTACGGTCCTGTCGTAGTTATTTTTTAAATTTGTTGTAGTAAATACCAATTTTGTCCAAAAAAAAAACGGTAAAAGAACTGAGATGCTATTTAATTGCTTCAAATGAAATAGATATCGTTTTTTGGACAAAATTGGCATTTATTACAATAAGGAATTGAGAATTATGAAAAGAATTTTTAATAAAAATTGACATTAAAAATTGGATTCAGGTAATATCAGATTTAAAATCTTAAATCTTCGTTGTTTCATTATATTTATATGCCCATTGTTGTATTTGTTTTGAAATTGTAGGGTAATGTTACATTCATTTTGACAAAATTAAAAGAAATTTACAAAATAACTACGACAATACCGTAATTAAAAATTATTATCATTGATGATGTTAGTTATTATAGATAAAACGTCGTTAAAATGGCAAGGGTGATATATCACTGAATTTGGAATTTAACGGTTTATAAATATTTGTAATAAAAAAGACAGGTTCACATTTAAAAAAAAAACTTGATGGTGGCAGTTAAGACACGAAACATCGTATCAAAGATTTATTAGTGCACTTTTGTAGAAAATTTCAGATACAAAAAACTTTCCTTTTCTATTTTTTGATATTTTTTTAAATAAAAATATCGCATTTTAAGTTTTCCCTGTATAACTCGAGAAAGGCGAGAGTCCCTGTAGATTTTTTTCGAGCAGTGTAATGTTCCTCAAAATAGTTAACTTTTTGCTTATTTAATCATCTTCGTATCTCTTATGGTTTAGAAGATGGCATATGATAAAAGAAACGTTCTGTAAATATATATACAGGGTGGCGAAAATTTCATTGCAATGTATTGTAATCTCGGAAACCGTAAGAGATACAAAGTCGGTTAAATGGAACAAAAGTTTCTCAATTTTAAGGCTAATCGACTGGTGCTTTGCATCCACAGATATCAGGGACGGTTTTCAAAATAATTGATAAAAACCAAAATTTCACATTTTCTCTTTAATGGTCCAGTGCTTTTATTTTGAACAATAGAAAAAAGTGTATAAAACTTTTTTGTTTGAAAACGTGTTACCCACCATCTGATAATATTAGATTTCGAATCTGACGTTTAGTTTCCGCCCAGCCACCCTCAACTTTTTTTTTCAAATACGGATCTGTACTTTTTATGTGATTTTTTAATATCAAATCATCTCCTGAATTCATCCATATATTACAAATTTCAAAGAGTACAAAAAGTACATCCTAAAAACAAACAACAACTATCGAGATTTTGTTACTGTTACTGACAGTAGATAAATAAAATAATTTTTGTGGACATATGAGACCACATTTACGAATTATTGACTATTTAGCAGTAAAAACAAATATTTCTATGCAAGAAAAAATTCCCCATCTTGAACATTGGCCACCAAGAACTCGAGACTTAAATCCGATGGATTTTTACTTGTGGGGCCAATTTAAGATACAGGAGTTCCTCAAAATGTTGATGGGTTACGTCGAAGAGTTAGAACTCAGCAACAGCTCAAATAATCAATAGAAATGAGTTATGCATATCTCATTTTGAACGGTTAATGCGAATTAATAAATTAATTATGAAATAAAATAATTTGTTCCCTTTACATTCTTTTGTATTATTAACTGCAAATAATGTACAGGACCGAATTTAAAAGCGTTTATACTAAATAGTTAAATCCATTCAAATAATCAAAAATGAACTAGGTGTAATACATGGATGAATTCAGGAAATAAAATGCTATACAAAAATCACATAAAAAGTGCAGGTCCGTATTTGAGAAAAAAAAAGTTGAGAGTGACTGGGCGGAAACTAAACGTCAGATTCAAAATTTAATATTATCAGATTGTGGGTAACACGTTTTCAAACAAAAAAGTCTCATATACTATTTTTCTATTGTTCAAAATAAAAGCACTGGACCATTAAATAGAAAATGTGCAATTTTGATTTTTATCAATTATTATGAAAACCGTCCCTGATATCTGTGGATGCAAAGCACCAGTCGATTAGCCTTAAAATTGAGAAACTTTTGTTCCATTTAACCGACATTGTATCTCTTACGGTTTCCGAGAAATTTTCGCCACCCTGTATACGATGAATGTCCATAAAATGGGCGAAACTCAAAATCCATTTTATACGGACCTAAACCATATGAAATTGTATAAAATAACCTTTAATTTAAGCCCAAGCAGAGTACTCTATGACTCGTTGGTTATAATGGGGGTCCAATTCAAAATTAGGGGGTGAATCGGCCAAATTTAGATTTTAACCAAAAATATTGAATATTTTGACTTCATCTTTGGACCACCTATTTTGGTCATCATGACTCACCTTTTCACCAAATTTCATTCGATTCGGTAAAGATTTGACCAAAATGGCCATATTTAATTTTTGGCGCAAAAAATGTATATTTATATCTATTCCAGGGGGTGAAATGATCGCAGCCACTCCAAATTTGGACTGAAGGTTCCTAAATCATTGGCAATAAAAGGTTTCAAATCCCAAATCTTAGGGTTCAAAAAAAAATAAAACTAGTAAATCGACCCAAAAAATACCTCAAAAACCTGTTTTTCAGGTTTTAGGGGTGGTTCCCCCAAACCAATCCTGCAAAAATCACGACATCTTATTTGTGGTATAATTACGAAACTTTTTGTCGTTGTGGCTTTAGCTATATCAAATTTTTACGAACCTCGTCTTATTTTTCCGTAAAATGACTCCACTATTATTAAATATATCTATGTTGGTACCATATGAAAAACTTTTTTATTATTGGTTTTATGATTGTTAGACTAGCATAAATTGCTTACACAATTTAACTTGTACAAAGTGTTTAGTAAATATACCTTATTTCTTTTGAATAAAAAATTAAACTTTAATCTCAGTTTGCTGGTTACTCACGCTAAGATTGAAATTCGAGCGAGTCGAATTTGACGATGTAACTACTACCTTTTATAGATTTTGCGAAACAAGCGAGAAAAAAGATTAATGTCCACTTTCGATATATGTAACCGAATACGGGTCAACTATAGTCACGCAAAATCCTTACCAAGTTGACATGAAACCACATTGTTACCCTTAACTACCTGAATAAAAAAAAACAATTTGATGTCTACGATTTTTAAATCCGATTATTTTATATAATTATCTTCATTGTCCAATTTAATTAAATTTTATTATATATTTATTTATGAAGAACACTTTGCTTTTAACGTTAGGCTAATTATCTCTTTAATTAAGTATTTAGGCAGAATATGATATTTTAATTTCTGATTTGGCAAACAAGACACGAACAATATTTGAATTGTTTCGAACAATCTGCTCCCGGAATTAACACTTTTGTTTCCGGAACGGATGCTTTTATCCCCATATTAATAATAAAACTCGGTTAATTTAACCTTAATAACCTCAAATAAACAGAGAGTGATCCAGCCACCTAGCCCAATTAAAAACATAAATGCTCGACTGAGAAAAACGGAACTAAAAAATAATTTTTTAAAATGTTTTTTATTACATTGAATTTTTGTAGAATGTTTTTTGTTTTTAATAAATTTTAAGCAGAACAATACAGAATCATGTTGGAGTAAGGTGCGCGAGATCATCATCATAATCATGGCCGTTCAATTCCAAAAAGACCTGTGAGGAGGTGGATAACTCCTCTTCTATAGCTGCACTTATAATCTTTTATCTGTCCTGGTCTCTTCTGTTATGGTTTTCCATTTTCTTCTGTCTCTGCATTTTGTTTTCGAGTCTCTGATTTCAGTTCGTCTATATCTTCCTCTATTTGATCCCTCCATCTACTTCACTACTTTCTTCTTGCTCTCGTCTTTAATGGAACCCATTTCGTCATTATTTTTAAGGTTTTTATTGGTGCTCTTCTCATAATGTGTTCCATCCATTTCAGTCTTCGTGCTTTTATAAATCAAACTATATAGGATGTCCCAAATAAGAATGATCGGTAAATGTAAAATGCACAGCTTATTAATTGGCTTTAAGAAATCGGATTTTCATTTATTGTTTTCGTTTTTTATGAAGTTTGTTTACATTTTTTCCCGTTACTACTTTTAGTCAAAATAAATTGAGAAAATATGTGTTATTTTAAATGGAATACTCTGTACATTTTGATGGCATGTTAAAAGAACGATTCATCTTCTTTTAAAAATGTAAATTTGACATATTTTTCTTTCCTGACTACAAAAACTTTCTAGATTTCAAGAAACACTGCATTTTTCTTTATGAAAAAAAAACATTAAATAAAAAATTAAAAATTTAACACAAAATTTATTCAGCAACAAAACATAACACCAAAAACCAAAAAAATAGTAAAACATCCTGTAATAATGGGAAAAACAAACGTCATAAAAAACTTTTTGGGTAACGAAAACAATTAGTGAAAACCCGATTTATTTAGGGAATAAGCTGTGCATTAACATTAAAAATCGATCGCTCTTATTTGAGACACCCTGTATTTGCTCCACCGAATTCCTTTTCTATTTCTATGTTTCTTTTTACTTTCCCGACTCCGAGAGGGGAAAGTGTTATGAGACGATTAAGAACTTTTCCAGATGGAAGTCTGTCTGTGTGTATTCTTCCACGATAGAGGCCACACGTTTAATCCGATTGATCTGAAATTTAGTATACGGATTTGGGTTACCTGTCGGAAGAACCCGTTAGTTTTTGTACGACATCTGTCAAACCGAAGTGTCATTATCAAAAAATGACAGATGCAATATGTCACGGAATTTCACTTGTAATATGTCATTTGAAAGCTCTTGAAAAACTCTATTCAGAACAGTCAAAAGTATTTCTCCAACTGTCACCTGTCAAAATTAAAAAAATATAAAAACTTGAAACTTTAACTTTAAATATCTGAAAAAGTATTCGTGGATACTCGTCGACCTATTTTGACTAATTTTTCTTATTTTTACCTATTTTTCACCATTTCCCAATATGTTTCCCTATTTTTTTCAGATTTTTCTCGCTATTTCCCCATTTTCTTTTTCTGATTTTTTCCTATTTTTGCCATTTTTCCCTATTTTGCCCCATTTTTCGTAATTTTCCCATTTTTCCCAATTAATTTCAGTTTTCTCTTTTTCCATTATTTTCCGCTATTTTTACCCATTTTTCCAATTTTTTACTATTTGTACCTATTTGACTTAATTTTCTCGATTTTGTCCTATTTTCTCTATTTTTTCCCAATTTTTGCCTATTTTTCCCTTACTTTTTTCCTATTTTAAACATTTTCCCCACTTTTCTCTGTTTCCCTATTTTTCCTGTTTTTCATTATTTTGTTCTGTTTTTCCCTATTTATCCCTATTATTTTCTATTTTTTTCCTATTTTCCCTATTTTTCTCTATTTTCCCTATTTTTTCTATTTTCTTCCTATTTTTTCCTATTTTTCCTAATTTTTTCCTATTTTTCCTAATTTTTTCCTATTTTGACTATTTTCAACAAATTTCTCAATTTTTCCGTGATTTGCCAAATTTTTTTGTAATTTTTCTGGTTTTGTTAAAGTTTTCCCTATTTTTTATTATTTTTCCATGTTTCTACTTATTTTTCACTGTTTTTCCTTATTTTTCATTATTTTTCAATATTTCTTTCCAATTTTCACCGTTCTTTCTCATTTTTCCCAATTGTCTTCAAATTTCCCAATTTTTCCGTTTTTTTGTATTTCTCTAAATGTTTCTCTATTTTTCCAAGTTTCTACCCATTTTTTCCGATTTTTTCTAGTTTTCATTGTTTTTTCCTTTTTTTTTATTGTTTTTTTCTGTTTTCTCATATTTATTCCCATTTTGCTCTTTTTTTTTATTTTTTCTAATTTTTTCACGATCTCTATTTGTTTTCTTTATTTTGTCCCATTTTCCTCTATATTTCCCTATTTTTTATGTTTTTCCCTATTTTCCCCACTTTCTCCTATGTTTTCTATTTTTCCCATTTTTATATATTTGTCCCTTTTTGTCCATGTTTTACTTTATTTTGCTACATTATTTATTGTTTTTTATAATATTCCCTTTAACTTTCCCGACCTACCTCTGAGAAGGGAAAATATTGTGAACGTGCTAAAAAAAATTTTCGAGAGATGATTAACACCATTTTTAGATGGAAGTCTGTCTGTCTGTCTGTCTGTCTTTCTGTCTGTCTGTCTGTCTGTCTGTGTGTATTCTTTCACGATATAGGCCACACGTTTAATCCGATTGAACTGAAATTTGGTAAATGGGTTTGGGTTACCCGTCAAAAGAACCCATTAGTTTTTGTACGACATCTGTCAAACGGAAGTGTCACTATCAAAAAATGACAAATCCAATATGTCATGGAATTTGACTTGAGATATGTCATTTGAAAGCTCTTGAAAAACTCTATTCAGAACAGTCAAAAGTATTTCTCCAACTGTCACCTGTCAAAATTTGAAACTTTGAAAAGTTTTGGGGCGACACAACCGATTTTTTTAAATCTTTTCTCCATCTCTTGTTATGTTTGGTCCAAGTATTGTTCGCAGTATTCGCAATTTTTTTTTTGTTTCTGTTGTTGTTTCTAGGGCGTAAGTAATGACTGGCTAAATCACAATCTTAGAAATTTGTATCTTTGTTTCCTGTTTATGCTAAAAATTTGGTTTCCTTTTAATATCCTCTCTTTTATCTTGTCTTTTCTAGTATAACATTTTTATCATCTTTAAAAAAAATAAAAACGGTTTATAATAATGTTTAATTTAATTAATTGCAAAACATTTTATTCTCAACATTAGATTTTATTCAAATATTAACCACGCCACTGGTAACAATGTCATTCGTACCATGCCTACAACATATATGTAAAACTCCTATATTGCCAACGTCCTATCTTTGCCTGTAGAAACAAAGTGTTCCGACAGAAGGAGATGCAAGATCGGAATTGGGTGCCAGCGCACATGCCCATATACATAAATTGGAGAAAAGGAAAGTTAAGCAAAAGTAGGCGATTTTACAGCTGTGACGCCTATGACTATCCGAGACTCCGTGAGAGAGAAACGATCGTCTACACTCTACTATCGGCGACATACTTCTCTCTCAAGCTGGCGATATAGGAGTATTACATATATGGCCTACAAACACAGTACAGGTTGTACTATGCTACAACTTCAGGTAAGATTCTGGCCTTAGACTTGTCAGGAAAATAGCACTAATTAATAGTTAAAAATTCCCAATACATACAAATTCCATTATTTTTGTCTTAAACCTTAACTGCCAGTGTCTATAAAATAAATTAGTAAATAAAATCCCGCTCCAACATGTATTGCACTTTTTATGGAACGCTTTTCTAAATCAACTTTAAAATTACCGCGTCTTCTTTCCCGCACCTGTCGTGTATCCGGTCGGCGACTTCCTTCTTGCCAGTTGTTGAACGGGATCGGGGGGAAGGGAGAATGAAAAGACAACGTGAAGTCGCCATTGTGCACCGGCGTTTTAGTACTGATTATTGTGTTATTATTCCTATTGTGTCCTATATGGCAAGTGCTGTCTTTATTACTAACATTACTCGTGTTGAGATGGTTGTGTTACTTATTTTCGAGGAAAAAACCCCAGGGTAAGTTGATCACAGCTTTTTTATATCCAAGCATGAGACTGCTAATACCTATTCATCGTGTATAGGGTTCTTTGTCTTGCCTGTTACTGAAGTCTGCGTACTCTGCATCTACAATTCTAGTAACAGGTACCTGGAAACATGAAACACTCCTAACCGCTGCGCACACGTTGCGGAATATCTATACAGCTTTTACTCGACTCAAACCTATGACTCACAGATCTTCTATATGCTAGGACTGCACCGTACAACACGTTCCCCAGGAGTCTGGACGGCTCTGGAGATGGCGGCTTTCTAAGAACCGCTTGGCATTGCGTTTATTTTTCCAGAAATGTTTTGGTGTGATTCTAGTGCAAGTAACCTTGAATTTTGCTGTCAAAGGTAATTATTTTCTTTTGTTATGAACTTATTTAATGTTTTGATACTAAGGTATCTTCTTTTTCTTGTTGTAATGGTGTTATAAATAACAAATTTTAGTTTAGTTTTAGTATTTGTAGAGACATTCGATATTTCTACAGTCTTGACTAATTTATAATGAAGGCAGAGTGCCTACATAATGTGAACCCCAATATAGATCCTATAATTATAATTTAATAGTATTAACTGCGTATTAAGGTTTCAGTTTAGATTCACTCTAATCCTTTTTCTGGATATGTTTAATCATTTTTATTAAGCATAATATATTTAAATGAAGTCTAAATGTAAACATTTCTTTTGTATAATATGGTTACATACATTAGGCATGAATACGAACATTTTCTTTTGTGAATAAATATGAAATAATAAACAGACTGGATCAGTACACATTAAACAATTTGAAGTGAAGAAAAAGGTACATCAATGTCTATATAATTAAAACAATTTTTAAAAGAAATTGTTTTTTATATATAGCAGGTAATAGAAGCAAACTGTATTTCAAAAGGAAACTGTAAATTGAAGTTTTGCGAGTTATTTTTGGACTGTCTAAATTTACGGCATCGGCATACACGTATTCTGTCTTTTTTTAAATATCACGAGGACCTTACCTTTCTTCCATATTATTAAGCTAATTAATATAAATATAAGATAAATATACTAGTTATTACAAAAATCAAAAATGTAATTCGTTTTTCAAAATGAAGGTGGTTTAACATCGGGTTTAATGACTAATAATTATCGAAAATATACTACTTTATTTTATAAAGCATTTAAAAACTAAAAATATTATTATAAATTATAAGGTTTTCTTATACCCGAATTTTGTCAAGTTCTCTTTTTCCTACCTAAAATATCCGTTCATGGATAAACCTCCTTATTACTATAAAAATGTATTAAATTTTTCTAAATTTTGTTTCCTCAGTATTATTTTTATTCACGTATTTTAGTAGCTCCATCAAGCTGACAGTGAAAAGTTAGCGGAATCAATAAAAAAACACTGGAATTAGTTCCTAATTAGTTGCCAAAGAAATGATTTAGTTGCTCATACCGATCACGAGAAATCGCGAATACCGCTAGCTTTATATAAAGGTAACGGAAAAATTTGAACATAGTTAGCGAAATCGAAAAAAATATACTCCAATTAGTTGCTAGTTAGTTGCTAATTAATTGCTAATTAGTTACCTAAGAAACGATTTAGTTGCTCATACCGATCACGAGAAATCGCAAATACTGCTAGCTTTATATTAAGGTAGCGGAAAAATTTGAACAAAGTTAGCGAAATCGAAAAAAATTAAACTTAAATTAGTTGCTAATTAATTGATAATTAATTACTAAAAAAACGATTTAGATGCTCATACCGGCCACAAGCAATTGCGAATAGTGCTAGCTCCTGCCATCTTAACTCCCCGGTTTCTTAGTGTTCAGCATGTGAATAGAATTTGTTGCTGCTCGGGATATTGATACATAAGGTCCACTTAGTCAGCAGCAAAGTTGCAATTGAAAATCGGCCAGTTTCTTGCTTATTATTTGAGCAGCACCAAATTAGCAACAAATTCCTATGTACATTTATAAAAAGCTAGCGGTATTGGCGATTTCTCGTGACCAGTAAATCGTTTTTTTTTTTTGGTAACTAATTAGCAATTAATTAGTAACTAATTAGCAACTAATTCGAGTATATATTTTTTTAGATTTCGCTAACTTTGTTCAAATTTTTCCGCTAACTTTATATGTATAAAGCTAGCGGTATTGGCGATTTAGTACCACCTATGTCCCCAACATCCTTTATTCACCTTCCTGCACCTGTGCGCGCACACAGATGTTAATTATTTTAATTAATATAATTTGTAACCAACCATGTAGTAAATTAGTACTCGCTCTTAATTAATCAATTTCTTGGTAAGTTTGTAAACTATTTTAATTGTTTTCCCCACTGACACTTGTATTATAGGCCTGAAGATGGCAGTCATACTGAAACTAGTTGCCGTTCCCTTCCATTTTTTCAACTTCGATGATATATATTTTATGTGGTACTAGATTTTATTTTTTTACTCTAATATAACAATTTGTATCCAATTCACCTGAATTTACTCGAAATAATCATTGGGTTCATTTCCAAAAAAAAATGAGTGATTGCTTATTATTGTTGTGCGTTATGGTAGTAGAAAACAACCAACTTCCAATTTGTTGAGTTAATCGTTAATAACTTACACTCTTATTTCTAAAATTAATCGTACATTACATAATAAACAAGTCCAAAACAGTGTTGCCACATCAGAAAATCACTGTTTTGATAACACTATTGTTATCGCTATAAACGACCGAACAGAATACAGAATTGTTAGTCGTATTGTTAAATTTTATAACCATAACAATATGGTACATTCGCCAATAATTAAATAAGCAACTAACCACAAGGGTGTAGTAAATGCGACGACTACAAACCCCCACCCTGCTCCGTTTCTTCCGCATAATTTTTGCTATTTTTTACTCTTACCTATACTCATCTACTTAAGATTCACAAAAAAAAGTTTGTGCGGTCGGGAGAACTAAATTCCTTATGTGATTTACTATCTCTTTCCCTCTTTCTCTCTCTCTCTCTCTCTCTCTTTCCCTATTTTTCATTATTTTTTCCCTATTTTCATTATTTTTTTTCCATATTTTTCATTATTTTTTTTCCATATTTTTCATTATTTTTATCCATATTTTCCATTATTTTTTTCCATATCTTTCATTATTTTTTCCATTTCTCCATTATTTTTTCCACATTTTCCGTAATTTTTTTCTTCATATTTTTCATTATTTTTTTTTCACATTTTTCGTTATTTTTTTCTATATTTTTAGTTATTTTTTCCATATTTTCCAATATTTTTTTCCCTATTTTTCATTTTTTTTTTCTATTTTCTAATATTTTTTTCCCTATATTTTTCAATTTTTTATTCATTTCCTAGGATCGGTTCAAGTACAGTATAAAAGTACTCTTGACATTTTGTCGACGATATTCTCCCTCGTTTCCGAGATTTCGGCATTTTATTTTCAAAAATGATTTCTTTTCTTTTTTTTTTATTTTTTTCAACAAATTTCGGAAAAATACTTCAAATAATACTTGTTGAGCTATTTAAGTCCTAAATTTTCGTATTTTTCTTTTTTGAATATCTTTCACGGTTTCAGAGATATCGTTATTTTAAAATGATGACATTTTCGGAAAAACGATCCAGGAAAACCCAGAAGAAATTTTCCGATTATTCCTATTTTCAATAGCCTTCGTAACAGTACTTCAAGGTATCTTTTTCCCAAATTTGAAGCGATTTCATGTGGGTCGTAGTAAGCAACTCCCCATGGGGTCGTCGCTAACAAGATGCAAACAGAATCGACCCGATTGAGTGATTTTAAAAAAGTGAGGCTTGATGCCGATGTCGTAAACTTAGACAGATCAAAAATAATTCGCAAAATTGCAATTTACAGTTTATTTTTGAAATACAATTTGCTTCTATTACCTGCTATATAAACCGATAGATAGATGGCACAACTTCAATATGGCTTCCTCTGAAAGGGTCTATTCTGGATTTTTTTATTAAATTTATTTTCTAATAAAATCTGTGATAGAATAACTCACCTAATTTTTTGTGAGCTTGATTTGCGACTAAAAAGCCAAATTATGGTAAATTTTGAGTTTTAGCCTATATGGGCTGATAATCCAGTTCAGATGAATTTTCCCAGATATGAGTGATGGCTCATTTTTCACAGAGAGCCTTGATGAGTCGAATAAACCAGACCTCAAAAAATCTCGGTTAGTTTTTCAGATAGCGTAGACAAACAAACAAAAAAACGAACTGAACTGTATTTATATTGTTAGATTTACCATTACCATTACCATTTTTTTTGGTGGACAACTTCTATGGATACAAAATTTGTATCTTAAATCTGTTCATGAGAGCAGATATTTTCCAAATTTACTAATAAAACATGTATAAAAACATTAAATTTCATAACATAAATAATTGAAATTTATTACAAAAACTGTGTAACTGCACAAAATGCTTAAAAAATTTGTTGCAATTAAATGTTAAAATCTAGCATTTTTTCATTGAGAATGTCCGAAATTTGTAACTTATAAACACGTGTCTTATAACTTAGTTCTGCTGTTAAATTTGACGCAAAAAATGATATTTGATACTGGATAAAATGTGTATGAAATTTTGTAACGCCGTCCCTGCGTACGCACTGCTCTCCCTTACCATTCCTAACCCGTTCTTGCTGTTCACTTCAAAGCAAAGGGCGAACTTGTAAAACGTTCCGGGGATCTTACCTGCGAGTTTGGGTAATCCTTCACTATAGGGCAGCAGTTAACCCCTTTTATCCTGCCCTTTTGTGCCTTTGGCAGTCGGGATTTTTAGTAGGCAAAGGAGTTATGTATTATTACCCGCCACCCGCTGCTCGCCTTCCCTTTCTCTAGTCTCTTAAAAGGGAAATAATTCGGTTGTTAATTAATTCCGTAAAAATTAACTACTGCTTGGCGGGAGGCTAATGCGGACAAAACGTCTTTTGTGTTTTTAGGAGCAACAACTCAACAAAATTTATCGGTCTAATGAAATAGAGGGGCTTAAATTAAATTTATTTGTTTGAATGTTTTGTTGCCTTTTTTATATACGATAAAATTACGAAATGTCTAAAAAATATTTTCAATTTTACAACACGATCTTTCGTTGCTTCTATTTTTATTCATTTCTGTTACACGGACTTGCCCTTTTTTTATTACAAAAAGTAAAAAAAAATCTACACAATCCAATAAAATTTGCTTTTTAAAACTTAATAACTGTTCTAAAGGTTATCTTTTACCTGAGGGGTACTTTTTTGACTGGGGGAAGTACTCTTTCCGGGGGGGGGCTACTTTTTTCCTGTTGGGTACTTTTTTCTTAGTGAGATTAGTAATGTTTGTCCGTTTCTATATGTCATATATTTTCTTCCTTTTTTTCGTTCTATTTTTTGGTATCCTGGGGTGGATAATTACCCCCCTTTACCCCCCCCCCACATATATACGCCATTGCATGTAAACGAGCCAGATGGAATTGGTTGCGGATGATCCTCCAGAAGCAGATTATCCGGGAAGTGATTTCTTTTCTCTTTTTGTCCAAAATGTAGAAAAATGCATTGGTGCTTTTTTATTCAATTTTTTGCATTAAAAAATGCATTGTTGCTTTGTTCTCCAATATCCTGTATTCAAAAATGCATTCTTACTATGTATTTCAAATTCTTGTGTAAAAAATATGCATTCTCACTTTGTTTTTCAACTTTTTGTATGAAAAAAATGCATGGTTTCTTTTTTTTCAATTTCCTGCATGCTTCAAGAATGCTTTGAATTTCAAATTCTTGTGTAGAAAAATGCATTCTTGCTTTGTTTTTTTTTAATTTCATGTGTGGAAAAATGCATTCTCGCTTGAATTTCAAATTCTTATATAAATAAATGCATTGTTGCTTTGTTTTTCAATTTTATTTGTGGAAAAATGCATTTTTGCTTTGAATTTCAAATTTTTATATGAAAAAAATTTTTTTTTTTTTTTGTTTTTGTGTTTCCTGTGGGGAAAAATGCATTGTTGCTTTGTTTTATAAATTTCTGTGAGAAAAAAATACATTGTTGCTTCAGTTTTTTTTTGAAATTTGTGTGTGTAAAATGCATTTTTGCTGTTTTTTCCAATTTTTTGTGGGGAAAACTCTTGTTTTTTCTCCAATTTATATTTGAAAACTGCATTTTTGCTGTTTTTCTGTTAAATTGACTATTATAGTAACTCAACAATTTATCGTAAAATTAGGAATTCTGAATTTCAATTTGTGAAATTTAACTGTAAAAATTGTATTCTTGCTTCTTTTTTCAAATTTAACTATGGAAAAATGTATTCTTGCGTCTTTTTTTCAAATTCGAGTGTCTAAAAATGCATTCTTGCGCATTTTTTTTTTCAAATTCAACTGTAGAAAAATACATTCTTGCTTCATTTTATTCAAATTGAACTGTGGAAAAATGTATTCATGCTTTTTTCCCAATTCATGTGTGATTTTTTCTAGCCCTTTTTAGAGTTTTCTCCTAACTTTCGTGAAAAAATTTATTTATTTTTGTAAACATTTTCACTTTTTATTTGCTTTTTCCTTACTTTCGTTTTTATTGGACGAATTTTAGAAAAAAATTTCCCTATTGGAAACTGTGGGCATTTCTATATCATTCTTACCCGATTTTCTACTGAAAAAAACTTTTCGGCGTTTATTTCTTTGATTTTCTGGAGTTTTCCGGAAATTTTCCTTCACTTTTTTCCGGATCTGTTTCTAAAATTGTATCTAAACTTTCATTTGCGATTGTTATTATCAGAATGATTATTTTCTCCTAACTCTGGCGATGAAAGAATCTTGTGAAACAGGTTGTACACAAGGGCGTAGATAACTTTTTTCCTGGGGGCGATGGTAATTTATTTTTTGGAGGGGCGGTAATCAAACTTTTAAACAAATATTTTGAAATAGTAAACGCTTCATTATAATTGTAGTTTACCTTTCTGAGTAGATAGAAGTCATCTCATTAGGGTTGGGTACACCAGATAACAAAATAAGTTAAAATATACAATTTATTTTAATTTTTTTTTAACTTCAACGCCTTCATTGCTTTCTTCTAAATATTTAACCAATATCTTTTATTTCCATTGCTTTGTTTCTGCTACTTTCTCATAACCATGCTTCTCTTTTTAAATTATTCTCAGTGTCTTATGATTTTATTGAGGAAATGAAAATACTTTAATTTTACTTTTTTTTTTATTTTTATTACTCCTTCATTCTTATTTTACAACATTCCAATTCCAATACATCTAATATCTACTAACAAATTCCTTTCTATTCTGGGACAATCAAAATTATTTTGATCGTTATTTTTCTTCTAACAACCTTCTTCTTTTTTCTAATACCCAAAATTTCTACCTACTGTTAATTTTATTTCCAATTCCTATCCATTTTCTTTTATTTAAACCAATCCCTATTTACTATAATATTTTATAACAAATATTATACAGGGTATAACAATTTTCATAACAATTACCCAAAATTACAGGGTATAACAAATTTCATAACAATATGTTTGTCCGTTTCTATATTTCATATATTTTATTTCTTCTTTTCGTCCTATTTTTTGGTATCCTGGGGGAGGGGGGTGTAATTACCTCTTTACCTTGCCCATATCTATGACAGATTCGTCAAAAAAATTATTTTAATTTAATATTTTTTACAAAATATTGTTTGTTACTTTTTGAGCGATTTAAAATCCAAAATATTAACTTTACTTGATATTTGATGTTCGTATACAAAAAAAAAACTTTTGGTCTGCCTTTTTTTCATAAAAATCGTGTAATTTGAAGACATTGTTTTTAAACGACAAAAAAAATTACTTTTAATTTGTTATAAAAGTTTACCTGAAACTGAAACTTCAAGATCGTTTTTTTTTTCAAGAAAAACTATTAAACGAAGCAATTTTCTCTCAACTTCATCGTCGAAGTTAAGTTAACAAGCATCGGAAAAGTGGAGACAAGTTTTTCTCCTGCGATAATCATTATTTCAGTAACCTTTATTAAAACTTCGAAAAAGATCGCATAAAAACTATATATCAAAAGCATATCCCCGATTCTAGTGGCCATATAACCCTCTCTAAGGCATATAAAAATTAATGAAAATTGCTATGCAAGTACTTAGGCCAGTATTAATAGAATCCTTAAAAAAAATTTAATATGTCAAATATATGATAATTAAAATCTTTCCTACATTAGCATTTAATATGTTAATTGTTTTATTATAACAAAGTACTTGGAATCATATTTAACCCCTCTTTATATACTAAAATTTTGAATAAAATTTTTTAGTTTAATCTGTTGAAACCGGACTAATATTCAATGGCTATCTTGTCCTACGATTTTTGCTGATAGTGTCGGTCGTTTTTTTTTCGGTTTTTGTCTAGTGGGTCCATTACAAGATTATTATGTGCCAAGTCACCGAAAGAATATTGTTATTGGATCCTTCCTCTCAAGGACTAGACTTATATTTATGAACCCGTCTTGGTGACAGGATATATTCATTGAATTTAATTGAGCAAAAAGTATCTGAAAGTTATGTTACAATTTGAATTTTTAACGCCTTTCAGCAGATTCCTATCTGGTTGTATAATCGATTTCAGCTCCCTTGAGAAATGTAGTTTTCATTGAAAAGAGCTTTAGTTTAATTTTTTTAAACTAAACTATAATTGGATATGTAAAAAACCAAAATTTTCCAGTTGAAAATTTCTGGTTGATACGAATTTTTTTCTTTTTGATTAAAAGAAAAACGCTATAAGTGATTATAAAAATAGTAAAATAAATTATATTACTTTAAAAAATATGTTGGGTAGATAAACAGTAGATACTTTCAACAACAAATTTATTCACTGAATCAATAACGAATGAATAACCAATCAAAAATGACCCCTCTCAAAGAGATAGTAACCTATATATGCAAATACAACAATAAACATTTCCTGACCTATGAGCAATGGCCGTCATTCAACCTGTCGGCGTTACCTTGCTATATCACGTTACGTGTAACTCACGTCTCAATCTTTGGGGTTTATTAAGTAAAAATTTGGTTAAAATTAACCCTAGGTTATAAAAATAACCGGATGTTATTTTAAATTTTATACTCTGTACAGATTTGGGTTAAAATTTTAACCGCATAGTTATAAATAACTTTTAACCTAGTGGTTAAAATTAACTACAACGTTACAGAATAGACCCCTTTATATTGTTTAAATTATAACTTGTTTAATGAACTGCAATATATTATTATTTAAGGTTATTCTGTGTGGCCCAAAAGGCATCACAATAAAATGACGTGGTATATATTAGACATGTATTAATTACATTTTGCACGACTTATATCTAACAACTAACTGTTTTAATCAGGGTTGGAAAATATCATGATATTTATATAAATATCATATCACATGATATATATCTGATATATATCGGATATATATCATTTTTTTAATTTAATTATTTAATTAAAAAACCGTATTGTTTCTTGCACAAACTAAATTTTAACACAAACACATTAACAAAAACCTATATTCTAAACAACAAAACTGTTTATTCTAATTCAAATTAAAAATAAAAAACAAAAATAATTAAAAATAAACAAATATCACTAGCCTTATTTTTTTTTGTGTTAAAATACAGTCAAAATATTGCCAAACAGAATGCTTTGGTTTTGGCATAATATTGAATAAAAATCAGAACTAACTTAACACAACAATCAACACAAACAGGAAACACAGAAAGGATTATTTGCAGTGTTACCGTTTTCAATAAACCGTATTCTACCAACATTTCAATAATAAACTAGCAAAATCTACTATCTAAATATAACCTGTGTATTAAAAAAAAAAGAAAATATAACACTATTTATATTTATTTTATTAAAAGAAATCTTGACTATCTAAATCTAACCTGTCTATTAAAAAAATAAAATATAGCTTTCTCTTTCCACTTAAAACTTATTCTCCACTACGTTCCCTATTGTTTTCCACTTTCCCCTATTTTTTTATTCCACTCTTTCCACTTCTTTTTTTCCACTTTTTTTTCTACATTTTCTCCTATATTTTTTACTAACTTCTTTGTGTCATACTTTTTTGTTTCACTTTTTCACGTTAAAACTTTTTTCTATTTCTTTCCCAATTTTTTTCACTTTTCCCCTACTTTTTCCACTTTTTCACTATTTTTTTTTTATATTTTTAACTTTTTTCCACTTTTTCGCCCCGACTCATTTTTTCTCCTCTATTTTTATTATTTCAATTTTTTTCTGCAATTTTCCCACCGTCCTTTTTCCCCCCCATTTTTTTGTTTTAGATATTTTTTTACATTTTTTGACCAACATTTTTTAGTTCAAAACTTTTTTCCCCTTTTTTCCTAACTTATTCTTTTTCCTGTTTTTTGGTAATTTTCTTATGTTTCCAACTTTTTTCCCATTATTCCCCCACCCACTTTTCCCCTACTTTTTTCCATGCTTTTTTATGCCACCCTTTCCTCTACTGTTTTCCACTTTTTCTCACACATTTTTTTACTAATTTCTTTGTGTCAAACGTTTTTTGTTCCACTTTTTCCCCTTAAAACTTTTTTCCTTTTCTTCCCCTATTTTGTCATTTTTCCCCTACTTTTTTATTTTATCCTTTCACCTACTTTTTTATTCTGTCCTTTTCCTACTTTTTCCCACTTCTTCTAATAAATTTTTGACTAATTTGTTTGTGTAAAATTTTTTTCTTCAACTTTTTCTCCTTTAATCTTTTTTTTTTCACTTCTTTTCCAGTTTTTTTCACTTTTCTCCTATTTTCTTCCACTTTTCCATACTTTTTTATTCCGCACCCTTTCCCCTACTTTTTTTCACTTTTGCTCCTACATTTTTTACTAATTTCTTATTTCTTTGTGTCAAACTTTTATCCACTTTTTCACTAATTTTTTTTATAATTTAAAATTTGAAACTTTTTTTACCAATTTTTCACCTACTTTGTTTTCCACTTTTCGCCCCAGCCTTTTCCCCTACGTTTTTTTCCACTTTTCGCCCCAGCTTTTTTCCCCTACTTTTTTAGTTTCAAACTTTTTCCCTAATTTTTTATATATATAATCTTTGATTTTTATTTCTAATTTTCTCCCTCTTCCTTTCTATCAGTACCAATGGGGTGGTAAGGGGAAAGAAGAAAGTAATTACTCAAAAAAAGTGATTTTTTTCGTAAAAAAGTGGAAATTTTGACAGAGACTGACAATAATGAGAAAAATGGGTAATTTTAGAAAAAAAAGCGGAAAACGGTAGTAATTTCAAAAAAAGTGACTAAATTTGAATGAAAAGAGGGAAAATTTAAGACAAAAAAGTTCGAAAATTTGAAAGAAAAGAGGGGAAATTTTGGTGGAAGAGGGGAAATTGAGAAAAAATAACAAAAATCAAAAACCAAGAGATAATTTTAAGAAAAAAATGGGGTAATTTTAGAAAAAACGGGGTAATTTCAGGAAAAATTGAGAGAAAAGAGGGGAAATTTGAAACAAAAAGAGACAGTATTTGAGAGAAAAGAGGGGAAATTTTGAAGGAAGAGGTTTTATGATGAAAATAAGGGATAATTTTCAGAAAAAGGGGTAATTTTAGAAAAAAGAGGTATTTTCAGAAAAGTGACAAAGTGAAAAAAAATTTTGGACAAAAAAATTAACACCCTCATTTTTTTTTAAAATCTACTAATTTAGTAGGAAATCTACTGAAAACGGTAACCCTGATTATTTGGGATAGAGGATAAGTAAAAGCAATAACAAAATAAATCGTGGCGAAGCTGGGCTGGGAATCCCAAAGTCGGCGCGGGGATGCTTGCGCAACAGCCGAATAAATCGCTACTGATATTATACTTTTGTACAAGAGCGTATTGAGACATTTTCGGATGTTTAAAATGGTGGAAAACATTTTTAATTTAATAAATAAAATTATCGATTATATCGGATATAAATATCGGATATATATAATGATACATATCATTTGATATATATCCTACGAACCATGGTTTTAATATGAAGTTTTTTTTAGTAAACAATTTTCACTTTTTTGTTTTAATACAAAAATTCCAAGCTCTTATGAACCCTAATACAAAATACCGTTAATTATTATAAACAATATAATTATAACGACAATCATGGGTACGTGAGTACCTAAAAAGGGAACGAGCCAAAAAAAAATAGAAAAAAATATATTTTCAATTTTTCCCATTTTTTCCTATTTTTCCTATATTTTTAATTTAAGTAATATATTTTCCTGTAGTGAAACGTTAGTTTATAAATAAAGTATTTTAATAATCATGAAAACTAGAATTTAAGATTTTTTACTTTTATTATGACATGTCACAATTATTTAGATTCACTGGAACAGGTGAATCACATAGACGTGATACAATTTCTGACAAGAGACCCACTAAACTAATAAACATGTCATCCATCAACATGTTGGGTGTATTCCGCTGTTATAATTTTTGGCAACGATTCATTTCTATTTCTGTTTAATATAATTAAAATTTACTCCCCCATATATAATATTTCTTATATAAATATCAACATCATAGTTGAAAGTATATATTTTTACAAAATCCAAAGACAAATCTGTTAAAGATCATCCTTGAGGGTATATTGTCGTCCTTTTTGACGTTCACAATTCCCTAAGGATAGTCCTTAAAATGAACATAAAGCCGATTTAAGGTGGGAAACATTTTTATTTAGGAATTTACTGGAAATTTTTACAAATCTCTTTTTATTAACTTTTTGGTAAAAATATATTGATCTGTATATTTCACATATTTTTAATTTAATTAAGGACTAAATTTTTTAGGACTATTCTTTTATTTCAAGAAAATTTTCTTGCTACCAAATAACTCTGGTGTACTACAGGGCAGTGTTTTGGGTCCTTTACTCGCCAAACATCCTAATGGGAACACATTCGCTGATGACACACACATCCATAATGAAAATTTACGAGCACATTCACTCTTACAAGAATATCTACACTCTTTTGAACGGTGGCTCAAAAAGTGGAACAAAAAAATAAACAAGATCAAATCTAACCATGTCTCATTTATTCTAAGAAAAGACCCGTGTCCTTCTATTTACTTAAATAACACAAATACTACATATTACATCCGTAAAATACTTGGTACTCCACTTGGACCATAAATTAAACTTTAATCAGCACTTAATTAAAATAAATCGGTCAAGTGCGTGTCGGACTTCGCACATTTGGGGTTCCGTACAAAATGTAGAATATAAGCCAGCTGTGCAGTGGCAGGATTCTTAAACGACTTTTTAAAATTTTAATCGAACTAATAAGTCAAAAATACTTGGTAAAAAGATTTAAAGAAGTGAAAAGAAAAATAACCTGGCGCATGTGTATTCGGTTCGACAAAGAAAAAAAATTATGAAAATCACAATCCGCACATTAACAAATTTTAAAATGCAACGAACAAATTTGTTAATATCAGCGTAACCGACAAAGATAGAAAAAAAATTATAAAATGAAAAATGCGTTTTTTAATAAAACTAATATGATTGCACAGATAAAAAAATAAAATATCGAATATCACAAATCGCATAAATACAAAGGTACGGAACCCTGAAAATGAGGGAATGTTAATGAAAAAATTATTAATATATTGGTATTTGTTAGTAAAATATACATAACAATAAACATTATCACCAAATTTCAAGTTCATAGGTCAATGGAAAGTTAAAAAATACTTCTTAACAAAATGTAAAAAATACTGACTTGGGCGGCTTCTCATGCCTACATTTTACAATATTTTTTAAAACAAAAAATTTGGCTTTTATCTACTCAATGAGTTGTATTCAACGATGCCTCACTCGATGGGGTAGGCCAAATTTTTTTTTCAGCGCCCCCCTTTAGCTGTATGGGAGCCCCCCTTGAGAACATTTAAAAATATTTTTTATAGTTCATATGGCTTTGGGTCAACAAGACGCATATACTGTGAAAGTTTGAAGACTCTAGCTTGAACGTTTTAGCTGCTAGACCGGTGTGACAGACGGACGGACGGACACCCCCCGAGTGAGAGCAATAGGGTTCCGTTTCGACCCTTTGGGGTACGGAACCCTAAAAAATAAAATAGCAAAAACTAAAACACAAAGATCTATACTGGCTAATCAGGAGGAAGTCATCTCTGACAATTGAAAATAAAACTCATATGGACTTATGGACTTCAGCTCTTGGGCTGCTCAAATCAAATCAAAAATACTGCGAGCAATTGTTGACAATAACAAATGAAATGATTCCCAACGACTTAAAGGTACTAACTATACAAGAAATTATACACGAAAAATGCGTCCACCATAAAAATTTAGAGGACCACCCAAACCCCATAATGTAACCGCCACTGGATCAGGATATAACAAGCCGAATATTAAGAATATAGTCAGCTGACCTTTAAAAAGGAATAAGACCAACAAATTGATTTATAGAATACTCTGTATTTTGATTGTTAATTAAAAAACAATTGGTTCATTCCTAAATTGGTTTTATTTCTATGGTTTTTAGTAGCGTTGTGAGTCGGACGCATATGGAAATATTTTCAGCCGGAACAAGAGTACCTCCCCTCCCGTTTTTGAGGATGCTAAACTCGATGGCTGCGTTGGGATTGCACTTTGGAGTTGCGCAAATTCTCAAAACTGCCACAAACCACCCCCTAGAAGGGTTAAATGCGCTTCAAGAGGTTTCCCTGCAGAGAAACACAATAACCCCTTGTTTTCGTGGATGCTGAACACAGTGGTGGTGTTGAATATCGGTTCCGACTCCTTCCAACCCCTCCACCGGCCCAATATTCGTCCCCGAAAAGGGTGAATTTTTATTTTTTTTAAATATCAGGAAATATATTCCTCCCAGTTTTCAAGAATGCTCAGGACGGTGGTGGCGTCCGATCTCTGAAAACCCCTCCTCCGACCAATACTCGCCCCCGAAAGGGCGACTTTTTTTGTTTTCGGCATTTCAGCGGCAAATATATTTCTCTCCGATTTAGAGGATTCTGTGTATGGGAAAAATAATCGCATTTCTCATCTTGGTTGTAACGGTCTTTCTTGATCATCTAGCTGGAAAAATATGATCATATACCGACAGCAGGTCTACTGAATACGCTTGAAAAAAGATGAAGTGATTGATGGGAATTACAGGGATTGGACTCGTTTAAAAAAAATTATCCACACTCACCGTGTTCAGCATTCTCGAAAACGGGGAGGGGGATATACATTTTCCGCGAATATAAAAAAAAATCACCCTCTCAGGAGCGAGTATTGGTCGGTGGAGAGGTTGGAAGGGGTGGGAACCGATATTCAACACCACCACCGTGCCCAGCATCCTCGAAAATAAGGAGAAATTGTGTTTATCTGCAGGGAAACCTATTGAAGTTTAACCCCTCTAGGGGGTGGTTTTTGGTAGTTTGGAGGGGTTTAGCAACCTCAAAGAGAAAATCTAACGCCGCCATAGTGTTGAGCATCCTCGAAAACGGGGGGAGGAGGTACTCTTATTCCGGCTGAAAATATTGCCATATTTCGGCCTTTTTTCCGACTCACACTGTCAGTCACTGTAGACTTCTAGACAGCCGGGATTACACAGTTAAAATAAAGTATCCTACTTTTTTTGCAGTGTACACTGATTGATATTAAAACGTCATATTTTATTGGAAATGCTGATAAATTATTTGAGAAATAATAATTTGACAAGAAAATTAACAAAATTATTACCTCGGTTATAATAATTGGGACATGAAAAAAATCTAATGACTGGCGAAAAAAGACTGGTTCTTGAGTTATCGTCTCCACATCCACCCAAACCCACAGTGATGAATTTTTTTTCACTTAATCGTGTTTTGGGTGTCTTAAAACGCCGAGAAAAGTTATTTTAATGAAAATAAATGAAAATAAACGAAAATAAATGAAAATAAATGAAAATGAATGAAAATAAATGAAAATAAATGAAAATAAATGAAAATAAATGAAAATAAATGAAAATAAATGAAAATAAATGAAAATAAATGAAAATAAATGAAAATAAATGAAAATAAATGAAAATAAATGAAAATAAATGAAAATAAATGAAAATAAATGAAAATAAATGAAAATAAATGAAAATAAATGAAAATAAATGAAAATAAATGAAAGCAAAAAAAAATTCAAATTTTTTTCATGATTTTAATACGTCCAGTGCTGACCGAAGTAATTACCCAATTAAGAATAATATAATAGTATGGTGGGTGTTGGTAATTTGGTTCCCAACAGGTATTAAATAAAAGGTTGGTACCTGATAGCTGTTATCAATACCTAAATTGGTTCCCAAACCCGTAATTGAATAAAACTTAATTAATTGGAAATACTTATCCTTATTTCCCTTCTTTAGGCAATTACAGTTATGGGGGTGTGATTTTAGTTCATTTATTTTTATTAGTTGATAGGGACATTTTATGTTTTCACTCTATTGTTTTCGCTTGTGTTTAAAGTTGTTGAGTTGTGAATTATTTCAACAATATTATTTTCTACCATGAATCCCGAAATAATTTTGAGTGCACAGGGAAAAGTGTTATTAATAATTATTGACTTTAAAAATGATTTTCAAATACATCTGATATTCCATTAATTTTTTCGTTGTTACTTACTAAACACACAGAAACATATTTTTTTTTAACTTTATAATAAATTGTGAAGATAATTGTGTTAGATTAAGAATTTCAAAAATCGCTATTGAGCCACTCACACTGTCAAACAAATTTTTTCCTTTAACGCAAATAATTGGATGCCGATTTCACCTTAGCCTGTTCTGGTATAGAAAAATTTAAGAATAGCCGAATATAAAAAAGAAAATTCTGAAGTTGGTAGACTGGTAGACTGACTTTTTTAAGTCATGATGATATTGATGACTATTTTGTTTTTGATATGCTCGCAATAGATGAAAATGTACAAAAATATTCAGATTATTTAGAGATAATTATGTTTCAGAAGACTATCTTTTCCGCCTTCCGTTTGGGCTCATGTGAATATCATTACTAAAATACATGACGGTAAAGTTAAAAACCGTCAAAGTTTACAGCAAATTTTTTTTCAAAAAACGATATAAACGAAATTAAATTTTATTAAATGCGTTTCTTTTAGCTGTGATTTTGTGTAAGATTGAAATAATCAATATATATCATAATACGTTATTTTTAGGATAAGAATTAAAAATCTATGTTGGACTTTCTATATAAATAAATATATGTAGTAAATATTGCCTGTTAATCCGTTTTAGGTACTTAAATACCGGGGAACCGATTTACACATATCGATCAGGTAAACGAAAAATTACGGGAACCGATTTACATATTATTTTTAACACTCGTTAATTTGGGAACCATTTTATATGTAACCAGTATGGTATAGCGCAACGTGCTCAAGTCATCTCTCGTGAAAGAGAAATTTATACATTTTTGATCGCAAGAGTTGTCCTATTTTTTATGAAACGTTAAAATAATATCCCATTTTTAGGATCTCGCAGTTATTTTAAAAGCTGTAATTTAAATATTATTTACTTTTGTAAATAAAATGTGAGATTATATTTAGAATTTGTTTATTTCTCAAAAAAGTTTATAAAAATGAATTTATTTATTTTAGAATTATTTCAAAAATAAAATGTATACAGATTTTTTCATGAGATGCGAGTAAATTTTAAAAAGTGTTTAGTAATTATAAAAAATCTGTATACTTTCCGGCATTATTTGCTTTTATCCCTCGAAGAGAAAACAAAGGAAAAAAAACGGCATTCGTAACGGTCGGAGATGAAGCCTTCGGGGATCCAGAGTTCGAGCCAGAAATCCAAATGCGAGCAATTTCTTAATCCCAGAAGAAATCGTTCGTGCATTTTATCGTCGAAAATGCGATTTATCAGTCGAGTCGACTCGATACAGCCAGCCACCAGCCACTTCTTGTCTGCCCTCGTGTCTGCCTGACCCATTAACACTCTTAGACCCAGAGAAATTACAGTCAAACTTGATTTTGCTCAGACTGATGTACACTTGATTGCCCGCTTTTTGCCAGTTCTTCGATAAATGGTTGGATAACAGGCTTTTTTATTTACTATAGATGATTTTCACGACTTCTGAATTGGGTATGCTTGGTTACAAAATACTTTAGATCATTTATGCATATATTCTTAAAACTCGATTAACTTAAAATATTAAAATCAAGGATTATTTTTCAAGAAATACTAAAGAGTTAATACTAAGGATAACATTTTTCTATTTGTATACTTGGTACAGCATTAAAGCTTGTTAATTTATTATTATTAAATTAAAAAAGTTGAAGATGGTCTTATCCAAACGGGTTTTTTTCTACATCATTTTGATTCCGTCTTTTTCTATATTACTGAAACCGTGCCTGAAATATAAAATTACTTCCTAGTTTTTATTTTTATTTTTTAATCATCACTGTATTAAATTATTTAAAACATCTTGATAACTACTATACAAGACTGGACAAACTATTATTTATTTAACAATTTGATACTTATATGGATTTTCCTAAAGAGAAAATAGAGTTTAGCCGCTCGGTATTTTCTCGCATTCGGAAGCAGCGCATGTTGTTTATTGTTGATCATTAAAGGGGCCCACAAAATTATTGCCTTTAATACGGTTCTACATGCACTGCATTTAAGGATGCAATTACAATTTTTCTAGGTGTTATAAATATTTTTAACTTTTAATGAGATTTTTTTCTTGATATATTTTATATTTAGTTTTAGCTGGTTTTCTGAATTAACTGATAAAGCATTATTTTATCAACTACAATTTTCAAAAAATCGAAAAAAATTATGGCTCAGAAGGTGCTTTAGGGCTCTAATAATGATATACTAAAAGATCTAAGGCGACAAAAATGTCTAATTGTATAAATTTTCAATTTTCGCAGATTAAAAGTATACCAGGTGTCCACACTAAAATTTAATATTGAATTATTTCTTGCGTTTTTAAAGATAACAACAAGAAATTTTACGTGGTTTTTTAAGATATAGGGGGACAACGAACAGTGTATCTAATACCGCTCCATATTATCACCTGCCGTTCCAGCCGCCCCCACTCCAAGATTTTAAATAACACCCTGTATTTTTATTTTGTTGATTTTGAAAGAACGCAATTTTCTCGATAAACCTATGTGAAAAAACCAGTTACTTACATTATGAAATTTATGAGATATTTAAATTGAAGTGTTTCAGGATATCATAAATTATTAACACTGAAAAATTATTAACTTGGAAATGGAAATAATTAAATAGACTTAATTTTTATTTAAATATAAACGATTAACAGTTTGAGCATTTAATGTAACTAAATGTTGTGAATAAATCAATATTAAGTTTTCGTGTGGATACCCTATAATACGATTTTACAGTACTGAAAACTTTAAATGCATCTTTCTCGAATTTTTTTCTACTACAGTGCGTAAAGTACTTACTTTACACACGCTGAGGAGTGCGTAAAGTTTTACTTTTTTCACTAGTACGTAAAGTAAAGTAAAATTTTCAAAATACTTTTTTACATGTGCAACACATATTTTCAATATTTTCAATATCCTTATGTTTCTTATCTTGTCAAGGTTCTATGTGCCAAAAATAAACTGGTTAACTTCAAGATTTTATAAAATAGCTTGTTAACCTCTTGCATGCGAAATCTATTTTTGTACATAAAAATTATGGTAGTAGAAAAAATATTGTATGCAACTAGTGTGTAAAGTGCCTTTTTTCACTCATGTGATTGTCGCACGAGCCAAAGGCGAGTGCGACAAAATTCACATTCGTGAAAAAAGTATCACTTTACACTCTTGTTGCATAAATAACTATTTTTGAGTTGGCCGGAAACATAACTCGAACAAATACCCTCTATTTAAAATTGCTTTATTCTACAGCGACGCCCAGTTGGTGTGGCCAAATCCAAAAAAGTGGCCAAAAATCTGAAACTTCTGAAACTCGTACAATATCAGCTGTTTAATACAGAAAAAATAGTGAAAGAAACCACTTCTCAAAATTGGGGTTGTTTTGGGGGTCAAAGTTTTAAATAATAAAATAAAATTCTAAAACTCTGAATTTGTATAAACTTTCAGTTGAAAATCAACGTAAAAATACTAATAAAATTGCATCTTTTGAAATATGTTTTTAGAGGGTGGTTGAAATTAAAATACAGAGGGACAGTGAAGTTAAATAAAAGCTTGTAATAAAAATCTGAAATATGCGAACATTTTTTTTACTTCACTAGATTTATAAATCTATATGGAACACTTATAACAAAAAAATATATTTGAAACTCATTGAGAACATCACTAGAGGATAATTTATTTTTTAAATTCTGTTTGTTTTTGGTAATACAATTTTTAACTGTTTAAAACAAAATCTTGTTTTTTTTTAGTAATAAGTAAATACTTACGTCCTGAAACAGAATCCATGTTAAAAAATAAATCTAAATAACAGTAGTAGTATGATCACATAAAAGAAAATAATAAATTTATTCAATTTGTAAATATTAACCTATAAACTATTTTTTCTAGAAATGAATCGGTAATAAATAAAAAACTTGATATCTATTATTTTTTAGATTTTTAATCGGTAGTTTCAGGCCTTAATATAATTGTTGTTTTAATTAGGGGTTGTTTAAAAAAAATGGTTAAATCTGGGCGCCAGTATATTCTTGAATTTATTTTAGAGTTCCGACTAATACATAAATGATATAAAATGTTGCACTTTTCTATTTTTACATCTCAAAGTTTCAGTCCAGTTGTATCTTAATAAATGAAATCAGAAGTTGCATTGTTCTATTACTTTCTCGACCCACCTCCTAGAAGGGAAAGTATTGTGAACGAGCTAAAAAAAAATTTCGAGATAAAAACGGAAATATCCATTTTCGGGTGCCCTGAGACGATTAAGACCATTTTCAGATGGAAGTCTGTTGTCTGTCTGTGTGGTTTAGGGATTTGGGTTACCCGTCAGAAGAACCCACTAGTTTTCGTGTGACATCTGTCAAACGGAAGTATCACTATCAAAAAATGACAGATGAAATATGTCAAGAATTGGACATGCAATATTTCATTTGAAAGCCCATGAAAAACTCTATACAGAATAATCAAAATTATTTCTCCAACTGTCACCTGTCAAAAATAAAAAAATGTCAAAATTTGAAACTTTAGCATTAAATATCTGAAAAAGTATTCGTGGATACTAGGTCGGGAAAGTTCCACGAATAAAATTTCAAATATATTGAAAAAGTAAAATATTAATTAAAAAAATATCGACGCCAATCCAATTGATTTTTTGATGTATTTAGAAACAATTGACAAAAAAAATCCGTCCTTCCTTTTTTTATGGATTTATGAAAACTCAAAATTAAACGTTACTTGTTTTATTAACACATTGACTGCCAACTATCAGATAATTAGTAGTCAAACTACAAGATATCTCGTAGTTGGCAGTCAACGTGTTAAAGATAAAGAGTAAAATATTTTATGAATAAAATTTGGGCTTTTTTTTTGGTTTCTTTTGAAAAAATCAGATGTGGCCAGCACATGACCTCTCGCCATTTTTGAATCAAAAATTTACAGGTTGACACAAAAAAGTATGAAAAAAAATTATATTTTTGTAAATCTGGCAACGATGGCAAAAGTTTAGAAAATTTTAATAAGATGAAAATAAACTATAGGGTATACAAAATATATGTGTAAAACTTAATTGCCGTTTTGTATAATAATGGCGTCATCACCCATAGCAACTGCCACTTCCGGTTGTGCGATTGGCACCAAAATCTAATCAGATCTAATCTAGGGTATCAGAATCCTGTATGCAAAATTTCAAATTTTTTTATTCAGTAGTTTTTGAGTTATCGTTACTACAACATCCATCCAAACACACACACACACACACTAACACACTAACACACACACACACACAGACATCATCGCGAAAATATTAAAATCGTATTCTAGGGACCCCAAAACGTGTTTATCAATTGAAAACTCACTACCCAATTTTTAGCATGATTCCTATACCTCTCTTATCTGAAGGGCGAGAGGTAAAAAAAACTTATCTTGTTTTTCTTTACAAGCCAGTTTCTTCCAGGGCGTTCCTAATCCAAAAAGTAGGCTCTGTATCCGAGAGGAAAAAATGTTCTTAATCCAAAAAGTAGGTTCTGGATTCGAGAGGAAAAAAAACGTTCCTAAAAGTTCACATAGAGTAAATATAAGACATTAAAATCCTATAAATTACCGGATTTTGTGGTCTCTGTTTTTTTTAAATATTTAACAATGATAGTATTAAAATGAATATATATGAATTTTTAGATCAAAATATGAAATATAAAAATTAAAGCGAATTAAATTTTAAGACAATCTGTAAAAACAAGTTAAAAATAGATTCTCTTTTTGTAATTGAAGAATGAAAGATGTTATAGCGTCGAAATAATTAATAATGATAACAGGGGAAATAAGTGAAAATATAATATAATAAAAAAATCTGATGTGGCCAGCACATGACCTTTCGCCATTTTTGAATCAAAAAATTACACGTTAACACAAAAAAGTATGAAAAAATTGACTTTTTTGTAAATCTGGCAACAATGGCAAAATTTTTGAAAATTTTAATGGTAAGAAAATATACTATAGTGTATACAAAGTATATGTATAAAACTTTATTGCCATTTTGTTTAGTAATGACATCATCACTCATAGCAACTGCCACTTCCGGTTGTCCGATTGGCACAAAACTCTAATCAGATCTAATCTAGGGTATCAGAATCCTGTATGCAAAATTTTCAATTTTTTTATTGTGTAGTTTGAGTTATCGTTACTACAACATCCATTCTAACACACTAACACACCCATACACACACACAGACATCATCGCGAAAATATCAAAATCGTATTCTAGGGACCTTAAAACGTGTTTATCCATTGAAAACTCACTACCCAATTTTTAGCATGATTAATATACCTCTCTTATCTAAAGGACGAGCGGTAATAAAAACTAACCCTAAATGTTAAAGGGAACAAAAGAAATTTTCAATACGCGATATAGACTATAAGTTGATTGTTGTGACTGATGAGGTGAAAGAAAGATTTTTAGCATGGAAAAGGCATTTTATAGTCAGTAACAATAGGAGAGGGAAATCAAGAGAAGTTGAGAAGGGACATGACACGAGGTAATTAAGAAGAGATATCAAGCGAGTCTGAAATTAAAATATACTGCGCAGAAGAAGAATGAAAATATAAGGCGACGTAGGAAAAAAAACGTAACAAGTCCAGTCCAGATTGTAGTTTGTAACTTTCTTAATCAATCTTAGCCATTTTTTTTTCTTGTCAACTCTAGTTATAAATGCCTTTAATAAAATCTCAGTGTAGTAATAAAATATGGAATAGTATTAGTTCCTAATACAGGCTAATTTGTTTACGTTGTTCAGCCACACAAAGGAGCTATTTTAACTGGATATTCGAGCTAATAACATTTTGTCGATGACAATTTATGTGGCAGAAATTCATATGAAACAATCCCCATTCCGGTCGTTTTCAGCGTGGGAAAATCAAGATAACTGTTTATTTGTTCGAAATTAGCATTTATAGGAATCTCAGGAAATGTTATATGTGTACACCGTGAGGATTTTAGATTTTGCAAATCCGTTTTATGCAAATTCGAAATCCACTTCGGCATACATCCAATTAAAGTTAGATTTATTTACGATTTTAAAGAAAAATATTTTTTAATAAAGAATTTTTGTTTATTTGGAAAAACATTGAAGAAAAATTCATTTCCAAACTTATTATTACCCATGTAATTTTTCATGTAGAAAAGTAATATCAGTGAAGTATTAAAATTGGGAAACAAGAATGTTACAAACAATAACGAAATTCTCGGTCTGACGTAAATTCCACGGTTTTTAAGAAACATTAAAGACCTTAAAAGAGGGTAATTTTCCTTAAATGGGAAATAAGAAACACGATAATAAAACAAGTAATCACGACTTTTTACAAAACTGGAAAATTTTTCTTTATAATTGTTTCTCTAAGTAATAGAATGACTGGAAGAATTTTCGTGGAATTTATGCTAATCAAGTTTATTATAAAGTTGCTTTCTTTTAAACACGAATAAGTAAAAAAATATTTCAATATTTTATATTTGCTAACTAAATAAATCAAGGAATTTAGATTTTCATTGAAATATAAGATACAAATTCTATTAACAAAAATATTAATATTAGTTGTGGCTTATTTAGAAATGAATTGGTAAGAATAATTAATCCTAATTTGTCAGGCTTATCCTCCAGTATAATTTTTCACTTGATGTAATATCGTATTATTCATAATTCATTCTATGATTGGAATCAATTTGGTGGGTGGGCCGAATTAAGCCCAAAAATGAGCTCGGTAAATTAGGATCAATTCTTCTTACCAGATAAGTCAATTTGTAAATTTGTCTTTCCTCGTCCTCAGGTACAATTTCGTACTTGGTAGGCTATTTTATAAAAGTAAATTGATGTAGATTATAAAACTTTAAGTGCGATAAATCTAACTTATAGTAGATAATTAAAAATAAATTGCAGACACACTTTTCTCTTCGCTTATGAAATTTGTGATTTATTGGTCACTAATATCATTGCCAATTATAATAAACAAAAATGTATTATTGTAACATAGTAGCGAAACGTACGCCGATTGTTAAAAAAGTGTAGTTCTGATTAATGGTGATGATGTGATGCCTTTTAGGCCACACAGAATAACCTTAAATTATAATATATTCGCAGTTCATTAAACTAGTTATAATTTAAACAATATAAAGGTTGAGACGTGAGTTATACGTAACGTGATATACCAAGGTAACGCCGATAGGTTGAATGCCGTTGCCCAGATTAGGAAATGTTTATTGTTGGATTTGCATACATAAGTTGTTATCTCTCTGTGAGGGGTCATTTTCTTGATTCGTTATTCATTCTCGATTCTTGATCCATTGTCGATTTATTATATTGTACTAAACATCTACCAGTGAATAAATTTATTGTTGAAAGTATCTACTGTTTATCTTCCCAACATTGAGATACTCTGCATGGCTACCTTACTATCCCACATCACAACGATATTCTTCAAAAACCAAAGGTTATAAATTTTCAATTCTCGTCTTCATCACTAGGGCATTGCTTTGATGGAATATACGGTGTGTCTAAAAAAAATTGTATTTCTTTTATTGATAGTTGAGAAAAAGCATTCTTGATATATTACATAAAAAAATTCTTTTTTTGAAATTGGCATAGTATGTTCGAATAAATATAGGTACTTTTAATATTCAAGAATTTTTATAAAAAATTTTAAACAAATCAAAATTATCCAAAATTTCAAAAATTTCAGATTTTTGATCCAAAATTTAAAAAACTTCCAAGAATTTTGGTCCAAAATTTCAAAAATTTCAAGAAATTTGATTCAAAATATAAAAAATTTCAAGAATTTTTATCAAAAAGTAAAAATATTCCAGAAGTTTGATCCAAAATTTTAAGTTTTGGTCCCTAATTTTAAACAATTCATTAATTTGGGTCCAAAATTTCAAACAATTCAATAATTTTTACCCAAACTTTAAAAGATTTCGGAATATTGATCCAAGATTTCAGAAATTTCGAGGATTGTCCAAAATTTCAAATATTTTCAGAAATTTGATCCAAATTTTCAAAAATTTGATCCAAAATTTTAAAACTTTCAAGAATTTTGGTTAATAATTTTAAAAATTTCAAACATTTCAAAAATTTTGTTCCAAAATTATAAGACTTTTGGTCCAAACTTTCAAACGTTTTAAGAATTTTGATCCAAAATTTTAACAATTTCAAGTATTTTTTACAATTTAAGCTTGCGCCCAATTTACCTACAGGATTAAACGGACCCTTAAATCCTCGCGCCGAGTTTACCACCGCCGCTAAATTTATGAGGGGTGATTGGATTTACCTGGAAGGTCGCTCAGTTAAAAAGTCAGGTGGCGAAAATTACAGTCTTGAATTGGCCTCAGAGTATTCCAAAAATTCTGATATTGTAAATTACCTATATATATTTTTGGGCTATCATTTTTGAACCCAGAAATGGTTGGGGATTGTTTTGCTACTTATTTGTCTGCAATAATGAAAAACACAGAACCTGTAGTAAAATTTTCGGATTATCTGGTTGATAATTATATTGCTGAAGATGTATCATTTCCTCCTTCCATGTGGACTGAACACAGTTCCTCAATTCAACGAACTACCGACGCATATGAAAGTTTCCATTCCAAATTTAATTCTTTGTTTTATTCTCCACATCCTAATATTTTTCAGTTTTTAGAGGTTTTAAAAAATATTCAAATAGACACTTATATAAAGATAAAAAGCCTAAGTTTACCAAAAAAAGGTAGCTCATATACTATATTTGATTTTGTGAAAATAATGTCTCATAGGTATAAGCGGCTAGAAAAATAGTTTTAAAATAACTTTTATTTTTGTTTAAAATAACTGAATTTCTAGGAATAGCTCAAAATCGTAAATACATAATAATTTTACAAATAAAACCATCTTTTTTATTTTTTAATATTCTATATAATCTATAATCGATCTGGTAAACCGAAGCGAATTAGTTTAGTACCTTTGGAGCGAACTCGTATACGATTAACAAGCTCAACTGACCGCGGGAGCGAACTAGGATGCGCCCTATAAACATGTTGTATTACTGTGTTCAGAACCGGTCTTATATTATTTAGTTGAAAGTTGTATTAGACAGCAAATTGATAGTTTTATAGTAAATTAAATCGATACATACTTTACCATTGCAACAGCTAATTTTCACAAAACACTAAGAGAACTGACATTTCCCCAAATTCCAGTAAAACATTTCTAATCCCCAAACATAGATAATATTCATATATTTATGTCGAAATCGGTTTAAAATCTTTATCCAATTTAGTATAAACGGCTATTATAGGGAATATAAATCAGTAACATAATACCCAATTAACGTTTGGTATTTAAATCGACTTTTATTCCAGACGAAATTTAAATTATAATGTAGGACTAATTTGTTTATAAATAAATAACAATATCACAAAGGAGCCATTTGGATTCTAATATTACATAACATAAATGTAAATAATATCACCGATTCTATTATAATTTTTTTTGCGTCCAAGTACATTGTCAAAATTCGTTATTTGTTAATTATGCTACGGTGTGCCTTTTTATCACACAAGTATAATATTTCTTCTTCTATTTCAACATGGCGGTCTGTACGCTGATTATAAAACAATTATTTCTTATGTGCCATTCACTGTTAATCGTTCAATAACACAAAGGACCAAATTATACTATAAACTAAAATTTATTAAAAAAGGCGTTACAAAATCATGATAAATATTGAAACTTAGTAAATAGATTAATAACAAATCCAAAGACCTAGTTTTACGAAAAAGAGATTAGATTTAATCAAAATTATATAAAAACTATGGAGTGAATATAAAAATTAATAGAACTGATAGTGAAATCAAATATATCATAGATCAGAATAGTAAAAAATTAGAAACTGCTTCAGATATTGCAAATAGCTTTAACTCCTTTTTTATTGATGTAGGTAAATTCTTGGCGTCGAAAATTAAGAAACCAAACATTCTTAAACCCAAAACCAGCCGTCTATTCAAATCTATCTATAGAACCTGTTAATGTAGCAGAAGTTGCAACTATTATAGCACACTAAAGACAAAAAAATTCCTGTCGGTAGGGTCGACAGGGGGAGGTAGATTTCTGTCGTCTAAATTTCTGTTGTCTAAATTAGAGACGTTCATCCTTCCCCACCCGACGATATGGTCAGATCGAAAAAAGTTTCAAGAATAAATTTTATAATAATTATTGCATGAAAAAAGTGTGTTTCAATATTTTCAAAAATAGCGGAGACAAGATTTTTTTGAAATTTCAACCCCCTCCAGTTCCATCCCCTTAGGTCGGATGGGAAAAAGTATCAGAAAAATTAATTTAATAATAATTAGAACATAAAAGTCTAATGACCTGTTTCAATTTTTTGAAAATGGCGGAGATATTTTTTTTTTAAATTTCAACCCCCTCCAGTTCCACCCCCGTGGGTCGAATGAAAAAATGTTTTAGACAAATTAATTCTATAATAATTAGAGCATAAGAAAAGGTCTAATGAAGTTTTTTAATATTTTCAAAAATAGCGGAGATCTGATTTTTTTGACATTTTAACCCCCTCCAATTCGCACCCCCTTAGAGGTAGAATGCCCATTTTCAATACGCAACGAATTACTGCCCCAAAGAATTTTTGTTCCAAATTTGGTGTCGATTGGACAAAAAATGCGACCTTTATCGTGCCGGAACGGAATGTCTACACATATACCGATAAATTTTTTTTTTACTGATTCTCATTCTCCAGGTCATAAACGGCGTAGCACCCCTATTCCCGAGTCTGGGTTCCGTCATTGAATCGATTACAATAGGTAGATTCCAAATATGGAAATCTACCTAAAACTCCAGATATTGATTGCGGAAAACCAGAAATAATAAAAAATATTAGTTCAGTAATAAAAGCTCCTCTACTTAATAAATTGTTGGAAAGGTTATACCTAAAATAAAAATAGAAGCGAGCTAATATTCCTTAAAAATATAATAGTTATACTTACTAAAGATCGCTTTTAAATCCTTTATTTCATTATCTTGTCTAAATGGTTAGCTTAAATACTCCAGTGGATAAGCTAAAATTCTTGGATCCTAATATTATTTTTAAAATGTTCTTTACTCATTTCATTTCTTAAATATAAATAAAACTATTCATAATAATAACAATAATTTATATAAAGACAATGTGTTTAACCTTTTAACTGTCAAGTTTGACAATCTTCAATTTTCTTCTTTTTAAATTTCTATCTAAATCATATAAATCTTATAATAATTTGAACTTCTAAATATCTTATCACATTTTTTTCGGATCTTTTTTTCTTCTTAAAAATGGTTAAAAATGTATTCTTGATTGTTCTGGATTTTCCAATCATTTTTAAATAAAATATATACCACTTCAACACAAGAATAATATTTCAATTCGTTTGAAGTCCCTTTATTGTGGATTTTACTACTTGTGTCAAAAGGTCATTCCACCTTCGGCCTTTTTTTGTGATCCCTCAGATTTGTTCTGTACATTTTTCACTCGCCTGTTCTGAGATCATTTCACCACATTATTTTCACCCTCAATACTGATTGGTTGCATCTTTACCACTGGTCAACCCTTTGGAACCTCCATCTGGATTCTACGATTGGTTCTACCATCAGGTTACTGCGGCAACGAAAACCAAGTAAGATCTTTACCGCCCGGAAGTTGGCACCCCAACTGCCGGAACCCTTTGATTTTTTCGGAGTCCTAAGTGAGTCCTAAGTGACCTAAACTGCCCAGTAAATAAAAATTTGAATATTTTGGCGAAAAATTAGCGACAAAAATCGGAACTTTGTAGCACCCCTTGAAAATATCCATTTTCATAATTTTCAGTATTTTTTTGAGTCAGAACTCAGGGGTGCTGTAATTAAAAGCAGCCCTAAGTGACCTAAACTTCCCAGTAAATAAAAATTTGAATATTTTGGCGAAAAATTAGCGACAAAAATCGGAACTTTGTAGCACCCCTTGAAAATGTCCATTTTCATAATTTTCAGTATTTTTTCGAGTCAGAACTCAGGGGTGCTGTATTTAAAAGCAGCCCTATGTGACCAAAACTGCCCAGTAAATAAAAATTTGAATATTTTGGCGAAAAATTAGCGACAAAAATCGGAACTTTGTAGCACCCCTTGAAAATGTCCATTTTCATAATTTTCAGTATTTTTTCGAGTCAGAACTCAGGGGTGCTGTAATTAAAAGCAGCCCTAAGTGACCTAAACTGCCCAATAAATAAAAAAGGATGCCGCATGAAGTTAGCACTCCAAAATTTATTTTTTTTGTAATTTCCAAAAATTCCCAGAACTCTTTCCAAAACCTACCGAGAACTCTAGAACTCTTTATTTCTGAGATATCTATTCACCCAGAACTCTTTTTTCTCACAAAAGGGGTGCGGCATGAAGTTGGCACCCCAAAATTTGTTTTTTAAAAATTCCGCAAAAAAATTGCAGAACTTTATCTGCACCCCCTCGAGAACTCTAGAACTCTTCGAGACGAGTCCAGAACTCCGAAAAAATCAAAGGGTTCCGGCAGTTGGGGTGCCAACTTCCGGGCGGTAAGATCTTTCCTTTTTTGTGATCTCCATACCAAGATTCCAAGATTCGAGTAGCTCTGGCACCTGGCAACGGTCAGACTTTTAGAGAGTTCATATTTATATTTATTTTAATCTGATGCAATATAGTACATTGTAAATAACTAATTTACCACTGTGCACCAGGTAGTACTACACGGGGAAACTTAATTTTATTTTGTACATTTACCTAAGGTATTTATACAGTTTTGTAATAACGACATTTGCTAAAATCCTTGAAAAAGCGGTCAAAGAAAGACTAGTAAAGTTTTGGAGCAAACACGATTTCATTTTTGATAAACAGTTCAGTTTTAAAAAGGGGGTATTTTAACGAATAATGCAATAGCTACAGTCATAGATGAAATATATCAGTTATTAGACAAAAGTGAATCAAACCCTTGCGTGTTTGTCAATCTTTTGAAGGTGTTTGATACTGTAAGCCATAACATATTGTTAATTGCTATGGACGAGTCAAAATTATCTTGAAAATCTGATTCAGCAAGTATAAAGACCAGAAAATTAAATATAGAGTCCCACAGCCCTGTCCTAGGACCAATTCTATTTTTGGTTTTTATCAACGGCCGTACTATATTCAGTAAAAACTTGAAACGACCTGAAGAATAAAGCACACATAATAATTTAACAGCTTTGTAGCTGTTTGGTCCTTCGATAATTAGTCGATGTTAACACTTCGACTGCCATAATAAATTTTTCAAACTTATATTGATTCTTAAATAAATATGTTACAAAGATTTTAAATGTATTTTTATTGATGTGTGTAACAAATCTCAATTTGACTTAACATGAATAAACTATTGAGTATTGAGTTTAAATTTTCAAAAATATACTTTATCCAAGATTTCTTTTTAACTTTTTGACAATCCACATCTGAGTTAGCGAAAAAAAAATCAATAAATCTTTACAAACCCTGTTAATATTCTGTCAGTAATCCGTTAAAACTGTTGTCTATTAATACTATTTTAAGTTAGAATGAAGGTTATAGATATTTAAAATTTTCAACATTTTTCTTGCCTGTTTTTTTATTATAATAAATATTTAGTAATTACATTTTTTATGCATATTATGTTCAATTAATTCACTACTTTTTAAACTTGGCACTGGCCCAGTAGACACATCCAAACAGATTAGCCACGCTATAAATTTCAACACGAAATTACTGGTTGACCTGAAGTCTGTCATTTTAAGAAAAAAGAAATATTGGACCATAGTAGTAGAAAAATATATAAGATATGTATTCAAACAAGACCAAACTTAATACCACTTGATTTGTCTCTAATCAATCGTAATTAATATTTTGAATTTTTTTTTCAGATCCAAACGATGCAACAGCGCAGGAAGTTAGTGCACCATTAAAAATCGACAAACAAATGCACGGCAACAACTCGAAAATAATCCGTACCATAACGACGAGTAATGATAACCAAACGACATCTAGCGGCGGCGAACACGTACGCAATAACTTCATACTACTTCGCAACGCCAAGGCCACCGATACCGGCCATATTCTTCTTCATACCGACGCGATAGACAAGAATAACATAATCTTGGGAGATACCGATGGCGGGAAAATCGGGCAGATTTTAATCCAGCAAAGCGAGATTAAAAAGGGAGTACTCGTGCAGTCCGTTAAACGATTAAGTTCTCCAATTTTTCTGTTGAGCGGCGGGGATAGTAGTAACGGGCATATTTTTATACATACTACAGCAGCATCTGAAGATATCAGGCAACCGAATTTAGAAATTGAAGATGGTGGTGATAATATTTTGGTGCAAGCTTTGGAAGGGATCCAAGATGGTGATTCTCCTAGCAGCAGAGGAATGTCTACTCCAATCGGATCAGGTAAGTCAAAGCAATTCTTTCTTGTAGTCTTTATATTATTTTATATTATTCGTAAATACATGGTTTTAAGATTATTTGATAACTGTACAGATTTTTAAATATCATTCAAAAATTCACCAAAAAAATATTACTAAATTAAATACAATAATCAATGGTAAAAATTAAGAAAGTTGGTATTAACTTTGCAACAAGTTACAAGACGAACGAATTTTAATTATGTTGTTAGCTTTTAAAATTATTATTTCCCGTCCCCGTTTCCTTTTTTTGAAAAATAATAAAAAATATAATTTAAAATGTATTGCCGTTCCCTAATGTACCCGCACATGAACTTAAAGCCATTCCCAACTCAGCACTGATTAATTAAAATATAAGCGACATTGCCTTTTCTCTATGAAGCACATTTCAAGCGTGAACGTTCTATTGCATGGTAAGAAAATGCGAGAGAAAATACGTGGGCTTTGCGAACACCCATACCTGGAATTAATCTAAGCGCTGACCATCGGTGGGCTTTGCGAACACAGTTAAGATTAGAACTATAAAACTAATAATGTAAGATATTAAATTATTATTTAAAAATATTAAAGTCCAAAAGATAAATTCACTAAGATTTGGCATTGTCATCGACTGGTAAGTTACAGTATTTGAATACTTTAGTTTTTTGTCAAAGTGGAACTATAGGAAAAATTATCTTTTTTAATAAATACTTACAAATTCTTCAGTTATTTTAATAATTATAACACGTTTTTAAAAACCGAATGAAATGTTTCTATTTACTCTTCTGAACAAATGGAAAGTTATTTTTGTTAAATTGACGCATAAAATATTAAAGAATAATTCAATTTAAGGATGAAAGACAGGTCTGCAAAAATGTTAAAAAAAATTATAAGCGTGCAGGATTTTTCTAAAATGTAAATATCTGGGTAATTATATTAAAGTGAAAAAATAACTAAAATATAACATTTACAGAATTATTTTTATAACACTTTACCACTAATAAATTTTCAATAATTCGCTGTTTTATTAAAATACAGAAATAAAATCAACACAAATTTAACTTAATAAAAAAATTACCTGCAGTTTTCATAAACTGAACGGTTCGCAATATTGTCGATGTGAAGTAAATTACATATATATAAAACAGTTTCTTGTTGAAGTTTTTATAAAAAAAACATTTAAATAAGGTCCCTGTGGTATATTATAATGGTAAGTAAGAATTATGTATTTTAAACATTTATTTGCATAATTTGATAAAAGGAATTCTTCTTCTAAATATCGCAACTCTGTTATACATTTATAAGATTCCATTACTATCAGTTTTTAAGGAAAATGAGTATATTCGGGCGATGGGTAAATAATGTCGCTCAGTTGTCTGGAAACTTGTAATTGGGCTCAATAATGTGGCTATTCGATTTTTGTTTTTTTATGGTACTGTGCAGAAAGAAACTTTTTGGCACAGAAATGTAATGCACTTTCTGGCACACTAATGTCATGTTTCAATTATTGTGAGAAAAGATCAAGGTTTCGAACATAAAATTATGCAGATAAGCGACGTTTGAGACGTCTATGTAGCTGTAATACCTCCTACGGCAGAATTTAATGGGACATGCGCAGGATTTATGTGCTTTTATGTGCTAATTTCGGACGCCAATAAAAAATTTTGTGCTCTTTTCTTTTAAAAATTACAAGTGGTTCTGCTGGCCTCAGACCAAGCTGGAATACCCCAGGTCAAATATATTGGAAAATAAAAATTGAAAAACATTTTTCTTCTCTCCTATTTATGTGCTAATTTCGGACGCCAATAAAAAATTTTGTGCTCTTATTTTTTAAAAAATACAAGTGGTTCTGCTGGCCTCAGACCAAGCTGGAATACCCCGGGTATGGATAAAAAAAATTGAAAAACATTTTTGTTATCTACTATTTATGTGCTAATTTCGGACGCCAATAAAAAAATTTGTGCTCTTCTTTTTTAAAAAATACAAGTGGTTCTGCTGGCCTCAGACCAAGCTGGAATACCCCAGGTCAAATATATTGGATAAAAAAAATTGAAAAACATTTTTGTTCTCTCCTATTTATGTGCTAATTTCGGACGCCAATAAAAAATTTTGTGCTCTCATTTTTTAAAAAATACAAGTGGTTCTGCTGGCCTCAGACCAAGCTGGAATACCCCAGGTCAAATATATTGGATAAAAAAAATTGAAAAACATTTTTGTTCTCTCCTATTTATGTGTTAATTTACATTTCTGTCCCTAATTTAACAATATTAAGTTATTTGTAATTTAAAATTCATTTTCAGTTTATTTACTTTTTACAGGTACTTTCATTATATTTGACGTGTTCACAATGACCACGAATATTAAATTCCCTTAGAGGAAATTCCTGAACTTATTAGCTAGAGCACAAATTTTTTTATTGGCGTCCGAAATTAGCACATAAATAGGAGATAACAAAAATGTTTTTCAATTTTTATTTTCTAAAATATTTGACTTGGGGTATTCCAGCTTGGTCTGAAGTCACCAGAACCCCTTGTATTTTTTAAAAAAGAAGAGCACAAAATTTTTTATAGGCGTCCGAAATTAGCACATAAATAGGAGATAACAAAAATGTTTTTCAATTTTTATTTTCTAAAATATTTGACTTGGGGTATTCCAGCTTGGTCTGAGGCCAGCAGAACCACTTGTAATTTTTAAAAGAAAAGAGCACAAAATTTTTTATTGGCGTCCAAAATTAGCACATAAATAGCACATAAATCCTGCGCATGTCCCATTAAATTCTGCCGTAGGGGGTATTCCAGCTACATAGACGTTGTTTTGAGTAGTGGTTGTAGAAAAATTTCGTAATATAATATTTTATTTTTAGCCATGATTTAATTTAATTATAAGCTTAAGAGTAATAATAATTTAGAAAAATATTTCTAGTAAATTTTCACCAAGCGGTTACTCAGTTCATTTAGACAAAAAAAAAATCACATTTTTCACGTTCTTTGTCGTTATTGAAAATTATGTAATATTAAATTGCAATTCGTTTAGTGAAATTCTTATTTAAAATTGAGGTTTTATCTGTACCCATCCAAAGTGTCTATCGAATCGAATAGAGAGAGATATATGCGGCTGTTTGTCCGGAATAGCTCATTACCATGGAAAAGTATGGAGTTTATTTTGCAACCACCGCCCGACGCCCGACGTTCTCAAAAGAGAAATTACAACAAAAAGGGGCCAGTAATAGTGACCCAAGTACAGTTAGCGAACAAAACAACTATTTGTTCGCCTCTAACTTTCAGTCATTAAATTGAAAAAGTACTTCGATAACTCGCCAGCCCGTTTCGCAACAATGAAACTCACGGAAAATATGTAAATTTTCCGTAGCGCCGGAAATAGAGCCACCGGCATCAAATATTTAGAAAAGTAATTGTCGGTATAATTCAGATACCACGCCGAATCGTCCTTTGATTGAGTGTTTCTAACCATTTTCACATTTTACATATTCATCGAACTTTACTTCTCTACAGGTTTTGTGTAATTTGGTTAAGATGACAGACATAATGATAATAAACTCAACTTAATTTTCACCACTTTCTTAAATATTTTTCCATAACATGAATGGATAAATTTCAGTGAAAAATTATCTATATGTGTTCTTAAAATTACATTTATTAATAAATAATAATATCTAGAAGAGTCCAACATTTGTTCGCAATAATCTGTCTTCATTATAACTTTTCCTTCTCGGTCGCTCTCATACGAGACGAGAATTATTGTCTTCAGCCAAAACGACCGTTACACAAAATCACACCACTAAATTTTAACCAATGAGATTCGGTCAACTTCTTTCTAGACGCATCGTTCGTCTGGCTTTTATGGGTTGGATAAAAAAGATAACACGTCACTATTTTATTAACTTTCTGAGTGAGCAGTCGCATTAAATTAGCCTTTTAGACGTGTTTGTCCATTGTAATAAAAAGTTGAAAATGGCGGCATAACCGCGCCCTGATTTCAGTAAATTATTAATCAGAATGTTCTGAGATTTCACAACTTAATGTACTTATTTTATAATTATCGGTGAGAAAATTATCCTTAGATACATTTCACTTTAATACACGTGTTTTTGTTCATAGTAAAGTAACTGTTTGAAACGCATTTTCATATTAAAATATTAAAGTCTATTAACGTGGTTGGTCCTTCGATAATTAATCGATGTTAACACGTCGATTACTGTAGTAAATTTTTCCAAACATTTATAGATTCTTAATTATATTTGTTTAATGAATATTTTCAACGTCATTTTTTAACATGAATATTGCGAATTGTAAAATCTCTATATATAAAATTTTAAATATCGGTAATTTTCGTTAAATAAAATATATATTTTTTTAATAAAAATCATTCAAAACATTAATTTTCTTATTTTGAGATAATTGCTTTTAAAGTAGGTCATACGATTTTGCTTGAATGATCATTACCAAAAGCAGAAAATGTTCAACATCCTCTTTAATCGCTCTACAAATAAAAAATAAAAATAAAATTCGTTTTCTTTATAAAAAACCGCTTGGATCAAATAGAACTTCGGCCTTTATCCAACACACAGAAGCGAAATTATAATGTTTGATTAAATAGAACTCCTAGTACGGGGCCAGCGCAGTCCCTGTGATCTGTGATTCAATTTGTAGTTACATCGCCTTTTTTATAGCTCGAATTAAAGCTCAGCTTGCATAAAAAGCCAGATAGCGTCGGTTGCACCGACAGAGAGAGAAGATGTGAGCTATGCAATTTCGAAGTAAATGCAAATTTTACTTTTAAAATCACGCCATCAAATACATTAACCGGAGAAGAAACATTCTCGCTGACTAAAATGTAACACTCGAAAATATCCTATTCCCGATTTTTTTTTTCAATTCAGTTAATTTAATTTATTTATAATTTATTTTAATTAATCATGGAAATATTAATAACCCAGTGGAACCAAATATTCAATTTTATTTTGTAAAGTAAACCTGAATTATTCTTAACATCATGTTTAGTTATTAAATTCTAACTGAAATCTTTTTGTAATATGGAAAAATAATAAAAATAGAGGAAATTGGGAAAAATGAGGACAAGTAGGGAAAATTGGAAAAAATAGCGAAAAATAAAGTAAAATAGGTAAAAACAAAGTGAAAATAGGGAAAATAAAGCAAAATAGGAGCAAATAGGGAATAATGGAGAAAAATAGAGAACAATAAAGAAATATTTAGAAAAAAATAGAGAAAAAATAGGAAACAATATCAAAACCATAGAAAACTAAGAAAAAAATATGGAAAAATTAGTAAAAATGGTAAAAAATAATGAAAAAATAATAAAAAACAGGAAAATGGGGAAAAAGATAAAATACAAAAAATAGGGAAAAGACGTAAAAATAAAATAAAACAGAAAAAAAATAAAAAATAGGAAAAAGGTGGAAATAAAATAAAATGGAAAAAAAATTAAAATAAAATAGAAAAAAAAAATAAAAAACAGGAAAAAAATGGGAAAAATCGGAGAAAATAGGAAAAAATGAAAAACAAGAAAAATAGAAAGAAACGGTAAAAAAGGAAAACAAAGGGAGAGAGAGATATTAAAACACGTTTAGAGTTGAAAAAAGGAACTTCCATCTTGACGGGAGTCCCCCGACCGCACAAACTTTTTTATTTTATATTTCTTTATTAGTCCCGCTTATTCTATATTTTCTATTATTTTTCTGTTTTTTTCTATTTTTACCTAATACTGCATATAAATTTTCTTTCTATCATTCCATATTTACTTTCACCATATTCTTTATTTAAATTTCCACTTCCTTTTTCAATATTGCTCTTGATTCCTCTTTATTCCCATTCATTTTGTCAATTCAAATTAATAAAATGTCTTCTGAACTTTCTTCATTTTTTCCTTTCGTTCTTTTTTCATCAACTGCTTATTGTTTATAGATTATTATTCTTTAAATTCTGTATCTTCTTTTGGAAGATTCAGATGGAAACAAGTCAAATTGAGCAAGAAGAATAACTAAAAATAAATTAGATAAAAGAAGAAAAAATAAATAAAATGCCTATAAATTTAAAGCGAAAAAATATAAAAATATTTCAAGAAATATCAGGAGGAAAATTTACAAAAAATGAAAAAAAAATTAAAGTGAAGACAAATGGAAGATCTTTAATAACAATATTTTGAAGGTGATGAAGAAGAATTGCGGAATAACAAAAACTTAATGTTTATACCTAATTTTATCTATTTTCTTTCTACTTTTGCTTATTTTTCTATTTTTACTATTTTTCGTATTTTTCTCTAATTTTTTTTAAATAATTATTATTTTTTGCCGATTTCTCCTATTATTTACTATTTTTTTCCTTATTTTCCTTATGGTTTTCCCATTTTCCTATGTTTATTGTTTTTTACATTTTTTCCGGTTTTTTCATTTTATCCAATTTTTTCCCATTTTCCGCATTTTTCTTTATTTTTTCTAATTTTTTCCTTATTGTTTCCTATTTTTTCCAATTCTTTTAACTGTTTTTTACTATTTTTTACTATTTTTCTTTTTTTTTCATTTTTCTTTTTTTTTATTTTTCCTTTTTTTTTACTGTTTTTTATATGTTTCCCGATTTTCCCTATTATTTCCCATTTTCTTTTGTTTCCCATTTTTTCCTCTTTTTTTGAAATCCTTATTTTTTCTGTTTTTACTGTTTTTTTTCTAATTGGTTCCTATTTTTTCCAATTGTTTTTGTTTTTTTACTTCTTTTTTACTATTATTTATAATTTTTTCTATTTTGCCTATTTTTCTTTGTTTTCCCATTTTTCCTATTTTTTGTATTTTGCCATTTTTTTAGTGTTTTTTCTATTTTTCCCATTTTTTACCATTTCCTATTGTTTCCCATTTTTTCCTCTTCTTTTCAAAATCTTTACTTTCCAGTTTTTATTATTTGTTCCTGTTTTTTCGACACTTTTTATATATTAATTTTGGATTTCTGCACTTCTCGTGTATATAAACTTTAACTATGCAAAATCTCACACTCCTAAAAAGAGGTCCGAAGTATATAGATTACAAAGGATAAAAAAAAAACAAACAAAATACAAATATAAGGAATATATATAAAAAAGGATGAATACTACAAAATAACAAAAAAAAGGACTGAAGTGAAAACCGTTAAGACAAAATGCGGAAAAACTGAATAAAAGAACTAAAAAACAAAAAAACTGATAATTTAAATAGAAGGAGAAATAATAGAACGAGAAATACAACATATAAGATTAAAAAAAAAAACAAGAAGAATACTAGTAGTTTTGAAAAAATAGTAATACTAACTATACTATACAGCAGTGAGACTTACAAAAAAAATATACATAAAACAAGAATAAATGCGATTCCAATGTAGGATAGAAAATAAAACTAGAAGGGACAGAATAAGAAAAATGACATGTAGACAATTAAAAAAATAGCAAGACAGACCACTAAAAAGTAGATTAAATGCATAAAAGAAGAAGTTGAAAGAAAGGAGGGACAAGATAAAAAACGGGATTTGGTCATCCACATTAGATTAAATAAAAAAATCTTGTTAAAATTTTAACATTATTATTTATTTTTTTAAATATTTATTCTATATCGTCTATTTTTCTTCCCCTTTTATTCAGCTTCTTTTTGATTCTGTTTTTTTATTAATTATGATAGCGAAACAAACTGTATGTTTTGAAAATATCAATAATCATTTATTTACGTTTAGATTAAGTTGTACTAGAAAATACTTCAATAAGAAAAATAATTACTTGCCACTAATTATTTTTGACATGCTATTAGTGTAACCATCAATAAATGTTGATGTAGTCGTAAATATTTTAACGGGCGACAAAAAAAATTTATACGATTTTATGTTGTTACAGTAACAATATTTTTTGTGTCGTATCTAATAGAATTGCCGTTTTTACGAGCCACATAAAATTTTTGTTGATTTATAAACTAATCTGGGTTAACGGGTTAATTCCGGCGTTTTTATATTCTAATCTGTGTTATTTTTTTATAAATTTATTTCAACTAAAAAGGGTGTTTTTCGCTTAAAAAGTAAATTGCGTAAGGAGCGATTGAATTTAAGGGTTTTCCTGAGATTTATATCGTCTAAACGATTTCCACGAAACAGCTATTTGTGTAACTGAGGAGGGATTTTTTACTGCCTTTATAAAAATATTTGGCAAACCGTAGGGGATATTGGAAGACCAAAAATGACATTGATCTTTGGTTCTATTTTGGTTTTGTTATTTTATATATTTTCTACATTTTACTGAGACCTAAAAGCCTCAGAATTAATTTCGTGCTAGCGAAAAAATTTTCTTACTACTTCTTTTTATCTCTTTTCTCGATTTTTTCAATCTCCTAGAATCCTAGAATGGAAAAAATTATGTCCGGACATCTGAATGTATGTCTGACCGGATGTAAACATTATAATTTTCGAACAAAAGCTTCGATCGAGTTCCGTTTTTCACTTTTGAATTTAGTTTTTTTTCTAAGGAAGAATCCTGTTGAATTTGAGCAAGATTGGGCCTGCCATACAAATTTTTTTCCAGTTCAAATTTTTAGTACTTTTCTCACGTCACATCAAATATAATATTAAATACAAAAGGTTAATTATGTACCAGGGTATAATTATCAAATCGGCAACTTGTTTCGGCTAATGAGCCATCTTCAGGCCAAATAAAAATTTAACAACTAGTAGAAGTTAAAAAACATAGAAAAGTGGGAATAAGGATATTAAAGTAAATGAAAAGTTGATTGATAAAACGGAAATAAAAAAATAATTATAAAAAAATTGTATGTTATTTAAAATTTTTCTTGTATTTTAATATCCTTATTCCCCCTTTTTTACGTATTTTAATACACTTCAGCGTTATGCCCTCGTAAATGAATTTAGTATTTGTTAAATTTTTATTTGGCCTGAAGATGACTCATTAGCCGAAACTAGTTACCGATTTAATAATTATATTTTGGTAGATGTTTTTGTGTTTTATTTCATTTATTTATATTTAATATTATAAGAAGTTAGGCCAGGATCGCACTAGCATTCCGCATATAATTATTATTTTGATAAATTCTGTATTGCGTTTAAACATCCCTAAAATTAAAATTCTTTAATGCTTAATATCAAATACTAAAAATTTTATGGGATCTCTGCTCTTTTTTAGTTTTTAAATAAACTAAATGTAATTTATACGCGAAGTCATTTATTTGATCTATTATGCACACCCTGTGAGTCGTAATCGGCTTGTTTTGTTTGAGAAACGTATAATTCAAAATTTATTTTCAATTTATAGAGACCATTAAAGTGTCTCATTTGAGATGGGATCGCATGACCCTCATGCATTGCGAGGCTCGGCTTGCACTCCTCGGGACTCGATGTCATGCATTTATCATGTTAGGAAAGTTTTCATTGTTTTCAATAAATTTGCGGCACACAACGAGGACGACTATTTGAATAAATTATGCTTTAAATGACGTTTATAATCTTCCGGGATTTTAATTCGCCGATGCTCAAGGATATGCTGTACCATTAGGATTATTTCATTAAGAGTTTTTGATATATAAATCGGAGAATGCTTAATGTTGATGATGAAAAACAATATGATCGATCATCTACATGCAAAGGATTAACTTTAGACTTGATGCTAAAGTGGCATCATCAAAGATACATACCCGAAGGAGAGAAAACAACGAGGAAAAGGATATGATTAGTAAGTTAGTGTTAGGGCAAATCGACAATGTTGCCATGTTACGATAAAATTCTTTGTTGATCAAAAATTGTTTTTAATATGGTCAAATTAAAAAAAACTGAGGGTTAGTACTCAATCCATAATATAATTCTACTTACTAAATTCAATTAACATGATTTCATTTATTATTAAGGACGCCATCCAGATTTATTTTTTTGATTGTAAATAATAAAAAAATTGATCGCAATAAGTCTATTCCGATATCATTTCTAAGTTAAACTCAAAGGACTTCTTCAAGTCTTATATAATTCTTAATGATTTCTAGGTCGGTTAAATAATCCTTGATTATAAAGAACGTTATAGTAGTATTTTCAGACTGATCAGGATAATCTTGCAGAACAAATAAGTCTATTGTAAATATTTTCAGAATGATTAGGATAATTTTCTAGAACTAATACGTCTATTACGATATCATCTCTAAAGATAAAATCAAAGGAATTCTTCAAGTTCCTTGTAATTCTTAAGGATTTCTATGTCGCTCGAATAATCCTGTAGTATAAAGAACGATAAAGTTAGTAGTATTTTCAGTTTGATCAGGATAATTTTTTAGAAATAATAAGTATTGTAAATATTTTCAGGATGATCTGGATAATTTTCTAGAACTAATACGTCTATTACGATATCATTTCTAAAGATAAAATCAAAGGACTTCTTCAAGTTATATGTAATTCTGAAGGATTTCCATGTCGTTGGAATAATCCGGGATTATAAAAAACGATAAAATTAGTAGTATTTTTAGACTGATCAGGATAATCTTGCAGAACTAATAAGTCTATTGTAAATATTTTCAGGATGATTAGGATAATTTTCTAGAACTAATACGTCTGTTACGATATCATTTCTAAAATAAACTGAAAAGACTTTTACAAGTCTCATGTAATTCTTAAGGATTTCTATGTCGCTAGAATGATCCAGGAGTGGAAACAACGATAAAGTTAGTAGTATTTTCAGACTAATCAGGATATTCTTGCAGAACTAATAAGTCTTTTGTAAACATTTTCAGGATGATCAGGATAATTTTCTAGAACTAATACGTCTATTACGATATCATTTCTAAAGATAAAATTACAGGAATTCTTCAAGTCCCATGTAATTCTTAAGGATTTCTATGGCGCTGGAATATTCCTGGAGTGGCAAGAACCATAAAGTTAGTGGTATTTTCAGACTGATCAGGATAGTCTTGCAAAACTAATAAGTCTATTGTAAATATTTTCAGGATGATCAGGATAATTTACTTGAACTAATACGTCTATTACGATATCATTTCTAATGATAAAATCAAAGGAATTCTTCAAGTTCCATGTAATTCTTAAGGATTTCTATGTCGCTCGAATAATCCTGTAGTATAAAGAACGATAAAGTTAGTAGTATTTTCAGTTTGATCAGGATAATCTTGCAGAACTAATAAGTCTTTTGTAAATATTTTCAGGATGATCGGGATAATTTTTTAGAAATAATAAGTCTATTGTAAATATTTTCAGGATGATCTGGATAATTTTCTAAAACTAATACGTCTGTTACGATATCATTTCTAAAATAAACTCACTTCTTCAAGTCCAATGTAATTCTTAAAATTTCTTGGTCCCCAGAATAATCCACTGAAAAACAAATAGATTAAACTTTTTAAACATGAATTTTCTAAAGAACCCCGCACAAATCTTATGGAAATTGGCTCCCGGTCAAATTGGCTGAAATTTGGATATGTTGTTCGTTTCGGCATCATGATTAAAAGTCTCAATGGGCACAAAGCTCAATTTTGCTTATTTTGGCTCCTATGGAGCTCCAAAACTCCACCAATTCACCATTATTTACTACTTAAAAGGGTAATCTCTTTGAAATTTTAGTATTTGCTATTTAAAATCCAATGCCAATTTAATAATATTGATAGTTGACAGCTGTCAACTAGCTGTCAAACAACAAGGAATAATTAAAATTGATAAAATACTCATGTAAATATATGTTTTTGAGTTTGCTGAGTTTAAAACTGATGTCAAAAAGACGATATTGACGGTTGACAGCTGTTAAATAACTGTCAAACAACATATGATCATCAAAATTGATAAAATCCACATGTAAATGTATGTTTTTGAGGTTTCTGAGTTCAAAACTGATGTTAAAAAATCGATGTTGACAGTTTACAGCTGCCAGATTATTGCTTGTTGTTTGACAGTTAATTGACGGCTGTCAATTGTTAATATCCTCTTTTTAACATCAGTTTTGAACTCAGCAACCTCAAAAACATATATTTGCATATATTTGCATGTGGATTTTATCAATTTTGATTATTCCTTGTTGTTTGACAGCTGTCAACCGTATATATTATTATATTGGCATTGAATTGGAAATAGCAAATACTAAAATTTCGAAGAGATTACCCTTTTAAGTAGTGAACAATGGTGAATTCGTGGAGCTTTCGAGCTCCGTAGGAGCCAAAATAAGCAAAATTGAGCTTTGTGCCCATTGAGACTTTTGTTCAGGATGCCGAAACGAACAACAAATGCAAATTTCAGCCAATTTGACTGGGAGACAATTTCCATAAGATTTGAGCGGGGTTCTTTGTATTACTAAAATTTTTAAAAAGTGGAATTTTTTAAATTGCACCAAAATTTGGTGTGGTATTTTTAATTCATTGTAAATAATTCCAAATCTCAAAAAAAAAATAATATTCCACAAATATTGTTTTTTGACAAAAATCTTAGCTTTACCAAAATTCCGATTATAATTTTCTATTAAATAAAAACAATCGTTTTTCAATTTAAAATTTCTTTATTAAATAATATTTTTTTTTTAATTTTTGTTAATTTTTTTTTATCATTACTTTTGTTTTCCAAATTAAATTTGCTATAATATATTTTTTTATAAATTTTAATTCGACGTTTCTTATTCGATTGGCCAACCGTAATTTTAATTTATCAAATACAAACCTGAATTTTAAATATTTTTTTCAACAATATTACAATCTATCCCAACGTTAATTATAAAATTTTATTCTTACTAATATTCTTAAAAAAAAATGCTTTATGTCAAAAAAGTCAGCTGCAATATTTAAACAAAAAACAATTTATCCTCAGTTTTATTCATTTAAAAATTGTTATTTAATTTTTTTATTAAATACAAAAATATTTTAAATTTGATTTTTTTTCAGATTTCAAAAATTGATATTTCCATTTTAAATTTGGAATGTTTTTTTTATAAACGGAAGTTTTTAAGAAGTTTCATATTCGGAAGGTCATCTTCAATTTTAATTTTTCAAAAACGAACCAGTATTTAAAATCATATTTTAAACAATGTTATCATCTCACTCTCCTTTTATTTTGATTACGTTTCGTTAAAAAAAAAACAATTTTCAGTGTTTCTTTTTTTAGAGTATAAAGAACGACAAAGTTAGTTGCGATTTTTTTTTCATAATTAAATCAAAGGTTAGACCTTTTATGGACTTTTGATGATTTTTTTAACGTGGTTTCCAATCAGCTAAAAATTATTGTACTCATTTTAATTTCATCTATTTTTTTCCCGAGGATTGGGGGGGGGGGTGGCACAGCGTAAACCTGAAGGGCGAGGGAAGACTTAAAAGTTTGAAAAACACTGCCGTAATCGAACAAATAAAAACATCCGGACCGTACTCAAGTAGCTAGTCGAGAAATAAGCGAGTAAAACCTAATCACAGGAAAATATCCAATTTGTAGCATCGGTTATCACTTATTTTGACGTAGAGATGGGAACTAACAAAATAAATACCAAAAAATAACGATTGGAATCGACCCGGAAAAAAAGCGTTACCAGTCTTAATCGAAAAAGACAGAGTGTGATTATTTATTGTACTACAGAGTTAGAAAAAATTCGCCTTTACCTATGGACATTGGCAGTATGAATACTTATTTTGTTAGTAATTTTTTTTATGAGGGTAGAAATAATATTGTCACTATAACTAAGTGATTAAATCCTAAAATAATAATTGGCAGGTAATTCTATATAGTGCGTTTTGCAAATTATGTTCGAGCAGATGGCGTTGATCTCTTAGTTAAAGATCTTGGCCGAGCAGTTTTTAATTTTAATTTTTTAAACTAAAATTGGTTAACATAAACATTAATTTTATAACTATATAGAATTTATTTACCAATACCTGTATGGCAATAATAATACAGTAATTCCGGTAAGTATGTCGGTGTACATTTCGGTGTTGAAATTTATTTGAGCTAAGCATACGATATTAGCATTCGTAATAAAATTTTATTCAAAGTTCGTTAGTCGCCGTAATACGGAAGGTCTTTCTCAAAATAATACTAGGAATGCAATCGTATCCATTTCGGGATAAATACTCGCCGATCACGAAACAGGACGGATAAGGTGGAAATTTTATTTAAAGGGCCATTTGTCAATTCTTAACCTAACCTATAATTTGCGGTTTAAGTGCAATTTTTTTCTTTTTCAACTTGCTGCTTTTCTTAATAAAAATGGTATTAACATTAACACGCAACAGTATTTTTACAAACAAAAACATTTAATATGGTAACACATAATTTATTATATTTAATTAGACATTTTTTTCTTCACTATAAATAATTTTATCTATAACCGACCGCCATTAAGTGATGACTTTACTCGAGTGCGATAATAATTTAGTTACTATACAGAAGAGTTTTAAATTAAAAACGATTTTTCTTAAAAAAATGACAGAAAATATGATTTCCCTCTATATTTATTACTTATAGCAATGGTTTTACGAATATCCGTTTTTTTTCTGTCATAAAAAGTTTTCGACTAAAAAATGATTAATATAACCTAACGTTTTTTCTTTATTAACAGTTGGAATTAATCAAATAAAACCCATTGAGTTTAATTATCTACCGTAATTTGAGCTAGATTTTTGAATCAATTAATTTAAAAATTTAAATTTCTAATTATTTGAATATGCCGCCATTACGATGGTGACGTCACTTATGTGCAATGAAGTTACCGTCAAGCCATTAACTACAATTGTGTAAAGAAGAGAATACGAATGATTAACAGCTGTTAAATCTCACTTATACAGACAAAGATGGAGAAAACCATTATATGATAATTGGATAAAGATGAAAACTTGGACCTATCCACTGTGAATTCGCATTCAAAATCGAGAGAGATAAATATATATTAGATTCCGCTGTTAGATAAAGAAATATACGGAAAGCGGGGAAGGTAAATAACTCCCTGCCTAAATCCTTTAGACCGATCAGCCTTACCTCGTTCGTACTAAAAACTCTAGAGAGAATTCTAGATAAGCACATTAGAGATGGGAATTGCAGGGAAATTCCCCTCAACCCCAGACAATATGCCTACCAGGTTGGCAAATCCACAGATTTGGCGCTAAACAACCTCGTAGGAAAGATAAGCCACTCTTTAATGCATAAAGAGATTGTGCTGACAGCTTTCCTCGACATTGAAGGGGCGTTCAACAATACCCTGCCTCAATCCCTGTACGCTGCACTTCTGCGAAGGGGAATAAGCAGACAGACTAATCTGCAACTGGATTAAATGCATGCTTGAAAATCGTTTTGTCACATTATCACTGCAGGAGGAGACTGTTAGATTTAGGGCGGCGAAGGGGTGTCCTCAAGTTGGAGTGCTGTCTCCACTTCTTTGGTCACTCTTGGTCGACCCTCTACTAAACGGGCTCTCCCAGTTGGCGGTGGATTTTCAATGCTATGCCGATGACCTTTTAATAATGGTTAGAGGCTTATTTGAAGAGATTATTTCCAATATCCTTCAAGAAGCTCTTAACATCGTATACAGATGGTGTGAGGAGGAACAGATGTCTGTGAACCCCTACAAAACGGTAGTAGTTCCTTTTACAACAAGGAGGAAGCTTGATAAGCTACGTCATCCAATTTTGGAAGGCGTAACCATTCCGTTTGCGGAGGAGGTAAAATATCTGGGGATTATCCTTGATAGAAAACTTACCTGGAACTCCCATCTGGAAAGAACAATCAATAAAGCCAGGGCATCCCTCTGGAATATTAGAAGGGTATGCGGCAAGTCGTGGGGAATGAACCCTAAACAGATTTACTGGATTTATCAAACGGTGATAAAACCAATGGTCACATATGGCGCAATGGCCTGGTGGACGAAGGGGCTCCTGTCTATTGCGGCGGCTAAATTATCTGGACTACAGAGATTAGCATGTGTGGCTATTACAGGCGCTATGTCATCTACCCCGACAGCGGCAATGGAAAGATTTCTGGGTCTTACTCCTCTCCATATATTACTAGAGCAGGAGGCCAGAATGACCTCCTATAGAGCCATGTCGGTTGCTAGTCAAATTGAGGGGGAGAGGCTATGGGACCACTCTGGACTGCTGCGAGAGATGAGTACTCACCACACTCTCGGAATGGTTTCGGATGTGCCTTCTCCCAGAACTCACATACAGAAGTCCTTCTACGTCCTTCTTCCGAGAAGAGACGAATAGGAGAAGGGGGAGATCCTCTTTCCAGGGACGGCTTATGTACTGTATACAGATGGTTCAAAGACCCCAAGTGGTGTTGGAGCCGGAGTGTACAGCAGAAAACCGAGAGCTGACATCACAGTAAGCCTCGGCAAGTATGCTACTAACTTTCAGGCGGAGGTTTTCGCTATAGAATTGTGTGCAAGAGAGTTGGTAAACCATCATCTTGTCAACAAAAGCATTTACATTTTATCAGACAGCACTGAGCTCCAACCGGCTGGACTCGAAGCTGGTGTGGAACTGCATCGAATCCTTGGATCGCATTGCTACCAGTAACAGGGTAACACTACTCTGGGTACCTGGGCATGAAGGGGTGGAGGGCAATGAGAAAGCCGACACCCTTGCGAAAAGAGGTGCAGAATCCGAGTTCATTGGACCGGAACCATTTTTCGGCATCGCCAAAAGTAGTGCCAAAGACACTATCTGGAAATGGGCCGAGAGGAAAACTCTCCAGCACTAGAAAGATATTCCCGGGTTAGCTCACTCTAAGGCGTTTATAGTCAAACACTCAGGTAGCACCCTATCGCAGATCCTAGAATGGAGTAGTAGTGATCTACGCATCCTAATTGGACTGCTTACAGGGCACTGTCGTCTGCGGTACCACCTGAAGAAGCTAGGTCTGAGTCAAACATCGGACTGTCGCTTCTGCAGTGTGGAAGACGAAACGGCGGAGCATATTTTATGGTCCTGCCCTGCCCTGGAAATGAATAGGCTTCGTACCGACTTCAAGGAAGCTTCACCTAAATCAACCATAGACTTCGTAAGAAGGTGTGGATTGTATGGTGAATTATAGCCCATAGGGGTGAGCCACAATAGGCCTCTGTTGGCCGCAGTGGAGGGGCGAGCAACCGCTCCACTCACATTGAACCTACCTACCTACCTTGATAAAGAAAACGAGATCAGGTTATAATTTGCTGTTTGGTACATAAGTGCTGGGCACAAGCGTTCCTGATTAAGTGAAAGGTCGCGCCCGCGTCTGCTTACTGCATAGTTCACTGCCACTGTTGTAGTTTGTACTCTGTAGAACTGGTTGATGTTAATAATTTTCCGTATATGTAAACAAAAGTAAAAGTAAACACAATTAAAAACATATTGACCAAACGACACTTTATAAGCAAACGTCATCTATATTTGAAAGCGTCAATTTTGTTTAGAGAACATGGCCTACGTTAATATTAAGCTGCACCTATTGCACATAAGTGACGTAGGTGCACTACAAGTTGCATAGATGCAGTATCAATTTTTTCATGTTAAATTAAAGAAAAAAAAAATAAAAAAAAACGATTTTTTCATAAAAAGAAATTCATTTTTTTCTCAAATAGTGCAAAAAAAGATGGACTAATATTTCAAGTTGAACTCCCCCCATTATGATATTCTGCTGTATTATTTTCACCTTTAATGTTTTATACGTTAATTTCAGATTATTTCTTTGGTCCTAGAAGTGTCTGTTGAAGAATATACAATAAAATAGAATTATATACATCAGCTATCATAATTTTAATGTTGGTTGTTTCGTTTCGGAAAATGATTCATGTCACACGCACCTCGCCACAAAAACCCATTATTTTGACATTTCGCCGTTAAATAAATAAAACAAATGTGATATTAATGTTTAATTAAGTATGAACAGATTGCCTTAATTTTAAATTCACTAATAGAATCAATTTCAATAAAAAAATTGAATTTTGAATTTTAAACCTATCCTTACTTTTAAATCAAAATTCTAAATGTAAAACAAAAATAAAAAAATTCGAATATTAGAAATTTAAATTTAAATTAAAATAATATTAATATAATTAAAAACGAAAATTAACTTTACTGATATTTGCTTTTAAAAACTTTAAAAAAATAATTTGTATATGAAAAAGCTTAATACAAAAAAATTGAATTTTGACTTCAGAAAATTTTTAATTTTTGAAAGGCATTCTCTCCTATTTTAAAAACTATTGAAAATCTAAAAGAAAAAATTAAATTTTAGATAAAAGCTCAAAATTAAGCATCAAAAATAATGCATTGTTGCCTAAAAGAACTAAAAATATTTCTTAGATCGATAATTTTAATTTTTTAAATTGTACGTTTTATTTTATGAACGAAAAAATGTTAGATCATGAAAAACCTGCAAGTGTATAATTTACTGAAATTAAATAAGTGTATTGTATCGGTTTTACATTGGGTTGAATAAAAGCAGAGTCAAGGCCAAATAATAAAGAATAATGCCCCGCTGAGAAAACACAAAAGAGAAGAGGAAGACAAACTGGAACGCGTTAATTCCGAATTTACATAACCTTCTGGTGCGTCGAGCCAAGTCTCCGGTTTTTAATACTTATCATCAAGATTAGGAGCCTTTATCTTCCCGAAGCAGAAACTATTAATAAAACACGCCTTCAAATATAAAATATTCCGGAAACTCCATCAAAGTTTCGAGCTCGACTCGAAAAAAAGGGTGAAATTATCGTGGGCCGGCACGAAAAATGTTCTTTCAGCCGCGTCGGCAGTAAAAGCACGAAAAATTATGTGTGGCCGTAACAAAACCGAAACTTTTCAAAAGATACAGTTTGTTGCGTGTTTCAAATTGGCGGAAATGAGACGGCGATGTGCCGAAAAAAGATCGAAAACGGAGTGACATCTCGTACCAGGAGCCTGATTAGCGGGAGCAAAAAACACCACCAAGGCCTCTAAAATATAGACCATTGCCACGTAAAAGATAGTCACTGTGCCAGCTCAAAATTCACCTAATGTTTATATAAAAAAAATTGAATTCAAAACAAAATTACAACGTCACTGGTTATTCCTAACTTACCCTACAATATTATACCATTAGTTCTAATGAAAAAATTGTTAAGTTATTAAACGAATTTGCGATTTCGTGATATATTTGGATATAATCGATCATACACCTACTAAATATTGATCAACACGCTTATCGATTTCTGATTTCAAACTCATAAAATAAATTGGAAGTAAAATTAGATCAAATATCATCGTTCCCTTTAAGCGATGCCTAACCAGATAATTCATTTTAGCTCAGTATTCGCCGTGAAAGGAACATTAATTGTGATGAAAGGTGGCTATAAATAAAACTTGAGGACGGAATTGAAAAAGGCCGGAAAAGTAGTAAATAAGGTAAAACGTGAGTCGATATAATTACATTGATAAAAATATGAATCGTTTAGAAAATGATTAGAAGAGAGTTATTTAGTTTTTGAAAATAGTAGACAAAGTAATAATTTGTTATGAGACTAATAAATATGCCCTGGTCTTCTTTGGTTATTACTTCCAAACGTTTTTAATCGCCTTATGCACTTTTGCATGTGATTGAACCATGTTACGTTTTTTTATATCCCTTCCCATAATAAAAAGAATTGAGTTTAAATCTCATTTATTACTAAATCACTTTTATCAGCAAATTAAAAATAAGGCTTCAACCACTCTTCAAAGCACTTGATAATGGCTTTAAAACATGCGTTTTGAAGGCCTCAACTGCTTGTTCGGGTGATGAAAATCGTTGTTCACACAGTTTATCTTTACTTACTGAAAACAATAAGAAGTCATTGGTGTCAAGCTGGGGATGTAAGGCGGATAACCCATCAATTCGATTTTTTGTGTCCAAATACTCGTTTTTTTCATGTGATGTCGTGATGCAAAATGATTTGTTCGTTTTTGTCAGTTTCTCTCAATTTACAAAAAAATAAACAAATGGTCGTATACCACGCTGAATTACCGGTCTTTTGATAATAATCGCCTTATACACATTTGCGTGTGATTGAACCACTCTTCAAAGCACTTTGTCCAGACAGCAGATGATAGCTCTAAAACATGCGTTTTGGATGCCTCAACCGCTTGTTCGGGTGATGAAAATCGTTGTCCACGCAGTTATTTCATCTGTCGTTTCTTGATAGTGACACTCACGTTTGACACATGTCATACAATAACTCATTTATTAAAATATTAAAATTTGACTTTTTTTAATTTTTGACAGGTGACAGTTGGAGAAATAATTTGGACTGTTCTGAATAGAGTTTTTCAAGCGCTTTCAAATGACATATTGCAAGTCGAATTCCGTGACATTGCATCTGTCGTTTTTTGATCGTGACACTTCCGTTTGACGGATGTCGTACAAAAACTAATGGGTTCTTCCGACGGGTAACCCAAACCCTATACCAAATTTCAGCTGAATCGGATTAAACGTGTGGCCTATATCGAAGAATACACCCACACACACAGACAGACAGACAGATTTCCATTTGGAAATGGTCTTAATCGTCTCAGGAGACCCGAAAATGGATATTTCCGTTTTTATCTCGAAATTTTTTTTTAGCTCGTTCACAATACTTTCCCTTCTAGGAGGTGGGTCGGGAAAGTAAAATGTATATCAAATACATAATAATATACGATACGTTTTCAAAAAAAATGTCTTGTTTTTGATATTTTGAAGTTGAGAGTAATTTGTGAGTAATCCGGAAAAGTTTTGAGAGTAAATCGACAAAACTTAACTGGCAACCCTGACGAGCAGTTTTTTGAGCATCTTTAGCTCTTTATACTAATCCTTAAACATGTCTCGATTTTGCGATATATCACATGACGATCTTCTTCAATTAGTTTTCGCACAGCATCGATATTTTTCAGCACAACGACCAATTTTGAATGACCTTCTTTAACTTCGGCCGTGAGCGAACTACGGCCACGTTTGAATCAGTGTATCAGCGACATACGCAGTGGCTGCCAAAATTTGAATTCAGTTTATTGATACACCGCTCTTGAGTTAGGCCACGTCGAAAATCATAATAAATCATAACTCGAAATATTTCTGGATTTAATTTCATATTTTGATCGAGATGAAATGTTCAAGTTACAAACAAAACAATTAGTGCTCGCACGTCAAAACGTTCTGAGTACGTATAATGTCAAAAATGTCAAACTTTACGATGGCAATGTCATATTTCACTTGGCAATATCAGTGTTGCCAGTTCTCAAATATAAGTAGCAACCCTTGTAACAGCCCGGAAATAACCAATTACATTGACGCCGGCCGTTGAAGCCTACATTCTTTGCCGTTACGTCACGATCGGTGACGTATTCTGCTGTTCTACTTTTGTCATATATATTTAAAACATTACTAATGGCATATGTTAAGGCCCTTGCACGTACATTTACACAAGAAATGGGCAGTTAAAAATAAAAAATAAAATTTGACAGATCGTTATCATTCCTCGATTAGTTATCAAGTGAGGCACGTTAAAAAATAAAAATTAAGAAATAATACATATGAAATAATTTTTTCCGTTCTGACCAATGAAAAACAGTGTTTATTAATGTTGACAACTTTGACTTCTTAACAAAAATCCTCGCATGTTAGATTATTATTATTACTAAATTTGACATATGATAGTTGATTTATGTTTGCTCGCATGCGTATTTCAAAAGAATATAGGTTGACAAAAAATAATTTTTTTTACTGCTTATTTCTATTTCTTATTTTTACTGCTTATTTCATATGTAAGTGTACGTGCAAGAGCCTTTAAGGATTCTTCTCAATGACGCATTTTAAGGTGTGTTTGGTAATGCCAAAAATTGTATTTTGCTTTATGCGTTAAGTACCTTTTTACATAATTTAGTAATTTTTTTTAACTTGAAACCTCCGTTTTTTAACTGATTTGTTTCAAATTTCTAGCTTGGGACGTTTAACGTCGCTGAGCATGATAAATATACAGGGTGTTTCACTGATAAACGGACATACATCAAGGGTGGATAGAGGTCATCGAGGTGGTTCTAAATAACATATATGTAATGGGTCTTGCAATCTTTATAACAGAGATACAGGGCGTTTTATCAATTTTGTCTAATTATTCAATGGGCCATAGGTTATAAACCACCCAGTATATTTTTATATTTATATTCGGCGCACATTTTAAGAATCATTTGACAAATCGATCAACACATTAATCGTTGAATAAATCGAGGTCCGGCTTTACGGTAAATTAACAATTTCTTGTACCCACAAAACAACACCCTGTATATCAAAATTTTTTAAATTTGTTTATAGTTTTAAAAAGGCAATAAAAAATGGAGTCAATCTGAATAGTTTTTCTAATTGTGCATTTAATTGTACTTAGAAAAATTTTCATTAAAAGTTTTAAGGTTTTAGGAATTTCATATTTAAAAACAAAGCGTTGTTCTAAAAAATTTAAAGATTCATTTGATTCAAATTGTTGAAACCTTAAAAATAATCATATTTTGTTATTAAAAAATAAAAAGTATAATTACAGAGTCGTACTTAGAACAAAAGTGTGACTTTCTGAATCTTTCGTACTGTATATCAAAATTTAAAACTGTTAATTAATTATTCGCCTGATGAATAATTAAGACTAAATTGGAAAAAAGTATATCCGTAGCTACAGTTTAAAGTAGTGGTCCATTTTATTTCGTTACAAACAAAAGCTACAATTTTGTTTATTACACAAGGTAATTTTTATCTAAACAGAACATTGAAAATAATAAAACTAATCATTTACAAACAAAACCAAATTTTAAAAAATTATTCAACATGGCCTCCATTTTTTCGATGCATTTTCATGCTCGTTTTATAACGTCACTTAATGATCTTCTTATCATCTCTGGATTATTTCTATCTTCTTCACAGACAGCTTCAATCTTTTGAAGAAGTTCTTCTCTAGAATTTATTTCACTCGAATATACTACGAATTTTAACTGTCCCCAAATGTGGTAATCACAAGGATTAAAATCTAGTGACCTCGAAGGCCACCTATGAGGTCCACCCCTGCCTATCCACAAATTTGGGAAATTGTTATTTAAAAAATTTGTTACCATTGCTCTAAACTGAGGTGGGAGGCCATCATGTTAGAAATACATGAAAAAAACAAAACCTTTATTGAAAAAAACGTATTTTTATTAAAGGAAATCCTCAAATTATTAAAATCTTAAACTTTTCCTTCAAATTTTTCTAAGTAGAATAAAATGCGCAATTAGAAAAACTATACAGATTGACTCCATTTTTTATTGCCTTTTTAAAATTATAAACAAATTTTAAAAATTTTGATATACAGGGTTGTTTTGGGGGTACAAGAAATTGTTAATTTTTCGTGAAGCCGGACCTGGATTTATTCAACGGTTAATGTGTTGATAGATTTGTCAAATGACTCTTAAAATGTCCTCCAATATATTGATATGGAAATAAAGAATAAATTGAATATTATTGTACAAAATTTAAAATAATAAAAAAAAACACTTTATACAAATCATCCATACCTTAATGGTAATCTGCCACCTTAATAATTTGGGTGAATTAAGCTGTGTCAAAAATGTAAGCATCATGATTGGTGGAAATAATAAATTGAAAAACTTACCTGTCAATGGAGTATTTTGTATTAAAAAAGGTTCAAAAATTTCAAAATAATTCCAGGAAGTCAATTTCATATGCGGTTTTAATAAACACATTCAAATAAATACAATTTTGTTATTAAAAATCCAAATTTTCAGACATCTTTTCATTAATCATTTTGATTGGCCCATTGAAAGAATTTTTTAAACAAATTTTCTGGGATTTGATCCGTTGCGAGGGACGTAACTAAGGGGTTGTTGAGTTAGAAAATATTGGTCGAAGTGGATAAAAAGAATTTTTGAGCTAAAAAGAAAATTATTATAATGAATGAAAAGTAATCTAATCAAATAAAAAAACAAATATTCTTTTAAACAAGAAAAAGTGTAAATAATTATATGGAATATAAATAAAAATGAAATGACTTACTTAGAATAAAGGACATTTTGGTCAGGTTTTTGAGGACCGATTCCAATCCAGCTGCGCTCGAAGTGGATTTCAAATACACAGGAAGATCGAACCTTTTAGTGAAGTGTATCAGTGAAGGTAATAAAAAGTTTCCCTAAAAATAAAAAATATATCTAAAATTAAAATATAAAACCCATAATAAAAAAATAACTTTTTTTGGGGTTATAAAACAATAATGAAAATAAATTAATATAAAAATTTTGAATTTAGTAGTTTAGGTTGTAAATAATTAAATAAGAAACTCACCTGGTGAATTTTAAAGTTATAAAATTGACATAGCTTTGGAAATATTTTATTTATCTCGGCCATTTTCTCCATATCAGCTGTGTTGGTTTTATACTCTTAATAATAATAGAAAGAGTCACGAACTTGTTGTTGTAAGGCAGTATTTTGCGTCGTATCTGATGACGTCAGGACAAGACGTTTTTAAACAAAAATTTTGTTGTTTGTTTAAATAAAATGTTATTGTTGTAATTTAATTGAATATTTGTTATTATTTATTTGAAAATATTTTTTTTTGAAAACAGAAGAATAAAATTCTTCTGATTAAAATCTATGAACCCTCCCTGAGATTAAAGAAACTCATTGCTCTTAAAAATAAAATAAAACAAATTTCATCAAAATTAAAAAATTCACTTTAATGGCGCCCAACCAAAATTTAAAATCAAAATAAAATTCACTGTCTGAACTAGGAAATCATAACAATATATAAAAAAATATAACGGGTGGTTTGTAACTTATGGCCCATTGAATAATTAGGCAAAATTTATAAAACGCCCTGTATCTCCGTTATAAAAATTGCAAGACCCATTACATATATGTTATTTAGAACCACCTCGATGACCTTTATCCACCCTTGACGTATGTCCGTTTACCAATGAAATACCCTGTATATTAATTAATTAATATGTATTATAGGATTATATTTTTGGGGTGAACCCAAACGTTGTAGACTGTCAAAGCGGTATTCCAGCATCTCTTTCTCTTGAAAAGTAATTAATAAACTTGAAAATTAAACTTTGTTCTTTCTCATTATACCGGGAAGGCATTTTGACAATGAAAAATTAATTGAACTGTCAAAAGTAATAAATAACATTTACGTCGACATTAGTTAAGAAATACGTTAATGAGGTCATAATTCCGTCTCATCCATTTCATGCTTGAGAGATCAAGTTGGATAATGTATGACGTAACGGCAGAGGATGATTAAACAAAATCTAGTGAGTTCTTTAAAATTTTGTTGTAGTAATTTAAACATACAAAGTAACAAATGTAAAGGTGAAAAGTGTTTTTTATGAGCAAATAGTAAAACTTTATATAATTTACGGAGTTGATCATAAAAGCTTTACTTATTGTTCTTCCATCTACAATTATCTTTATATACGTTGGTTGGTTAAAACTTATCCTATTTAGTGGTGGTTGACGTAATTTAGAAAACTTAGCGATATTTTTATTTTGAATGTAACCAGAACGGTACTTGCAACTCCGTGATTTATTTCAGTAATATAATTGTCTACTTTTCCGCCGGGACAATGCCTTTAAACTTACGATAACGAACTGAATAAACTTTAATTGGCCGCCTTTGTCGGTTAATCATGCCCATTTAAAATATAATTTAACTATTCTAGGCTGCCGTGTAATTAGAACAGTTAACAAGATTTAAGAACGCTATTCTATGTTTGGATGCAAACTCTCTAAACAAGAAATTTATTATCCGGCACGGAGAGAACTGCTGAACTCCCCATGAAAACAGAAATGCCTACGCGAAGCGACGACACCGCAAATTCATACAGGATGTTTATATAAAAAATCATATTTTTGACTTATAGGATTGATAAAATTTCTTTGTTTTACTGGAAAATTTCTTTCCATAGTGGAAATGGTTTGAAAAAAATACAGTTCAATATTCAACAGGAACTCGGTTTCATAAAATGCGTTAATTTTCTTATTTTTAACCTTAAATTACCGTATAAAACATTTAGAAAGCTTCTTTTTTGTAATTTGTTCCATTAAATGCCCTCATAACATTCCAGCACCCATTAGCCATCATGTGGGTTAGTTCTACAAACGCTGGTACCTTCTTATTTCTCTATGACCAAAAAGGAGGAATAAAACATTGGTTTTTTTAGCAGAAGGTCATTTTTTTTGGGTAACACACTAGTTTTCCGATTTCTTCCAAATCACTTCAAATTAACTATTTCTCAGTTTTTCCACACTACACTACTCACCAAGCAAACATTATTTGGAATCCATATTTTTACTTTTTAATGAATCTAGCAACAATGCTAGAGGTTTTTGAAACTGTTAATCATACAAAATGATAATATGTACTTGTATTTAAAATTTTATGGCTTTCTTGTGTGTTAAAATAAAATTAAAGATGGCCTTCCGAAAATTAAAATTAAAATTTAAAAAGTGTTCCATTTTTTTCATATTTACAAAATTGAAAGTACTACAAGAAAATACTCTGAAAATATCTTTTTCGCCTACGAAATATCATTACAATATTTTTTTTTTATCGAGATGGCAATTAGGCATTAAAAAAATTTAGATGTATCTGAAAAATTTAAGTTGAAGTTGGCCCTCCGAATACGAAACGTCGGAATTAGATAGTTTGAGAAAAAATATACCAAAATATACTTTGAAAATTTGTGCGAAAATAAACTATAGTGTATACAACATATATGCGTGTAAAATTTGACAGCTGCCACTTTCTGTTGTCCGATTAAGACTAAAATCTATACATGTTTTCTCCTAGTATCCCCAAATTTGTGTACATAATTTCATATAAATCGGTTTAAACTGTATAGACGCTATCGTGTTCAAACATACATAGACAGACATCATGGTAAAAATGATCAAAATGGATTCTGTTAACCTTAAAGATCCATTAAAATCTGGGGCATAGCCAAAAAATCATGATCGCAATACTTTTCTCACATAGAACTTTGTGAGGTTTGGAGAGTAATAAATAAGAAGGCTTCAAAAAAATAGAGAATTTAGACAGTGAAGGACAAACCATCGCCATCAATTAAAAGACGCCATCGCATTGGCAATAAAAAGAGAAAAAAATTGTTTAGTAGAACTATATTAGATCAAATTAAAATCATGCACAATAAAGGTAAGCTAAAAATCTCGAAAGACGTTAAAAAATTATTAGAAAATGTCAAAAACTGAAGAAAAACGTTCCAAAAATTATCAGAAACTCAAAAATTAAACATCGGTTAAAATCTTTCAGAAAGTTTCAAAAACTATAGAAAAAGGTTCAAAAATTGATAAAAACTATCAGAAACGGTTAAAGATTGTTAAAAGTTGGAGAGAATTTAAAAATTATTAGAAAATGTCAAAAACTATAGAAAAACGTTCCAAAAATTCTCAGAAACTCAAAAATTAAAAAACTGTCAAAATGTATTAGAAACTGTCAAAAACTATGGAAAAATCAAAATTTGCTGAAAATTGTCAGAAACGGTTAAAAATTGCTAAAAATTTGGAAAAAAAATTATTAGAAAATGTCAAAATCTAAAGAGAAACCTTCAACATTTGGTAACAATTATCAGAAACTGAAAGATTAAAAAATGGTTAAACTGTATGAGAAACTGTCAAAAATTGTAAAAAACAATGTTCAAAAGCGCTGAAAATTGTCAGAAATAGTTAAAAATGGCTATAAATTTGGAAAAAAGTTAAAAAAAACTATTAGAAAATGTCAAAAACTAAAGAAAAACGTTCCAAAAATTATCAGAAACTCAAAAATTAAACATCGGTTAAAATCTTTCAGAAAGTGTCAAAAACTATAGAAAAGGTTCAAAAATTGATAAAATCTATCAGAAACGATTAAAAATTGTTAAAAGTTTGGAGAGAATTTAAAAAATTATTATAAAATGTCAAAAACTATAGAAAAACTTTCCAAAAATTAGCAGAATCTCAAAAATTAAAGAACTGTCAAATTGTATTAGAAACTGTCAAAAGTTTGATTAGTTTTGCTGAAAATTGTCAGAAACGGTTAACAATTGCTAAAGCCATAAACCTAATTTAAAAAGAAATAAAAAAAATATAAAAAAAAGGAATGAAAGGAATATTTAATGCGAAATTGGACAGACAGCAAAAAAGAGGAAGAAATGTCAAAGTAGGTTCCCAAACATTAACAATCTACAAAGAGGTGAGGAAATGTAAAAAAACTTGTACATTGTGAATAAGTCGAATTAACAGATAAAAAACAAGTTAAAAGTACAAAAGAAGTGATATAAACGAGAAGAAATGATGGAATAAGAGAAAAATAATAGTATGGAACAAGCAAGGGAATTTGGAAAATTACAAATAAAGAACACAAGGAAATTAAAGAAAATATATTGAATTTACAATAAGGAAAACGATATATCTTGTAACGTATTATTAAGTCCGGCGCTGTTCCAGTCTCTTTGATATAAACGTTCACCGCCAGAATATGCGACTAATTATCGAAGGACCAAATAACGTTGTAGTTGTTAAATTAATATAAACAAAAACGTGTATTGAAGTGAACTATAAGGGATCTTTTTTCACCTATTTATTAGATTATAAAATATACACTCACTATAAAGTGTATAACTAATTGAAATCTTAGAAAATAGTTATAATGAACCGGTTCCAAAAAATCGGTGTCGATGAAACATGAACAAATATGATTACAGTAAGAAATATTTGCCGAGTCAGTGGTAAAAAAAGCGCAGCCGTAGCGACTGCTCTCTTTGAGAGTTAATAAAACAGTGACAATTTTGGCGGGTTAGCTTTTTTACCCAATCCATAAAAGCTACATGAACGATACTTGGAAAGATAAGTTGACCTAATGTGATTGGATGAAAAGTTGTGGTGTGCTTTTGTGTAACGGTCGTTTTGAGTCGTATAAGAGAGATCAAGAGGGAGGAATTAAAATAAAGATGGGTTATTGTAAAAGATGGATGTTTCTAGGAATTATAATAATGTAGATATGCCAGCTGTGACATGAAGAAAAGTATTATCCGTTTAGAAAACGTTGTTGCAAAATAATAAATAGTTTAAATATGGTATTAAATATTTATTACATTAATGTGATTTTTAATAACACATAAGTGTGGATAATATTTTTATTATTGGAACCAATTTTCTTGTAGGTGCATTTTTGAATTACTCTATAGAAACCATAATTAATAATATTTTCGATTAAAAACTTTTAATTAGTACCCTTTTAAAACTTTTAAATGACATTTGTTATTTATTCTAAATTCTAAGCTATTACCTTGATAATTGAATTCATTCATTCAATTTGGCGAAATTTAATCATGGGGAATGGTTTATTGGCTAATTTGCGTTTCTGTCATTTTAAAGGCGCTATTGAAAATTAACGAGTGATGAATTTCCAACCTATACAAAAGTTGGGAGAAGTTGTAAATACCTGGAATATTGAATCTCGATCACATGGAGAGTTTTAAGCACTAACGATTTTAATTAAAAAAAATCGGAAAAACTTTTATAGACTAAAGTTTAACAAGCGAAGTTTTTTTTATGTTGAAAAGTAAATGCTTCTAATAATACGCAGAAATTTTTATTTATGGTACATCTATTAATAAAATACTAATTTTTAGTAGATAGAACGTCCTTTCACTTTAACGGTTCTGTAACTAACGACAATGACGTTTAGATTGTGACAATTGTATAAGAAATCAACTTGTTAAATTTTATTCTAAACGTCATCGCCTTTAGTTATTGAATCTTTAAAGTTAAAGGACGTTCTATCTACTGACAGTAAGCATTACATTAATTTATGGAACACATTAAAAATATCGAGCCGATGGTGAATACGTCTACCGAATTGATATTTGAATGTTGATAATGACATACGTAGGCGCATGCGCACGTTGTCCTAAAATCATTTGTGAAAATTATTGGGAACTATTTACAACTTTGCACTGAAACATTTTGAACTGAAGTGCGTAATTTATCTTCAAAATTAAAAAAGGGAAAATCCTAAATGTGTATTTTTCTCGCCATCTAGCGGCGAAACTACGTGGAATTCGAAAAAAAAGTTAAAAACAAAAGTTAAAGAAAATATGATGCTTTACAACTTTGCACCGGAACATTTTGCACTATAATGCATTGTTTGTCCTCAAAATCAAGAAAAACTAGAGAAAACATACATGCACATTTTTTACGCGCCCTCTAGTGGCGCAACTATTGGAAATTCTGGAAAAAGCATGAGACAAAAGTTGTAATGAATTTTATGCTCTGAAACTTTGTACTACAACATTTTGCACTAAAGTGTATTGTTTGTCCTCAAAATTTAAAAAAATAAAAAATTCTTAGATGTGTATTTAATCAATGTCGGTCTTGAGGACCTTCCACTGTACCAATTGATACCAAAAATTAATGGTCACATTCTAAGCTCACACCGACCCTCCATACCAAATTGCACCTTGATTGGTCAAACGGTTCGGCAGTTATCGTGGAGAAGATTACACACAGACACACAGACAGACCATACGCTGGAAATGGTTTTAATCTTCTTGGGTGACCTCAAAATGGATATTTCCATCGATATCTCAATTTTTTTTTACTCGTTCACCTTACTTTCCGTTTGATGGGTCCGGGAAAGTAAAATATAGTAAAATAGGGAAAAATAAAGTGAAATAGGGAAAATAAAGCAAAAAGTGAAAATTAAAGAAAGATGGAGAAAAACAAAAGAAAAAAGGGAAAAAACACAAAAAACAAGTAAAAATAGGGGAAAATTAGAAAAAACGGGGAAAAAAGAAAATAGAGTAAAATAGGGAAAAATAAAAAAAAATGGGAAAAAATTGAGAAAAATGGGCAAAATATGGGAAAATGGGCAATAAAGTGAAAAATATATAAAATAAAGAAAAACAGAAAAATAATGAAAGATTGGAAAAACTTTAAAAAAACAATGAAAAATAGGAAAAAATCAAAAAAAATTGGGAAAAATACAGAAAATAGGAAAAAAGAGAAAAATACATAAAAATAAGGGCAAATTATGAAAAATAGGAAAAAATAATGAAAAATACGAAAAAATAGAAGAAATAGAGAAAATAGGCAATAATATACAAACATGGAGAAATATAGGGAAGAATTGGGAAATATAGGGAAAAATTGGGAAATATAGGAAAAATAGGGAATAAGACTAATAATAGGGAAAAATAGGGAAAATACTGAAAAATAGGGGAAAATAGAAACAACAATGAATAAAAATGAAAATTAGAGATAAGAGACAAAAATGGGGAAATATAGGAAAAATAGAGACAAATAGGGAAAAATAGGGAATAATAAAGAATAATAGGGAAAATAGATACAAATATAGAGATAAATAGGGACAAGTAGGGAAAAATAAGAAACAATAATAAAAAAAGCAAAGAATTGAGAAGAGACACAAAAATAGAGAAAATGGGGAAATATAGGAAAAATAAGGACAAATAGGGAATATAGGGAATAATAATGGGGGAAAAATAGTAAAAAATAGATACAAATAGGGATAAATATGGAAAAATAGGCGAAAATAAGAAACTATGATGAAAAAAAGTGAAAAATAGAAAAAAGGGACAAAAATAGAGAAAAATGGGAAAATATGGGAGAAATAGGGAATAAAAGAAAAAAATTGTGAAAAATAGGGAACAATTGTGAAATATAGGGAAAAATAACAGTAGGAATAGTAAAAAAAAGGAAAAAAAAGGAAAAGAGTGGGAGAGGGAGATATTAAAACACGTTTGGAGTTGAAAAAATAACGTAGTTAACTTCGTTCCTGACAGGGGTTCCCTGACCGCAAAATTTTTTTTTATTATTTAAAAATTTAATATTTTGATTTCACCATCGGAAAGTATATTAGGTCAGTACTGAAAATTTACTGAAAAATTTGTCCTGACAATTCTAGCTTGCGCATTATCAACTGGCTTATTATTGTAAAACCGATATTCAACATATTTTCTTGTTGTAGTAAATTTTCTGATCTTTTTAATTAAATAAGTCTCAAATTCAGACGACTATAATAGAGTATAATTTTTTGCATTATTTGAGAAAAAAATGAATTTCCATTCATGAAAAAATCGTTTTTTCTATTTTTTCTTTAATTTAACATGAAAAAATTGATATTTAAAAATTACTGCATCTATGCAGTAGGCAGACGCGGACGCGACCTTTCACTTAATCAGGAACGCTTGTGCCCAGCAATTTATTACCTGATCTCGTTAAAATAGTCGTTGTCTTTATCTAACAGCGGAATCTAATATCCATTTATCTCTCTCGATTTTGAATGCGAATTCACAGTGGATAGGTCCAAGTTTTTATCTTTATACAATTATCATATAATGGTTTTCTCCATCTTTGTCTGTATAAGTGAGATTTAACAGCTGTTATTCATTCGTATTCTCTTCTTGACATATTTGCAGTTAATGGCTTGACGGTAACTTCATTGCACATAAGTGACGTCAAATTCAAATAATTAGAAATTTGAATTTTTAAATTAATTTATCCAAAAATCTAGCTCAAATTACGGTAGATAATTAAACTCAATGGGTTTTATTTTATTAATTCTAACTGTTAATAATGAAAAAATGTGAGGGTATATTTTTGTTGAACTGCCCCCATTGTAATAAATTTTTTTGCTCTTTTCAATCGAATAAATCGCAGTGCCATAAAACTTGTAGGTATTATTAAAAGGCGCCAATATAATATGTTATCTTGTCTAAAAAGGCTTTTAGACCAGCGCTCCGTTAATATTACAGATAAGAAGCTGCGGTCTTCAACAATCAATTTTGTATTACGTACAGACGCGCTCTTTTAATAAATATTTAAATATCATGAAAAAACCGTAGAGTTGTTAAATTAGGCGAGGTCTATAAAAAATTGGACTGGATAGTAGGATTACTTAACATTAACTGGAGAATACTAAAAAAACAAATTTTACACCGAATTATTAGAATACAAGCACATTTTCCTTGAGTAATTCTCTAAACGTCAACCACGAAGTCACATGGTGTGCGGACCTCTTAAAAGCGCCCAAAACGATTGTATTTTATTTTGTTAATACTAATAATGTTCATATAGAAAATTTTCTGCTCTTTTTAAAAAGGTCTTGCAAGGGACCTAAGATCGATAATAATTGATTCGAAAAAAAGTATAAAAAATGTTCTTGTTCCACCTCAAAAAAAAATACGGATTATTATAAATTTCTTTTTATTTAATGAAATTTAATAAAATCTTCAATAAAAAAACTTTTTGTTCCTAATAATAAACACGATTTTTATAAAAAATTTATGAATTAATAATACCGTTTAGTTTTCATTAAAATTTAGTGTATTTTTAATAGTTTAAATATTCATTAAAATAAAAACCACATTTAATAAAAACAAACCAATTAATTCTTTAGATAGGCGTCGCGGAATAAAAGCCCAATTCAAATTAATATACTCGAAATTTAATTAAACTCAAACACTACTTAAAATGCTAAAGATACGACTTCATTTCCATAGTAAAAGAAACAAAGAACCGAAAAAGTAACTTAAGACAAAAGCTAATCAAATTAGGATCAAACAATTGTCTAATTAAGTCTTCTTGAAAGCCAGAACGAATCAATTGATGGACCATGGCTGCGGTATTCACGGGAACAGGACGGACATTTTTTAATTCGGTGGGCCTTAAAAAGTCAATTATCATTCTTGACGCCAAGCGCCGCTCAGATTTATACTTGAACAATGAAAAATTAAATATTTTAATTTTGCCATGAGGGGGTGAATTGAATACTAATAAAGGACTATTTTATGAGTCTAATTAAATCATCTGAAACTTAGAAGGAATATTGATGTAGGTAAAAGTTTGGTTATACAATTTTATTAAATAGTTACTGCGGACTTTTTTTAAAAGATTCTAATTAAATATATTTCAATAAAAAACACAATGTTTCATTAAAAAAATTAGTATATTTATAGAGAAAGAAAAAATAAATTTACCTCCAACCTACGAAAAAGTTACCCCGTGGGGAAGGATAATTTTCGATCAAAATCTACTCCATTATTCTCCAAATGATAAAATATGTTTACCAAATTTTACTGAGCTTTTTAGAATGTATTGTTAGCGAAATATAATGATTTTAATAAATTCCTTTCTAATTAGTTTAAATTAATGTTGGTATCAAGAGTCGATGTGACAATTGACATATTTCGTTGTCAAATGTCATTTTATTCATTCGTCATAGAGGAAGTAGTAGAGTGGCAACATGTTTAATTTTCAGCGACTGACCTGCAGCCTTGGAGGGTTGGTGAAACTAAATTGAATTTGGCGGGTAATTTGAATAATCTAATCATTTTTATATCACATTTTAGGTGGTAACAGTAAAATTCTAATAAAGGTGCATACAAATAATTAGAAAAAAAATTTAACCACTGTTGAGATCCTTGTGGTGACCATGGGACTGATTTTTCATATGATTCTTTAAGTTATTTATAAATAATAATAATAATAATGATAATAAACTTTATTCAGGACATTGGTACTACAAATAAGCATAGGATGCATTTTTTAATGGTATAAAGCTGGTTACCGTTTTATACACTTGTTTCGGTAAAGTACAAAACACCAAAACATAAATCGGTCAAGTGCGTGTCGGACTTCGCACATTTAGGGTTCCGTACCAATATAGAATATAAGCCAAAAATACTTGGTAAAAAGATTTAAAGTACTGAAAATCAATATAACCAGGGGCATGTGCGTTCAACTTGAAATATTAGTCCATGTTTTTTGCATTATTTGAGAAAAAAAAATGAATTTCTTTTTATGAAAAAACCGTTTTTTCTGTTTTTTTCTTTAATTAAACATGAAAAAATTGATATTTAAAAATTACTGCATTTATGCAACTTGTAGTGCGACTAGGTCACTTATGTGCAATAGCTGCAGCATAATATTAACGTGGGCCAGTTTCTCTAAATAAAATTGACGCTTTTAAATATAGATGACGTTTGCTTATAAAGTGTCGTTTGGTCAATATGTTTTTAATTGTGTTTACTTTTACCTTTGTTTACGCATCTTTAAAAATACAAATAAATACGGAAAATTATCAACATCAACCAGCTCTACAGAGTACAAACTACAACAGTGACAGTGAAATATGCAGTAAGCAGATGCGGACGCGACCTTTCACCTAATCAGGAACGCTTGTGCCCAGCACTTATGTACCAAACAGCAAATTATTACCTGATCTCATTAAAATAGTCGTTTTCTTTATCTAACAGCGGAATCTAATATCTATTTATATCTCTCGATTTTGAATGCGAATTCACAGTGGATAGGTCCAAGTTTTCATCTTTATCCATTTATCATATAATGGTTTTCTCCATCTTTGTCTGTATAAGTGATATTTAACATCGGTTGTTTATTCGTATTCTCTTCTTTGCACATTTGCAGTTAATGGCTTGACGGTAACTTCATTGCACATAAGTGACGTCACGATCGTAATGGCGGCATATTCAAATAATAAGAAATTTGAATTTTTAAATTAATTTATTCAAAAATCTAGCTCAAATTACGGTAGATAATTAAACTCAATGGGTTTTATTTGATTAATTCTAACTGTTAATAAAGAAAAAACGTGAGGTTATATTTTTGTGGAACTCCTCATTAAACACCGAAAAAAAGTTAAATTTTAAAATAATAGTAGTAGTAATGCAGATGTATTTTATAATGTGTAGTTTAATTTTAGTTTCCAAAATAGCTATTATGGATCTTTGATTTTCGATTATGAATTGTTATATCTGTTTTGTAAATGAATTAAAGTTCTATGAATGTTCCAGAGTTTCAGGAATTGTTTTGTATAATTTCGGTGCTAGATATGAGTATGTTCTTTGTGTAGTTGTTTTACGCATAAATGGAATTACATAGAGATTCTTTTGTCGTGTGCTATTGCAGGGAGCTCCACGAAAACGAAATCTGATCGTTGCATAAAATCTGGATCGACAATGGACCTTTTCATTTACGAAAAATAAATTCTAAAACTTATATAATATGATAGTATTTTACACGAAATGTCCATTTCACTTAGATTTCCACAATAGATTTTTTATTTCGAAAAAATATCGCGTTTGAACGGGCCTTCCTTTTGACGAAGAGCAATCATTGGCAACGCTGCAAATCCTAAAGGCAGTTTCTTAAATAAAATTATAACGTTCATTATACAAAATTATGGAGTAATGTACTAAAAAAGTATTTTTTAGATATTTTCACAGTTATTAAAATTGTAAAATAATTTCGGGGAATCGCTTCACAAGTACTGAACTTTGGTTTTTCTTGTATTTTGGGTTGAATTCCTTTATATCGGGTAATTGAGAATCGCCCTGAATAGTAATTTCCATATCTGATATTTGCGACTCCGTGATGCAAATAACGAGTCTATTAAGTATTAAATGACAAATCCCATACGTCACAATTCAGACATAACGGCAAATTGAGATTATACGGTGCGCACCTTACACAACGTTGCCAAATTTAATTTTAGTGAAAGTGACATCATAAACCCTCTTTTTCCATTATTATGGAAAAATGAGCAATCGGAAAATTCCAAAAAATATCCCAAGTGATAATAGCACAAATACACTCTAATAAAAGTATTAATCCAGAATGACAAGTATGTAAGTTGTGTATAAAAAATAAAAATTCGTTATAAAAAAATCTCATTAGAATTTATAAGCATATAAATAAAAAATTTGATTATATTTTTAAACGAAAAAATTCAATAAAACGTGTTGTGATGAACAAAGTAAATATAAAACATGTAAATAAATATCAAAAACTGTGATTCTTAGGTTAGGTTAATCAGTGACATCCAAACAAATAATATATGACAGCTAGAATAATAAAAAATTATGAATATTTGGTAGACGCTCGGTCACAATAATTTATCATACTTTTTTTTAAATAATTTTTAGGCGATGATGAATGTAATTATTCAATCAAACCGGATTTTAGTCTATTTAATCAAACCGGATTGTAGTCAATTACTCATCAAATGTCATTTCAACCCTAAACGATGAACAAAGGGAAGCAACTTGTCGCGGCTGGTCACGTTAGAGATGTGAAAGAATTGAGACATAGTGTCAAAAGTTATTTAATCACATCGAAAAATTGTAGAATAAAACACATAAGTAAGCATGCTGCAGAAGTATATTATACATTACGTACTTTTTTCTCCTAAGTGCATTTATCCAGTTCTTTCTTTTCCCTAATTTCAAACTAGCTCTCGAAAATGAGTAAAATCTGCACTTGCTATTTCTCCCTGTATTTTTGCAATTACAACACAACAACTATTAGGAACCATTTTTATATTTAATTTTGACGTGTTTATTTATGACAAGAGCCAGATTTCACGAAATTTTGACCACTACGAGCGCGGGGATCGTTTCAGTTGTCCCCACCATATTCGCTGGATGCAGAGTGCACCCAGCGAATATTGGTGTGTTGGAAGTAGTGAATAAATTCTGATTTTAATTATATAAAGTTCATCAAAAGAGTTGCGAATGATGTATGGAATAACATTTGACTACGAAATGTGTCAATTGTCACCTCGAGTCTTGATACCAACATTAATTTCAACCAATCAGAAGTAGACTTTATTATAATCATTATATTTCGCTAGCAATACATTTTTTAACCAAAAATAATCCTTCCCCGTTGGTAGAACTTTTTTAGGTTGGCAACTTGGAAGGATCTCCCCCATTGGATTTTAATTAATTAACATTGCTACGTATCGCGCCACCTATTTGTAAATGGCCTTACACTGCAAAAATAAAAGACAAAATAAACAAAAATGACTTGTCTTTAATTTATTAATATTAACTTTAATTTTTGGTACTATTTCAAAAGCCCCGTATAGAGAAAAGTCGCATAAGTAGCAAATTTAATAAAGTTATCGCCTTCGAGCATTTTAATTTTCATTGAAAAAACCATTATTGCGAAAGAGGTTCATTTTATTAAATCCCGACATCGATCAGATCGGCCATAAGACGGGATTTAGCCGGTAAGGTACGTGTCTATTAGATGTAAGTGCAATTCAATCTGCATCTTTCTCTAGAACGTAGAAAAGAGATATGGAAGTCTTTGTCTGCTCCTAAAATGACTCAAAAACCTCATATCTACATCAGGAAAGTCTATATAGGTAGAGATTGGGCCATGATCAGCATCCCTTACCGATTGAGACGTTGACACAGCAATGTACTTCCGGAAATATCCATTTCCTGCATAATCCAACTATTCAACTTCCGCAAAAGGATATTTTTCGCAGACGTAATTCACTATTAAAATATTCAAATAGATTTCACACTTCTTATTGCAATGTCTACGGAATTTTCTTTCAGTTTCTTTCGAAGGATATTTTTCTGCTTTGGCAGCATTCGAGAGGATGATGGTCGTTATATTCCAAATGAAAATCGCGAGATATATTATTTTTACACGTTAAATTGAACTATTTTTATCTTACATACAATTATAACAATTAAACCCAAAATAAAAACTAACTTAAAGGTTATATTTTAATACGTATCGTATTCTTTTAAACGATATATTTTTTTCTTAAATGAAACTAGCGCGGATGAAACGAAACCAAAGAAATATATAGCACTTTCAATGTCATCATTCAGCTTGGAAAACTTATCGCTTTTATGAAACAAACAAAGGGAAACAAAACAATAAACAAAAGAAATGAAAGTGTTTTCCGAGCTTCAAATGTTTTGTTGCGGAAATGCTTAAAAATTAGAACTAGATTCTGTAAAAATATACAAATTTGGCCATTTTCCATTAAAGTTTATAAACTTTTTACAGAAACATTTTTTCTCTATATTATACAATATTAACAGCATATGTTTTTTTTAAATGAATGTTGAAAATAGAGTAAAAGTTACTTTAATAATCTTTTTAAAAAAAGAAAACTCTCTACAGGATAGTGATATCGGGATTTGTTGCTAAAAATGATTACAAAAAGAAGACAAAAAGTGTACCCCTGCGCAAGTAGCGGTTTTAAAGGGGGTGAGTTTTAGGGGTTACAAATTGTTTTTTTTTGCAATATCCAGCTAAATGTGATTTCCAATCATAAAATGATCCTAGAGTAAAGTTGTAGATAATAAATAAATCTACAATTTTGTTTTAGTTCATTTTTCAGTATAACCTAAAATTTTTTTGAGACAATGGAGAAAACCATTTTTTAAAGTTTTAATTCAATTTTAATAGACTTAAAATTTTGATGAAATGTATATTTTGAAGTTCTTTAAATTTACCGATTTGACCGGAATTTCAAAATTCAATAGTTCATAAAATATTAACGTTTTTCAATGATTGATTTTTCAATTTTTCAGGGGCTGATTTTTTTCTTGAATCAAACTTTAAGATAGAAAACAAAAATAAGTTCCTTTACCTTTACAAACTCTATGAAAACCAAAAATAGCGATTTGTAGCAAAATCAATTTTCAATCACTTTAAAAGTTTTCTATTAGGTAATCATGAAAATTTTGTGCTAAAATTCAAGAATAAAATATTTTTTTTTTGAATAAATAAGTTATAACAATAAATCATTTTTTTTCATTTTTCTTTTTTTTTGTAGTAATCATTTTTAGCAACGATTCCCGCTGTTGCTACCCTGTAGAGAATTTTTCGGTGTTTTGGTCCCAAAAAGTCGGATTAGCCCCGCTTTAAGCTATACCAGTCTTTGTTGTGTAAGATCTGATCATTATTATTAAAAAAGCCATGAATTATACATTGCTTATCTCCAAGTGGACTTGAGGATTCTTATATCGAAGGGCCACTCAGTTATTTGTAGAACTGGGATTTATATGTTTAAATGAGTATTCTACTATTTTAATTATGAAGAGCTTTTACATGCTCGTTTATTTGTATTAAAAAATATTTATTATTTGAACCGAATTCACTTGATTTACCAGCATTAATTTAGATCACTGCACATTTTTAACAAGTTATTTATTAAAACGAAAAACCTGTTACAATACAATTACATTTTTATCTTTATAAACCTTAGAAGATTTATTTATTTGTATTTATTTATTTATTTATTTATTTATTTATTTATTTATTTATTTATTTATTTATTTATTTATTTATTTATTTATTTATTTATTTATTTATATATATATATATATATTTATTTATTTATTTATTTATTTATTTATTTTTCATTGGAGCAAACATTTGCCTTTAAGAGTTATTACTCTAACCGCCACTTTTAGAAAAACCGTTGACACTGTTTGGATTTATTTAATTGAATAACAAAAATGATGTGACATTTTTTAGAGCCCTCATTTAGGTTAAGCTTCGTAATATGAACAATTTTAGATATAATATTTATTGTAAAGTACAAGAAAGAAATACTCTTATTAACATAGAGGTGCAGTGTGTTGGATTGTTTATAGAAATGATAGTGTACGTGGAAAAATATGCAATATTTTTATGTTAACACATGAAACTAAGATTTATAAATAATAAAGTACTTATTTCTGGTTAAATTTAAATAAATTTAACCAAGGCATATTTAATTATCAAGTGAATCTAATATTTAATGAAGGTTCTACGTGTCTGCGATAAAGGAAAACATTTTGGTGAAATATGAAAATCTGCAAATCCTGTCCAATACCAACCCTGTATTTAACAGGTCTACTATAAATAATTCGGATTGCGGCATTACTTTTGGCTGTTTCCGTGTTGAAATAGTAATTGAATTCCACATGGAATCCAAATAAACCACAAAACAAGCAGACGACGTAAACTAGACAGTCCCAAAAAATGTGACAAGATAATAACCGACTGTAGACACCGGATGCTATAACAATATGCAAATCGCTTAGTTATGGTTATTAAAAAACAATTACGCCGTTTTCCTATTTTACGAGCTACTTTTCAAGAAGATTTTCGTTTGCCCGAGTGCCGCATTATTTACGGGGAACGTTTCTTTCTTTTTCCTATTGCGTGATTTTAAAAATAAAATTTGCATTTACTTCAAAACTGCATATCCGACTTCTCCTTTTTTTTAGTACTTTTTCAATTTTCATACTTCAACGTTGAAATCTAGGCTTAATAAATTTCTTATATAATGTTTTTATTGGTAAACACTTCTGGATCGTGTCAAATTAAATGTCTAATTTTTTATATTCTAGATGCTGTTTTATAAAAGGATGAAACGTTATTTTAATTTGTTGATAATTAGTAATAAATGTGATTTAAGCTCAATTCTTTTTATTATGGATTCATTCCACGAATATAAATTGAAATATATCAAAAAGTAAAACATTAAACAAACAAAAAATTGGACGCCAGTCTAATTGATTTTTTGATGTATTTAGAATCATTTGACAAAAAAAACTAGGATATATTTCAAAATCCGTCCTTTCTTTCTTTTTGTGAATTTAAGGAAATTAAACTCAAATTAAACGTTATATATATTTTATAAGAAAAATTTAAATCCTTCACTGCCATATGCACAGACTCTCCATAAAACACGTACTTATATAAGTTGTATTTTACTTTAAGTTATCCTTAAAACTGAATTTAAATGCACCATTTTAATAAATGTTAGGCTTAACAAAGGTTTAGATTATTGTTTGAAAGCCACTGGCTTTATGTTTTTTTGACAGAAATTTAGCTTCCTATCCGTCAGGAATGTCATTAGTGTCATTTTGACTAGCTCCTAATCGGCTTCTATTGTACGGTAAACTTGAAAGTTTGATTATTTATAAACGGTGTGGTCTAATGGTAGAGTGTAGACGTTACATGTGAAAGATCCAGGTACTATGAATACACAGCTTTGTTTACAAAATTTAAGGTATTAAAAACATATGTCGAAAAGTATATAAGAAACAAATCATGTAATTTTAAGGTTTCGTACCCTAAATTCATAAGCCGAAGTGAATCTGCGGTTTAGTTTAAGTGCAACTTTAGATACTTTAAGGGTCACTTTCAGGTTGATGCAAAAGAACAACTGTCACTTAAGACGTTTAAGGTATAACTTAGAGTTAAGGGAAGTCTGTCAGAGACTTTTTCTTCTTTTTTTGTGGAAATGTGACTTAGCTTAGTTTTTGGCTTGTCTTCGAGTTTCTTCTAAAATTTCCTGGATCCGGCACTAGAAGGCGTTAGGTCCCAAAGGAGGAAAAAAAACTTGCTGTTCCAAAACAAAACTTCCTCAGTCCAAAAACTTGGTAGTCCCAAAAAGAAAATTGTTCTGTCCAAGAAACTAGTACCAAAAACAAAAAAGTTTACATAAAGTAAATATAAAACAAAAATCTTATAAATTACCAGATTTCGTGATCTCTGTTTTTAAAAAAAGTATATAAAACAAGAATAATATTTATACGAAATACATGAATTTTTAGACCAAAATATAAAATATCAAAATAATCAAAGTGAATTAAATTTAAAGACAATCTGTAAAAACAAATTAAAAATAGATTCTCTTTTTGTAATCGAGACTGAAAGAGCACCACAAACATCAGACAATTTATATTGTTATAAAAGATGAGATATGAACTTTAAATAAATATAACAAAAAAATTATACCGTTATAAAAAAAGAATTAAAAATAAAAGTTACCCTATAGTTCGAGGAGAAGAAAAGAAATTTTCAATAAGCGACACAGACGGTATAAAAGTCAATTGTTTTGACTGAAGAGGCAAAGAGAGAGAATTGTTAACATGGGAAAGACATTTTATAGTAATACCAAGAAGAGAGGGAGATCTTGAGAAGAGATACAACGAGAGGAAATTAGGAAGGGATATCAAGTGAGTCTGAAATTAAAATATACTAAGAAGAGGAATAATAAAAATACAGGGTGGCACAGGAAAAAAACGTAACAAGGATTATATGTATTTTGTTCTTCCTAATGTAGTTTCTCATTTTCAAAAAAACTTTCTATAATTCTGTCTATCTGTATCCCATGAAATTTTCACATTCTGGATTCAGCATAAAAACGTAAATAGTATATTGTGTCACAAGGGCAGAAAATAACTGTGGGCTACCAAAGCTCATTTTCTGAGGGCAGATAAGAGCTAGAGGCTGAGATGTGTGACACACAACTGTTTTTCTCCTACCAAAAAAAAAAGAAAAAAAGAAAAATATAACAAAAATATTCTACAGATTTGTTGTCTTGATTTCATACTTTAATTTACACTGACGTTTAATGAAAATTAATGTGAAATGTCAAAGTACGCGAGTGACAGTTAAAGGTGTCTAGATATTGTTGGACATACAGCAACATTTTGTATCATCCTGCATGTTATAATTATTATGTTAATCAAAGTTAGTTTTAAATAGGAAGTGAAGTTGTCAGTTATACGAAATACATACGTCAGCAATAATTTATAGTTTTTCTATAATTCATTAAAAATACTAACTAACAGGTTATGGGCCCAGCACGCTTCCACTGCGCCTCATTTTTAGAAAAATTTGTTTCTCTTCCATTAATTGCAGCTTTAGGAATGGAGATCAGATTTGAGTATAACGTATTTTCGAGATTAATAATTTTCGTTCCAAATGAACCATTATCTACATCTAACTTAACTGTTCCTTGTCCAAGAACTTCTGTAGATTTGTTAATTCCCAAACTAACTTGCTGGTTAATTGTAGGCATGAACCTGGATCTGTCATTACACATGTGCGATGTTGCACCACTATATAGACACCATGAGTCTCCATGAAATTGTTCTACGTTTAATGCATTTATAACACTTGTTTGTTCTTCATTTTAAAACATAGATGGTAGCATAAATGATTATTCCTCGGCAGTAGATGCTCTCTGTTGTTTATTTCTACATTCTGAAGCTTTGTGTCCTATATTTTTGCACAAATTACATCTATACGGAAATTTCTTACTTTTATTGTATTTGTCTGTCAATGACATATCTGATGTTCGATGAGATTCTTTAGATGTTCTGCTATTTTTATTTTGGGCATAAAGACCACTTTGGGTCTTGGATATAGCAACATTTTGTATCATCCTGTATGTTATAATTATTATGTTAATCAAAGTTAGTTTAATAACCTCCGGTTATTTTTATAACCTAGGGTTAATTTTAACCAAATTTTTACTGAATAGACCCCTAAAAATACCAACAGATATAGTTAAAATGTACAAAATCGTGTTGTTATGACTTTTGCATCCCAAATATTACTTTCGGCCATATTTTTAGGGTTGATATGATTCATTTTTACAGAAGGTAGGCGAAAAAATTATTATTTTTATACTTTCATGCAAAAAACAAAACTTTATAAAACTATAAAACTGATTCTTTATTATCATATTTAGTCCACTTAGTCCCACGCAAATAATTTTTTTTTCGTTTTTGCTTGGACTTAGAAATAATATTGATGCAACTCGTGCAAAAAGTGTTTATTACATTTTTTTTAAGAAAATTCGTGTACTCGCAAAATTTCCGGTAATAATCCAAGCTCTAGGGAGATTAAAAATATGAGCTTTTCGTTAATTTTATTAGAGCCCATTTTTAATTAATGAACGTGCGATGAAATAAAACAATGACTAGTGAACCGATGCCGTGAATAGAGTTAATATTAGTAAGAAGAGTTTTTTGGTGGATTTAAAAAACGATTAAAAAAATAAAAGACGTTCTCTATGAATAGTTAATTTTTATGGTGAAATTATTCATATTCATTAGCGACTTAGTATACGTGAAAACGGTCATTTGTTCTAAACCACATTTAACAGGGTGCAATTTGGAGGCGAAATACTGCATCCATTTAAAAATTAATGGTCTATTAAACATGAGACCACACAAAATATAAATTAAAATGTGGCTTTTTGAATAGTACCATCACTGCAACGCTCTTTTTAATAAATATGATGCTTGTTAAAATTATAAATTAACAAACCACGCAAAAATGCACTTCTGGGAAAATAATTGGAGCGGAAATGGCGGTCACGTGACGTAAAAAAACATTTTATCATATAAATTGTTTTCATTAAAAAACCAATTTCATTTATGAGAGAACATTTTCTTTGGCTAATATTTCACCAATTTCTTCAGATAATAATCCCAAATCCGACCGAATCAAAATCGTAAATTTTTATTATCTTTGTACCTTTTTCCATTTTTCCGAAGAATTTTTTTGACTGGAACCGTCTCTCCTGCCGCCGCAGCACTGTAATTGAGTAGGTGGCTGTGACAAAGACCCTGCGGGGGGCGGACAATTCGGTTATCTTGTTAGTGGTAAGATTTAAACTCGGCCGATCCGCAGGTGGGTAATGGGAAGGCGGCAGTCACGGGGGCTGCAATCAGAATGGGCGATGACATAGGCGTATTCCAAATGCGGTAAAAAATATTTATACCCATTTTTAATTATTTAAGAAACTGGAACTTTAAAACGCCTGAGTGAATAATTTCTAACAAATTATTTGTTTTTGGAAAAACAAACTTCTTCATTTTCCCCATTATACATATTCCACTAATGTCATTTTTATTTTTTGCATCATTCGTATAGTTAGACACGATACTTTATTTATACAGTCATTGTTGACTAGTCTTTTATGCCATGTGTTTTTACTGATTTTCGTTACTTTTTGAGCTCTTCTTAGAGATATATAAATTATTTTGTTTCTTTGCTTTTAATATTACTACATTTTAGACTTCTAAACTCTAAAGTGTAGAGAAGTCTTATAATACGGCTCTGTCTGTATGTCTCTCCGTATTTATAATTCAAAAACGAAAAGAGATAGAGACAAACGGTCAACGGTAATAAACTCAGCTTTCCTTGAATATCTCCCAAATAGATTATGACTTCCGGTTTCAAAAATAGCATTCTGACTTGAAATTTAACGCTGAATCAATATTTGAAAACTAATTTGAGATATCTTTTATGGTTCATGAGATAACCGCATTTTTGTTTAGAAGTCGTCACGTGCCTGCTAACATGCAGGCGCTTCTGACTTGTTTATTAAATATTTCAGCTATACATTCATGTATTAATATTTTGGATTGTCTTTCTTCAATTCTATTAAGAGTCTGCAAATTATCTTCAAGTTTCGGCATATATAATACATTTGAAAGTTCAATTCGAAAACCACCATATTCTGGTCTCACAGGTAGGAATACTTTATCTACGCCTTTTATTTTCATAGCTCTACCTTCTGTCTAGGTAACACTTCCTATTTCAATTTCTCATATGTAATGTTTCTTTAAACGGTATCATGTGATCAGATGCAGCTCCAGAATCGAAAGTCCATTTATTTATTTTTAAAACTTAATAATTTATAACACAAAGGGTTCTACATTCATGTTACACTGTGGCACCTGTATTCTTATTCTCTAACCATATTTTCATTTGCTTGTTTTATTAAGTTTTCATTTTCACAATTTCTTCTAGATTTTCTACAATGTTTAGCAATGTGACGTTCAACCATACGAAAAACAAAAAATAACCTTTTTATATAGGAATTTTGCTTTATTTTATTTAATCCATTTTGTTTTTCAGGTTTTTTCTAAAATTGATTTTTGATTACGAGATCTTTGACACCTTCTTCGTCTTCATTATGTCTTTTTTCCCTTCTTTTTTCTTCTTATAATAACTTCGCTTTAACGGTTTTCGTATTGATTGTATTTTTTTCTGTATGTAAAAACAAGCTAAAAGATTATCTGGAAAATATATTTCAGCCTCAGCAAGTTTTCTGTTTAAATCTTGTACTTTACCTATATATTCTTGCATTGGCATAATATTTGTTTTGGTGAGTGTTACCATTGCTTTAACCAACATTACAGTATGTAACAGACCAAATTTAGATTGCATGTCTTTAATGATTGACCACGCTTTCACACAATGACCAATATCTTCAATGTATGAATTATTTATACTAATAGTATCAATGATAAGCCTTTTTGATCTATTTTTTCTGATCATTCGTCAATACTTCAGTAAAACCAGGTTCAATAGCATCCCAAACATTTTTCTGTATGAGTCCAGCCTCTTCATTCTCATGGACCATGGGTAGTAATTATTGTCTTCTAACTTGGGGATTCGAAATTCATCACTGGACGCCATTTCGTTCTCAATGAATTATTGTTTTTAAATTAGAAATTATTTAAGTATCAAAATCTAATGAATCCGGCTCGAAGGACCATATGTTTAGGGACCCCGTTTACCAGGTGAAACCCGCTAACGCGTTTTTTAGTCTTTCTCAACTCTCGTCTATGAATAATATGCGGCGTTGAATATGTATATATATTTACAATTGTGCCTTTTGGCGGTACAAGTAAATTCGTGGGCCAAGCTCGTTGTATTCATACTAAGTAGCTGCACTTACAGATCTCTAGCGATTTACTATTAACTACCTAATTGACACTATTAAACTTATAACTAATTTACACTATTGCACTTAATTTGGCAACGCAGGAAAAGGAACCAGAGTGGACACGACTTAACCGTCAAGCGGAATAATATGGAATGTTATTTTTACAATTTAAGGTTTTGAAAAGGGACTAACTCTGCGGTATTTTTCCTAGCCGTTACAGGGTAGGTGAGACAACAAACTAACAACGAGTCAGGGACGGACTTACTTGTAGAAGTACTTTCAACAATTATAATTCCAAATAATTTCTAATATCCACCACAATCTGGGCCCATAACCTGTTGTAATGGTTTTATGATTAATTATTCATCATAGAGATGACCATCATTTTATATTTTTATTTTTTTTAAAGGGAATATGACGTTACAATAAATTCAAACTTCAAACAATAACTAAACGTCAAAATATATTGATACGGACCACCCGATATACAAGATGTCCTATCTAAGATTCTCAATTTGGGGTTGGGTTCACTCTATAAAACAATTTAAAAATTATTAAGTAAATATTAAACAATTATAATTTTAAATTGTATCTAAATTAATTTCTATCCATTTCTTGATTTTTTACTTCTTAAACTTCTTAATAACCTCTGTCCTCTTCTCATTTTGCATATTGCTTAACCTTTTCTTAAATCTATCTGAGTTTCTCAAGGCTTAGACATCTTATCTATCTCGTCCTGTGATATCTTCTAAATATTTTATTTTGTTTCACCCTGTCTTAATATTTTATATGTCTTGGTCTATTTTATTTGTATTTTTTCCAAAGACAATTTCACCTCGCTCAATAACTTCTTTATTTTGTCTTCATTTTTTTGTGACAATTCTCAAAAAAAATCCAAATATCAATATTAAAAAAAAAAATTGACAAATCTCCATTTTTTTTAATTCCACTTGATTTAATTTTTGTCTTTTTTTTGAAATTGCCAAATAGTAATATACCCAGGATTGATCGACCTAAATATGACATCTGACATGATCTTACCTTTTTATATTAAATTTTCTTATCAATATATTAAGTAGATACTCACTACCAGTGTTGTTCCTGGATCGTTTTTTTTTGGTGCGTTATTTGTCAGTTCAATAGTGCACTTTATAGATGTAAATAGTGCACATTTTTGGTACTAGATTTTACGAGTACTATTACATATTACTTAACTTTCCACCCATTCGCAAGAAAATATATTCAGATAGTGACGCCCTCTGTCTTTTATTTTATACGATACGTGACAGTGACTGATGACAGATTGCTATAAGAGGGATTTCCAGGAATGCGTTATGAAAGTGACGTTTAGATGAGGTAATTAACGTTTAAATATCAAATCTTTATAAGAAGATAATTGTATGTATTTGATTGTTGTGTATATTGATAATACCAATATTCTTCTGTTAATCAATATCAAATACCTACAATTAGCTTTTTAAAGATTTTATAAATAGGTATGATTTGCTAAAAATGAATGCTGAACCACTGAAACAAATAATAAAAACTTAAAAACTACGAAAATAAAAAAACATAAATTGCAACAAAAAATATAAAAATAAATCAACAAAAACTAAATTTACGTCAGCATGTTAAAACAAATGTTATTCTGATAGTTCTTCAGAATTTATGTTTATAAAAACTTGGGGTATAATTTTGCAATATTTTATTAGGGCGCCATTTTAGTGACCCTCCAGGTAGCATTTTCATCTTATCTTTCACTCGTAAGATGGCAGAACACGTTTTTATTAACAATCGATTTCGGATGGCAGTTTTTTGCTATTGTTCAATTCTGAGAAAATTTTCTCCGCAGCTGCAGATGAATGTGGCAAAGCTAATACTGTTGATACAATTATCATTAAATTTTGAAACATAGGGCCCTCCAAAGAATTTTTCATATTTGCAATGTTATACTAAAAATCAGAAATATCCATGTTTGAAGTACACTGTGGTATGTTAATTTCTGACAAAAGCTGCCACTCAATATTATAGCGGCCTCAATGTCAATTTATTTATTTCAAAAAAAAATTATGAAATCATTGATGGATTTTATTTCACCCTTTAATGCAATTTCTGGTGTAAAATTTGCAGCAAATTTCAGATGAGGATCATTGAAATTGATTTAGTGTTATCAAGTTTAACATGCTGAGCTTTTAACAAAGTTACGATATAATTTGTGTCAGATTAAAATGTCATTCTTTTAGATGTCTATTTATTTGAATATATTGTTAACAATTATCATGCCAAAGATTATAAACAATAGCACCAAAAAAAAGCATACTTGCAGTATACAATGAATTTCGGAAAGATTGCCATTCAGCAGAATGCATATACATAGAAAGAGTATCTAAGTGTTTTTGGGGTAAAATTTGAATTCTTCTTAAAGTGTCTGATACACCTGTTAATTTTTTTTCTGTTTTAGGTGGGTTCACAATTATTCTATACTGAGATATAAAAAGATTTAATAAAATTAGTTCTTAAATTTTTTTTTTCTAGTTTTGAACTGTTAACTTTCGTCTTGAATTGGGAATTTGGAACCTTCGGTTTTCAACAATGTAGAAGAATATCGTCATCACTAACCAAAACTACACTTTTTTATCACTCTACGTACGTTTCGCTAACTATGTCAGCATCATCACAAGTTGATGAGCCACTCCTGATGATGCTAACATAGCGAAACGTATGTAGAGTGATAAAAAAGTGAAGTTTTGGTTAGTGGTGACGATATTTTTAACTTTCGAGCAATAACCCTTTTCTTCATTTACACAACATTTTTTTTTTGGTTAGCTATATAATATCTTTGTTACGTACGTCTATGGTTAGAAGGAAATCAGAAAATCGGGGAAATCCGTGTGGCAGCGGCCACCGTAAGATTACATGTCTAGTGTATGGTGATATAATGGTTAGGTAATAGAGTCACGCGTGGCTATTTACTCTATTCCTCATATGCCGCCTCCAATGAGGCTTCTACCACCCTCGCCCTCGCCGCTTGAATATCATGGATATTTAGTGTAGGCATGTAGTCAACTTTTCAGAAACTGGGAATCGAGCCAGATTATTTCTTTTAGGATCATTTTAAAATACGATTTTCGATAAGGTAGACGAAAGTTCCATTTTTTTTATAAGAATTTGGTTGGGGACGATTACAGAGCTTAATATTCATAAATCGCCGAAAAATATTCTTCTTTCTGTATAATAAAAAATTCCACATACTCTTTTGACGAATATTAGGGAGAGATGAAGAAATATTTCTTATTATACAAAAAAAATATTTTTTTAATAAAAAACAGAATTAATTTATTTGGAACGATAGAACAGGGTTCGGCCTCGCCCAAAAAATCTGAAAAAATCAGGAATTAATAAAAATGATGTACAAAATATAAATTGTGAGTAACACAAGACTTTTCTGGTATTTAATTTTTTTAAGCAAGATTTATAATTAATTTAAAATAATTATTAACTGATTTTAAAAATTTCAAAATTGTTGCATTTCACGTTTAGATTATAAATGTAGAAATCGGAAATTATTGCGAAAAGCACGAAATCAGGTACTCTAAGAATTTAATGTAACAAACAAGGAGGCAACTAGTTTCGGTATCAAACCATCATCAGGCCCATATACATACGTTCAATGGTTAATATACAGATGTTTAATGGGAAGATACAACGGAAATATTTCTGGTAATTTTGAAGCTAACTCGTTCTTCAAGGCTCTAATTTGGGATCTCTTTTATTTATTATTTTTATGAATAAAAAATAAATAACAATAATGTGTGAAAAAAACACAAACTTACCATTATTTTAAAATTTTTTTATTGAAAATAAAAGTTGGTTCACCAATTGTGAACAAAAAGGTTAGGTACATATTAAAAACAATGTTATTTAACACTTAATTAAGAAATGGGTTGATCCCTAGGGACTGGCATTGTAACTGGGACCACATGTTAATTGTGGGGCTGAGAGCCGGGAAGAAATTTGAAAGATTAAAACCCCTTAAATGGGAGCGAAGTCGATGAGACCCACAGGTCATACCGAAACTAGTAAATTAATCAGTTTTTGAATTTTAAACTGAAGCGTGATTAATAATTTCTGAAAGCCGGCAATGACAAAATTGACATAAGAGACAACTGAAATGTGAAGTGACAAATGTCACTGTAAACAGCAACTAAGAGGCCACTAAGAACCAAAATTAAGACTGAAAATATGAATGATTAATTATGTGTAAACGTTTGACAGAGATTCGGTGCAGGAAAGGCAAGAAAGAAGAGAAAAAATGAAGAAGTTGACAAATGACAGGTGACACAAAAAAGGAAGAGGAGGTTGACAAATGTCAAGAGACAACATTGGAAGAAAAAGAAAGGTTACGAATCAAAAGAATAAATATGAAAACAGAGGGCCCCAGTAACTGTAGGCACAGTGAATGAAATTGGAGAAAAACAAAGGGGTTAGAATAATCATAGATGAGGGCAATTCAGAAGTTCAGCTTGATTGGTCAAACACTCTGGAAATGGTCTCTATCTTCTCGAGGGATCTCAAAATGGATATTTCCATCGATATCTCGAATTTTTTTTCTCATTCACTATACTTTTACTTCGATGAGACCGGGAAAGTAAAATACGAGATAATTTTAAATACAATTAATAAAAGTAGTCTTTAACATATTTAAGCGCTACTTAGCACTTCATACGTCGAATTTTCATAGAAAAACGAGCAATTTTCGGCGGTATTGTATATGAACTAAGAAACTTCCGTGATTTTTAAATATAAAGGAGGCACAGGCACAGCGCTTTTGATAAATCTTCATAGAAGGCGTTCATTAATTTCGCAAAAACTTGCAAGTCCCAATTCGACATTAAATAAGCCGCTTCAGGACGATAAAGTGTCGTGAATGAAATTTGAAAGTCGCCAAGAAAAAGTACTTTTAAAGTTGAGCATTTTATCTTATTCAATATGTAAGGTCATCAGTCATCGTTAGGAAGTTGTGTGCGAAGCATCTTTAAATAATGGCGTTTATATCCCCTTTTGTCTTAGCATGAATTTCGAAATATTTTCGCCAGAACTCGCCTTACTATATTATCACTTAGGTGATGCTGATGCTCGCGATTATTTTTCACGGCTAAAATGGAAATAAATGAAGCTTAATATTTAAAATAAAGCCATAAACCGAAAAGGGTTCTTATTTTATTTTAAAACGGTTTAAAAAATGGGATTTTTTTAGGTCTAATTATCATATCGCTGTATATAATCACTTCCATCTCCCTTTTTATTCATAAAAAAAGGAAAATATTTTCTATAATAAGTAATATTTTTATTTTCATTGAAAAAATAATTATTTTATTATAAAAACTACTGAATCATAGTAAATTTGCTGCTTTTTGTAAGGCAATAAACTTCATATGACCAATATTAAGATGAATTAATTTTACACCATTGATTTTATACGATTTTTAAGCATACTTAAATCTAAAAAAATATTTTGATACATTTTACTACTCTTTCCAACGAAACAAAATCCAAGAATACACCCAAAAAAAATCAATAAGGACCTAGAAATAATTTAAACCAAACATATTTTACTCGATTTTCTTGATAAAACGAGATTTTAATTAAAAAGAAAATTAGGACCAAAAGAAACAAGTTTAGTAGATAATCTATACCACTACAATTAAAGGTATATTGAATTCAATGTGTTAGACTGAAAGCAAAATTTACACACATGACCGCTTTTTTGTCCACATTAACGTCTGCTCTGGTCTTCAGATACTTTAGCTCCGTCAGCTCTGGTCTTCACGTACTTCAGCTCCATCAGCTCTGGTTTTCAGGTACTTTAGCTCCGTCAGCTGTGGTCTTCGGTCTTCAGGTACTTTAGCTCTGTCAAGTACGTCTACTATCGGACCAGACGGACCTTCAGGTACTTCAGCTCCGTCAGCTCTGGTCTTCACGTACTTCAGCTCCGTCAGCTCTGGTCTTCACGTACTTCAGCTCCATCAGCTCTGGTCTTCAGGTACTTTAGCTCCGTTAGCTGTGGTCTTCGGTCTTTAGGTACTTTAGCTCTGTCAAGTACGTCTACTATCGGACCAGATGGACCTTCAGGTACTTCAGCTCCGTCAGCTCTGGTCTTCACGTACTTCAGCTCCATCAGCTCTGGTCTTCAGGTACTTTAGCTCCATCAGCTTTGGTCTTCGGTCTTCAGGTAATTTAGCTCTGTCAAGTACGTCTACTATCGGACCAGACGGAGGTGAAGTACCTGAAGACCAGAACCGACGTTATCTCTAATCTGATAAAAGCGGTAACGCGTGATCTTGATGTGGACAAATGTTGCTATCCTCTCACTTTAACACATTGAATTCCCTATACCTATACTCGGACTTGTATAAGAGTATCTACTAATTTTATACGACCAATATTTGCTACAATACAGGAAGATGTTAGAAATTAACTCAAAATAAATTTTTCACGATTTTCATGGTAAAAACAGACTTTCAATTTCAAAAATTTTATGGTATATCAACTTTTTATCTTTTTGATAAAACCAATTGAAAGTTTATACGACTAATATTAAAGCAACTACAATTGATTGTACAGGATGATATAGGTAAAACATTAATCATTATAGAATTTTTTCCCCATTTCCAATAAAAGTTCCTATAACTGATATTTAGACCAGGGCTACTAAAGCCTTTGGCTACTGGTAAAAAGTGAGAAAAAAATAATAGTAGGTTGAAACCCACTGGAAAAGGAAGAGAATATCAAAAATGAAAGGAAAAATAATTTCCGGTAAAACTATGGAAAAAAGTTAAATGGCAAAGTTGTAGGTAATAAAAAGATCTACAACTTTTGCATTTACACTTTTTCACATAACCTCAAAATGTATGTGAAAAATTCAAATAACCAAGTTTTTGGTTTTTTATTGTTATCTTTCACAAAGAATTTTTTTTTCACTAAATTTGGTGAAAACTTACCTTTATATGTCCCAATCATACTGTATTTTTTTATGTAAAATATTAATTTTTTTACCTTATTTCTCGCGTCAAAATATCTACTTTTTTAAAAAACTCGGTGGGCTTTTTGTCTGTTGAAATCTCTACTTATTGATGGTGTAAAAAAATATACATTGCTATGGTAAATGTTCTCAAAAAATGCAAATAAATGAAAAAAACTAGAATCCGAATTTTTTTTTTAATCAATAGGTACAATTTTGAGCTGTTTATTAAAATTTATACATTGACTACTCGAAAAACGTAAGATTCCGTATTATATTGATAAAGAAAAAAAATTACAAATCCATAAAACATATGCAAAAAACATGCGAGAATAGTTGCTCTAAATATAATTAAAGTTAGGATTGAAAGGGGATTTCATCTAAAAAATGTGACTGCTGCTATTTTTTTCAGTAAAAAAGTTGGTTATGAAACATATGGAAAAACGTGTTATAAACATATTTTTATGTTTCAAATATTTTCTGAGTTTAATCTTATTGGTATAATAATAGCAGTTTAATTAGCCAAATTATTTTTAGATCGCTTTCAAAGGACTATGAAGGCAGACGGAAAAATCCTGGTTCTATTCTGCCAATCGTAAATTAAAGTTCCATCCGGCTACCTATAATTTCTCCCAATCAATGTTGTCTAATTCGAATTTATATTTTACGATATAGTCCAATAATTATACTATAAATACTCATATACAAAGCACCGGTAGAGACTATAAAATTCTAATATTATTGCCACGAAATGAAATATTACATTTGCTGACTGCCAATAGTACAAAATTCGTTGATATTTAATATATTCCATCTAATTAATTTTGATATATAAAACGCTATTACTGATTCTTTAATTATCTGCTTTTTAATATTGTTGCGCATTTTATTATTGCAGTGGTCAGCTATTTGTAACATGCAATCAAATTTTTTAAATAAAAATCTACGTATACAAATAAATTTTTCATTATTTGAAATATGCTTTATTAATTTTTTTATTCTTATTAGTTATTAAAAGAAGCTTCAAATAATTTCAAACTCGAACCTTCTAGGTGAAATCCTAGCCACTAGACGAAACCGGAACTTACAAAAAAATATTCAAAACGGGAAGTCTATGGTATTCCCCACTTTCATCACTAAAAGCATGTGTGTGCTTCCCCGAAAATTTGCCATTTTGTAAGATATTTTATGTAAGTGTCTTACTGCAAATTTAATGCGGAAATCTATAGATCCTTAATCCGTTCGAAGCTAGACCAAAGACTAGTAATTTAATCCTAAAATTCTTGTTTTAAAAATAATATAACAGATCGTTTTATATAACCCCGAAAAGGACTAACATTACTTAAAGCCGACAATTCTAATATTACTATTATCGCAACAGACATATATTTATTATTTTGTTGAACAAATATCACGTATCTTTGACCGAAGCATAGGCGTACACACATGTTTTTTATTTATTTTATGCCGTTTTATCTAGATCATTGGTTCGGGATTCGGAATAACACCGAAAAACTCACCTTTTCTCTCATTTTCTGTTTTCTTCATCTAACTGTCTCATCTTATTATACCTAATCTTTGGCTGGACTATGCGAGCTTCATAAATATATATGTCTGCTGCTATTTCTAACTTAAGAATTCTGAACTCTGTATATAACACTGCATTAAGGATATGTCTGGAAGCTTTTAGATCAAGTCCAGTGGAAAGTCCCTATTGTGAACCACCACGTACCGCCTCGTTGGTAATCGATTTCTATAGCTAAACCATTAGTCCAGTTGCTTTCACCACTTCTGTCAAATGTAGACTTCAACACAACAATATCTATTCCAATTAGTACTATTCCCTCTTCGAAGAAATGTATGCCTTACATCAATATTTCTCTCTAAACATGAAACCCCTAACTCGCTTCTGCATCAAGGCTTTTTGAAATTTTTTAATGAAATCTAATACAACAAAATTTCCTTCCTTACCACCAGAATATAACTGTCCAGTTATTTGTATAGCCTCGCTGGATTTTCTGCCATTTCTATTAAAAATATTTATACCCATCAGCCTTTAGTCCAGGCCATGCATGATTCTGTTAACCAACTTGCCTCATATGGAGTAGCGTTAACAATAATTTTCACACGTGGTTTTCCAGGAAATGAGGTGGCCGACTGTGCCTCAAAAAACGATCTTAAATGTAGTCAATTCCGAAGGACTTCAACTGTCTTCAAGCACTATACTCTGTTCAATTGGACTGAAAGAGGACTAAATAAGTTATCTGAGGGCTAGACTCACACAAATAATTTTTTTGAAAAAAGAAGAAAATTTGTCGAAAAGAAAAAGAAATTCAATTTTTATATTTAACTACTTCGCGTTTCACGGTAGAGGCTAACTCCATTGAAAAAGAAGAATTGAGAATCCTTCTTTTTTTTAAGAATAAATAGTTCAACTATTAAGTGCACAGTGGTTGATTTATGTCATTTCCTCGACAGATGACATGTTTATATTGACAAATAACAAATTAACTCAAATCTTCTATTTCTTTTTACGACTGTTACTATGTAGATCATGATTTGATTCATAATTCTTCTTTCCCAAAATTCGAAATGTCATGTCACTTCAAGACGACAAAAGAAAAGAAAAAAAAAGTTAGATACAAAATTAGGTCAGGCGAACTAGCGGACTAAAATTTTATCAGGCAGACTATGGACTAAAGCTAAAAGGGCTAGATCTAGTCCAATCGGACTAAAAAAAAAATTGAGGTAATTTTCATTGAAAAAAGTGAAAAAATGTTGGGAGTAATTTTAGTGTAAGAAGTGAAAAAAGTTGGACATAAAATGTCCATGTTGATAATCTTGTCAAGCGCATGCGCACTTGATGTCCACTGAGAACACATCTGAATGCCAACATTGCTGATGTTAAAACATTCTAGAAGATAGCAATTTAGGACAAATAAAATCGTCTACGCAAAAATTAAAAGTAAATCGTTGGATTTGCTTTTTTAAGCTCTTTTTAACTAGCAAAAAATTATAAAAATTAAAAATTGAAATATTCAGAATGTTGTTTTCCAGCGGACTGAATTTATAAATTTTCAATAGAGCTGGTCCTGGAATTTCTTTCTCATTCATCAATCGATTTATCAGGATAGAATAAGCACATGTACCAAATATAAAACAAGGGAAAAACGACAATATTTTTGCCGTAATTTCGAGTTTTCGAAAATAAATTTTTATGTAGGTATATACCTTATATACTAGAGTATATATGAGCTAACAGACGTACGGACGGACAAAACCGTTTTATAAGTTTTTTTTTCTTCGAAAACTCTAAAAGTGAAAAAAATTTTACGTAATTTTCATTGAAAAAATTGAAAAAATCCAGAAAAAGGGTGGCGGTAATTTTAATTCAAAAAAGTGAAGAAAAAATTGAAAAAATGCAGAAAAAAAGTTGGGGATAATTTTCATTAAAAAAGTGAAAATAATTTTAAAAAAATTGGTGCAATTTTCAATAAAAAATGAAGAAAAATAGTTGGGAGTAATTTTCATTGAAAAAAGTGAAAAAATGCAGAAAAAAGTTGGTGCTACTTTTAAAGTGTGAAAACTGGAAAAAATTAAAGAAACAAGTTGGGTAAGTTTTCATTGGAAAAAGTGAAATATGATGAAAAAAATATGGACAATTTTCATTGAAAACAGTGAAAAGGCCAGAAAAAAAAGTTGGTATAATTTTCATTGGAAAAAGTGAAAAAATTAAATAAATTGGGAGAACTTTTCATTGAAAAAGTGAAAAAATGAGGAAAAAAGTTGGGGTAATTATTTTCATTGAAAAAAGTGAAAAAGTGCAGGAAAAAAGTACTTTTAAGTGTGAAAAGTGAAAAAAAAGAAAAAAAGTTGGGGGGGTTAATTTTCATTTGAAAGAGTGAAATATGATGAAAAAAATTGTGAGCAATTTTCATTGAAAACAGTGAAAAAATGAGGGAAAAGAACGGGGGTAATTTTCATTGACTAAATGAAAAAAAAGTTGGGAGTAATTTAAGTGAAAGAAGTGAAAAAAGTTGAACACAATTTTCATTGAAAAAAGTGAAAAAATGCAGAAAAAGGTTAGTGCTACTTTTAATTGGTAGAGGCGATAAAAGTGAATAAAAAGAGTGGGAGTAATTTTCATTGAAAAAATTGAAAAAATGCAGAAAAAAAGTTGGGGATAATTTTCATTAAAAAAGTGAAAAAAAAATTAAAAAAATTTGGTGCAATTTTCATTAAAGAATGAGTAAAAACAGTTGAGAGTAATTTTCATTGAAAAAAGTGAAAAAAATAAAAAAAAGAGTTGGGAGCAAAAAAAACAAGTGAAAAACAGCAATATTCTTGCGGTAATTTTGAGTTTTCGAAAATTTAAAGTTACGAAAATAAATTTCTATATAGGTATGTATCTTATATTACAGTATACAGGGTATAAGTAGCGGGAAAGTAAAAATACGTCAAAGATTAATAACAGACAGGCGGACGGACAGACGGACAAAACCGTTTTTCTCTTCGAAAACTAAAAAGTTATGAAGCAACAAAGAAATGGGCAAAATGAATAAAACACACTGTATCTCGGTTATAAAGAGCAACAAACCCGACATATGGGGGTTTTTAGAATCAACTTGACGTCTACTATGCAAATTTTAACGTTTTGCAATGAAACACCCTGTATATAGATATCTTCTGTTATTTTTCCATGTTGTTAATAATGGTTGTAGACATTTTCATTTTTTTTTGTTACTTCCAATATATACTTCCTAATTCTATAAAAAAATTTGAGAAAGTGAAAATATGATGTTTACCCTCTCGCCTATTATCAATAAAAGGAATATATTGGGATCGGGTAAAAACCGATCTTGAGATTTTGACCTTATTTGTTACATTTTCAGATCCAAAATATCTACACATACAGAGTTAAAAAATTAATTGAGTAATAAATCTTTCTTAAAATACAATAAAATACTACACATAAATATCAGAAAAGTGTTAAGTTGGTCCCAACTCATAATTTAGTTACATTATACAATTCTTCGTATTTTTCTTATTATTAGTTGTAGGAACCTGTAATTTTCAAACAATTTTGTATAATGAATGTTTTCCATAAAGTAAATATATTATATAGTATATCTTTCCTCTAATTTTTTCTCTGAAAAAAGACTAAGATTTAATGTAATAAGATATTTTCGGGTAAAAAAAGAAGTTTTTCTCGCAAAATTCAGTGACTAATCACATACTTCTTTCTTTTGATTATTTTCTGTTGAAATGAAACCCAATTCGCCACATTTTATGGTACATAAAACGGAAGCGATTTGCGCTTGACACATAACTAAATTCCTAAATTAATTTGTGGCTAGTATAAAAACAAAACTGAAGTTAATTTCACATCCAGTGAATAACGGTAATAAATGTATCAATTATTCTAAATTGGGATCGACAAAACAAACAACAAATGAAATACTACAAAATTAGAATACATAATAATGAAAATTATTCTGCAAGTGTTGACTTAAAAGTCGGTGCACGATGTAAAATTTTAAACCAAGTTTAGAATATTTTTAGTAAATTTAGGATTTTCCACAAATAATGTGAATTGATAAAATTGGATATGATTAAAATTGAACTGCAGTAAACTATACTACAATATATTAATTAAATATTAAAAGAATAATGAATAAGAACGATTTTATAAATATACTACAGTGAATTCTCATTTTTGAAAAAACAATTTTCTACTTCATCCAAAAATTAACTAATAAAAATTTATAAAACAAAATATTATCCATACTCAAATGTGGCATAATATTCAATAAAGAATAAAACAAACATACCACAATAAAATTCTTTAATATAAGACCTACAGTCAAATTGACGACATGTTTCGGTATATAAGACCATCATCAGGTCTACAAGCAAAAAAGAAAATTGTGAAGAAACATCAGTAATGAAAGAGTGAACAAAATTACTTAAAATTGGATCCAAACAATAGATTTAAATTTATGTATGAAAAACTTATAACATTAAAATTTTTTTTATAAAAAAAAACAACGAAAACAAATTAAATTTAAATCTATTGTTTAGATCCAATTTTTTAATCAATAATTTTGTTCACTTTTTCATTATTGATGTTTCTTCACAATTTTCTTTTTGTTTATAGGTCTGATGATGGTCTTATACACCGAAACATGTCGCCCATTTGACTTCATGTCTTTATATTAAAGAATTTTGTTGTGGTATGATGAATAAAAATTTAATAAAAAAATTGTCGGAACAAATTTATTTACTATATAGGCAAAAGTCTGTAACCTGAGGTAGTTCATAAAATAGAATCGAATTTTTTTACAGTCCAAATAAGTGAAGGAAATGACTATATTACCGATAAAACGGTATTCAAATTTTAAATTTCATTTTAGCATTTAAGGACTTTGTAATAAAATTAAGTTTTTGATAATAAAATATCTACTATTTTACAATACCTATAATTAATTTTTATTATATTTTATCCACCACGACGAATCTATTATTTGTTAATTATACATGAGTTTAGTAAATAATATAGTATCAATTATTCACTGTGTAACGCTCCAGGTTTCGGATTGTCTAGGGCGCCAACTTCTGTTTATATTGTGAAGTTCACTTGCACAGGGCAGTGTCAGTGGAAAAAATGATACTCCAGGGGTCGTTATGGCTTCGACAAGGCGTTAGCGGCCAGAAGGGCGGCTTTACTTACACCACCAGGTTTAGTACCTGGGTATATATTCCCAAACTTGGAATAAATAAAATTCGTAAATAAACTTTTATTATATATGATAAAATAAGATACCAAAGCAATTACCAAATCCGGCTTGAAAGAAAAATCGTGTGCAACAAGGTCCTCTACGGTGTTAGATGGTACGGCACGTCTTCTAGGTCGGCGTGGCTGTCGGATTGACGGTTCTCGACTACGGTACAATTGAACTTGGATTCAGCTTGACCTGTCTCTAAAGTTCGTTGTGATCCTGTACTGCAGCTGGATCTGGTTGTCGGCTTGAGGTCCAACTTGAACTGCCACTGCAACTGAAGATAACGGATTGAATCGTCCTACTCGATAAGAATTTCGGCTAATAACACCTACGCGAGTATCTCTATCTGTTGGGCAGAGATTCAACTGGTACGACTAACCTTATATTCGAATCTTCTGGCCTTTCCCATAATTTTAAGTTCATCCGATTTCAGTACCGTGCACAATTTAATTTAAATATTTTAATTATTACCGAAATTAAAGTAACTGTGTTACAACTGGTTTTACTGATTTCTAGATATCCATTAATCACTAGTGATTATTCACTGGTTTACATAAAGGTTTATAGTTATTTTAGCCCAAATTATTTAATAGTCGTGGATAAAAGTACAGTATTCTACTCGCATAAAAAGGTTATTAGTCACACGGATGGTTTGCGCCACCCTCGTGAATAATAACCATCATTATATACTCGTTGAATAATATACTAATTTGGTATTTAACAATCATACTACATCTATGGTAAAAATAAATAATGAAACAGTTTGTAGGAGTTATAGTCACTGTTTGAATAAAAATTAAAAATCACATAAAAACATTTATAAACCAATTTATTGACGAGTATGAAAAATTCAACGAATAACCAATTATTTTTCTCTCGTTTTTAAAAGCAAATGGACGCTTTTTCAACTGTTGATAATTTAACTACACGTTAACCATTTTTTGATATTTGAGTAGCCGGTAGAGTATTAATTAATAAATAGACAAAAAAACTATTCGAAAAAAAAGGACCCTCACTTCTCTGGAAAATGGCTTTTGTAATTTTAGTTTATTGTAGATTTTGACGTTCTAATTAAATTTAAATGGGCTCAATTATGACCAGTTTTCCAGATTGTTGTAGTCAAAGTTGGATAAATGGTTATTTAGGTAATTTTGTTTTAATTTCAATTTCTTTAAATTTTAATGATCAGCGTATCTTGAGTTTGTTCATGTTCGAATTTAGTCATAATATTAATATTTAAAAAAATATATTAATTGTATATACAGGTTTTACCAAAATGTCACTAGAGCTACTTTATTTTTAAAATTATTACCTTATTGAAATTCCTAATAACGAACAGCCAGATATCTTTAAAAAAATTATATGCTTTACATAAAAACTGAACTATGTAAAGTTTGAAAACTTACACACGGACCCGAACGTTGGTCTTTAAAATCTGATTTTTTCCAAAATCGCCTCAAATACGATGTCAACTTATTTAATATTACAATTTGATGTAAAACATGTTGTGTCTGAAAAGCATTTTTTTTATGTCTACAAAGTGTTTTAAATTTTAGATACCCACGGGCTGCAACCGTTTGAAAATCTGGGTATGTTTTAAGAACACCCTTTTTTTCCAAAAATGGTAGCCATCATTTTTCTACTTGTGTACGAAGTTTTGGTGAAGTTGAGCGTAGCCACTGCATTGATTGTTGTTTTGTTTCTGCATTTATCCACGTTTCGACCCCGGTAACAAATCCTCTTCATCTTATTATCATCGATATTCTTTGCCTTTTGTACCGGTATCAGAGTTTTTCGTGACAATTGTGTATTTTTTGGTCCACTTGAGAAACAATTTCGTCGATCTGCTTACTGGGCCTGCCACTCCGCTCTTCGTCATGCACATTTATTCGTACATTATTGAAATGACAATATTTTCTAATCTATCCTTCATTCAATACTACAGGTCCATAAATTTCAGCATATATATTTTAATGGGCATTAAATGCATGTTAAGGAATAAGTAAAATATTAATCAACCATATAGATATGTTTTGCCCTATTGGTGAGGTTTCTCAAATGTGTTCGTCTAACTCTAGTCATAATTTTTGCTCCATTTTGTTCATTCTTGTATTTACGCGTCGTTTCCGGAACAATCGTGAGATATCCCGTTGCGTTTATAGGTTTCTCGCGCGCTAGTCTGCAGCTGTTCCAATGAGTCACCAAGATTCTGTATCCATTCCATCTGATAGGGCCGGCCTCGATACAGTGAGGGGTTCTTTTTATATCTAAACGGAGAAAATTCACTAACTGTAAGTGAAATTTCGCTTACTTCAAGTAAAAATCTGTATTAAATATGAGACAAATAAACAGTATACCTAAACCAAGAAAAAAAAAGTTTCTGAAACTGGTAACTTGATTTAAGTGAATTTATAGATCACTTTAAGTAAGTAAATATTTTTGCTAAAACAGGTTACCATTTAACTTATAACAGGAAATATCACAACTAATGGTAGCAACAAAATTAACTTAGAACAGCTTAATTTTTATTGATTTTCGTAAGCGAAAGTTTTGACGAGACTAAGTCAACAATTCAGTTGTTTTAGGAAAAAAATTAATTTACTTTAGCTAAAAATATTCTTGTTCTAAGTAACACTTAAGTTACCACAAAAACATTTTTTCTACTTTAGCACTTTGGTTTCACCTGAATCAGGTGATTATTTTAGCTGCTTTTTTGGAAAAAAAGAAACAAAAATTATTTTGGATTAAAGGATGGATAGGGCATTAAATATAAAAAAGGTATTAAATACAAAAATTTATTCACTGAAATATTAATTGCATTTTTACAGGTATTCAACATAAAAGTTCAATGACTCAAATATAAATACAGGGTGGCCCATTGAAAAGGATCAATGCCGTTTATTTTGAACTACGACCAAAATATTACGAAATAAATAAATAAACGGTATTGTTCCTTTTCAATGGGCCACCCTGTATAATAATATATTAACTGCTTCAAGAACTACATTACAAAACTCAAGTTTAGTAGAAAGGAAAAGCAGGGTGTCCCAACGGAAACTTGACATCCGGAAACAAGGTTTTTCAGAATTTAAGAAAACACGTCCTTTTATAGGCATGGGGACGAATTTTAATATAAAATATTCACACTAAAAAATTCACACTTACAAAACCAATCCTCTGAGGTCCAGCATCAACCCCCTCATTTTTTTAATTGCAAGTGTGTTCAAGGAACACAACATTTGAAAGGTGAGTTTTCTCTATACAGCCCTATAAAGTTTTTTTAGTACCAATCCGATAAACCCCAATGTACTAGTAAAATTTTATAATCTTCCATCTCACAGCACCTGTTTGCCCAATGCCCACTTTCACTCACAAACCGAACACAAAAACCTTCTTTCCCTATTTAAATATTCGAAGAAACTGGACGAAAAATCAAGCCTGAAATATCTGTTTGCCTATTTCGGTTATCGTTCGATAATTTTCGTTAGAACAAGAGTAACGACTATTAATGAAAATTGGCAATATTTTTTATATGCAGAACAATCATTATCTTTTTCATACGTCTGACGACCGTTAAATTTAAACGCCTGTAAAAATATTAACTTAAAACAAGTGAATTGTTTAGTTAGTATGAGTAAAAATATTTCAAGAGAGTAAAAAAAAAGTGTAGGAAGTTTGTTCACTTATTTTAGCTATCTGAGGTATATTTTTTTTATTGAAATTAACTTTTAGGATAACAGTTAGCTTACAATAGTTTAATGGGGTACCTATTCTAGAACGTTAAAAAAATGTTCTTGGCCCCGTTTTCTCTGTGTATATATTTTTGTTTCAACAATTGCAATAAAACACAAAGTCGTGTAGTCGCTACGCATCTAATGTCTGCGGGCTGTAAAGCTCATTTTCTGCCCTTGCGACATAATATAACTATTGCATATCTTATAAGTTCAAAAAGCTCAGTCTGGATTATTTATCCTAATATATAACGGTCTTGAGCTCTTCCTTATGTAAAATTTATCTCATTTACGTGGACTTTTGCATGTGCAATTCTGTAAATTTTGTTCTATATATTTTGGTTTTCTTTTAGTTAATATACTACTAGTTTTATTCTGTTTGAAAAGTAATTTTTAATTGTTGATAATTAATTATAAATCTGGTTTTGAAAAAGAATATAAAACAATGATAATATTAAAATGAAAAACATGAATTAAATTAAATTAAATTAAAAATAGATTCTCTTTTCGTAAACTAAAAACAGACATTAGATAAGTTATATCATTATAAAAGATATGATATGAACTTTTAAGTAAATATGAATAAAAATATATACCGGCATAAAGAACAACTAAATATAACAGTAAATAAAAGTTAAAGCGTCGAAATAATTAATAATGATAACAGGTAGTTTTAGTGAAAATATAATATAATATAATAAAAATTTACCTTATAAAATGAGGAGGAGAAAAAAAAGGAAATCTTCAGTAAGCAACACAAACGATATAGAAGTCAATTATTTTGACTGAAGAGGCAAAGAAAGAGAATTGTTAACATGGGAAGGATATTTTATAGGAATACCAAGAGAAGAGGGGGACAGGACGTAAGGAAATAAGAAGGGGCTTTCAATGGAGTCTGAAATTAAAATATACCGAGTAGAGGAATAATGAAAATACAGGGTGGCACAAAAAAACGTAACGTGTTTAATGTTAAATGTCTTTTTCATATTAGTTCATTTTCTTGAATTTAAGGAATTGAGACATTTTTAATTGATTTTCCTGAATACTACTTTTATTATAATTTAGCCTAATTGTATTTTGATTATAAAAAATAATCAAATCTTATGCTTCTACAGTGTGTTTGTTTTATTAACATTAGTAAGTTATTGAAATCATCCTGTTAGCGTATCTGTGCATCTGTGTGACTGGCTGTGTAAGCTCTCACGGCCGTTCCACTGGACCGATTTGCTTCAAACCTCTGTCGATTTTAAATTCGAAGTGGAACTGAGATATGCACATGCATTTCAAATAATTCAATAAGTTGGTGATCATTTTCATGATATACACAACGTCCTGGGTGTTTCATTAATGGCATGATAAGCCAATGCAAAATCCTTCCAAAAGTGATAGTCTAGTGAAAACTATTTATTTGTTTCTTAGGTAATAAATTAATATTTTTTTAATTAATTCAAATTAATTTTCAATTTACATAAATATTTTTTTAGATAACTGAATTTTAATTTTTAATCTGTATTCGAAAATATTTTTATATTTTTTAATTCGGTGAAGTTTTCTTAAAAGAACAGTGTCGGATTGGACAGAATTTGAAACTGACATCGGTCAGGACAGTAGTACGACTTTTCATATAAAATTTCTACGAAATTATGTGCATGATTTTTTCCTGTGAAATAAATTCTGGACAAGGTAACTTTAATTTTCGATACCAAAAATTTTAATAAGTTAAAGTATATTGCACACTTATATAAATATAAACCAACTAAATTTTATTTAATAAAATAATAGGATGGTCAAAAAATTTTTTTAATGATTTTCTCAACATAGTTTGTCTGAATCTTAAATTCTACAAAGTCATTTTACATTTGGAATGCCACATTTTATATTGTCAGTTAAAAAATAAATTCAGTTTTTATAATTACAAAGTTATGCATTTCAGATTTTTCAAAGTCGTGTTATATTAATTTTTTTGTTAATTATAATCCCTTTTGCAGTAAAGTTATATCGCAGAAGATGTTTTTAATATATTAAATTAAAAGTGTGCTGTAAAAATATTTGTTTTTATTAATAAAATTTTACTACAAAGTCAGGAAACCAAAAATAATCTAACTATTAATAATATTATAAAATATTTCTTTTAATTTATGGTAAATATAGTTTATTTTGTTAACTAAGGTAATTCTAATTGTTATGTCATCGTTTAGCAGTAAAATTAGTGATTAATTTGTCTTCCATTACCAGGTAGCCTGTGGTTAATTTGACAACAATTTATCACATTGAAACTAAATTACTACTGACGTGACTTAATTTACAACCAGCCTAAATTGCCATTAATTTTACTTAGAAGCGATTTTTTAAATGTTTTATTTTCGGATTTTTTTCTTCTGGTAAAATCTACTGAAACGCCGTGTATGAAATAATTAAAATTATAAATTCAGCAATAAACAAATTATGGCCCATTGAGCGTAGATAAATTATTAACAATATTGGACGGTTAAATTGATGATTTTAAGTAATATTTATATATTATAATTATATGTATAAAATTATTTATGTTTAAAATACTAAAACTAATCTATTGATATCGTCCATTTTCATTACTCTAATATATCATGATAAATATGTGCACATAATAAATATTATTAAAGGTAAACCAAAGTGAAATGACATACGCGCCAGTGGTGGACCTTTTGATATGGGTTTAATTAGTTGGTCTATTAAAATGATAATTATTTTGTTGAACATTGGTCAATTTTAACAGGGTTGAGTTGGGTATTACCAGCAGAGAATTTTTTTTTCATAAACCAAAATATATATTTAAATGATTAACAATACTAATCTGCTTCAATTAATTTTAATTTTGAACTATGCTTTAAACTTAAAATTTATTAGTTGTTTTACAAGAATTAATGAAATAGATATCAAGAATTATCCAAATATTATTTACCATTTTAAATTTTTAACGGCAGTAGTATACCTATGCCGGTTCTGCACCACATACATCTAGTAACCGAAGCGATAGCCACCCTTAGAGCCCCCCTATACGAAGAGAAGAGAAGTAACCTTAGATTTGAAGAAACCATCTTGGCCTCGTTTAAGCACCTCTAATCTACCCCAAATTAAAGCAAATATGGCCATTTTGTTATGAAAATATCTTTAATAAGTGCGCTTTTGGCAGATGAGACTTATGACAATGACCAGAAGCAGTAGTAGAAGAGGACTTCTTGTGTATATTGCAAAATTTATCGCTAAATTTCTTCTTCTTTCCCTCAAATAACCTTCCCCAGCCCCTAAACTACCCCAAATATGGCCATTTTGTCATTAAACTACCCCTAATAAGTGCTTTTTGGTAGATGAGACCGATAGACCGATGACAGTAGATAAGCTATGACAGTTCGAGCACACTCCTTATGAAAAATAACGTGTGAAATGGCTAAGGTCACGTCAAGGTTCCGATCCGCGCTAGAAAAGTCTCGATCCGCTTTCGATGGTTCAGATCTGCACTAGACGAGTCTCGATTAGGTACCGAACAGTTTTTATCAGGTTTGATCAGCTGATCGCAAATCGTCTATATTTTTAACAGCTTAATTATAGATACTCCAAACAAATTGTCCACGTGTATCGATCCATTTATCAGTAAATCTCTCATTTAAATAGTTTCTTACAAGTTTTGATTATTTAAATTCTCATCTATAAAAAATAATTTGTTACTCATAATTTACCTGCAAACCAAATATTTACTAAAATTTTCGTTCTTTTAATCCTTTAATTGCAGCTATGTTGTATATGATTGATTCTTAAAGCTCATCGTAAATAATAGTATATTGTTTAACAAGTGTTGAAAATAGCAATTTTCACACGCATGTGACGTTTGTGGCACGAGCCTGAACGGCGAGTGCCACAAGTCACAAAGTTTATTTTAATGAGAAATGAGAACTGTCAGTAGTGACAGTGTTCGCATGCTAGATTTCATCTCAATTCATTGATATATGTTATGTTATTATGAGTAGTTGTATTGTCATTTTACGTTGCACACTGCGTGTGTAAACGTTTACACACGCTGTTTGAAATTGACGTTTTTCGAGGCAGGTTGACAGTGCGTTTTTGTGTATATTCTAAGCAGCCGTAGGAAAAGAATTTTGTATATTTTGTTATTCCCTACAAATTTTTACATATTTTAACAATTTGTTACAAATTTTACATTTTCGAAATTTTTGAAATTTTCGAATCATTTTTTTCAAATATTTTGATATTTTTGACATTTTTGAAACATTTTTAAATAATCGAATAATTTTATGTTTTTTGAAATTTTGGATATATTTTAGAAATTTTTGAATATTTCGACATTTTTACTATTTGAAATTTTTAAAATTTGAAAAAAAGTGCAAAACTTCAAATTTGTCGAAGATTTAGATAAATTTTTGAAATTTTCGAATGATGTTTTTTTGAAACTTTTGACATTTATGAAATGGCTAAAATTCTTGAAATTTTTGATATATTTTTATTTAATCGAATAATTTTATGTTTTTTGAAATTGTCGATATATTTTAGAAATTTTTGTCATTTTTACTTTTTGAAATTTGAAAAAAATTCGAAATTTCAAATTTTTCGAAGATTTTGATATATTTTTGAAATTTTGGAAAAATGTTTTTTTTTTAACTTTTGACATTTATGAAATGGTTAAAATTCTTTAAATTTTTGATATATTTTTATTTAATCGAATAATTTTATGTTTTTTGAAATTGTCAATATATTTTAGAAATTTTTGTCATTTTTACTTTTTGAAATTTGAAAAAAATTCGAAATTCAAATTTTTCGAAGATTTTGATATATTTTGGAATAATGTTTTTTTTGAAACTTGACATTTATGAAATGGTTAAAATTCTTTAAAGTTTTGATATATTTTTATTTAATCGAATAATTTTATGTTTTTTGAAATTGTCTTTTGATATATTTTTGAAATTTTGGAATGTTTTTTTTGAAACTTGACATTTATGAAATGGTTAAAATTCTTGAAATTTTTGATATATTTTTATTTAATCGAATAATTTTATGTTTTTTGAAATTGTCGATATATTTTATAAATTTTTGTCATTTTTACTTTTTGAAATTTGAAAAAAATACGAAATTTCAAATTTTTCGAAGATTTTGATTATTTTTTTAAATTTTGGAATAATGTTTTTTTTGAAACTTTTGACATTTATGGAATGGTTAAAATTCTTGAAATTTTTGATATATTTTTATTTAATCCAATAATTCTTTAAATTTTTGATATATTTTTATTTAATCGAATAATTTTATGTTTTTTGAAATTCTCGATATATTTTAGAAATTTTTATCATTTTTTACATTTTGAAATTTTTGATATTGTTTTTTTGAAACTTTTGACATATTTATGAAATGGTTAAAATTCTTGAAATTTTTGATATATTTTTATTTAATCCAATAATTCTTTAAATTTTTGATATATTTTTATTTAATCGAATAATTTTATGTTTTTTGAAATTCTCGATATATTTTAGAAATTTTTATCATTTTTTACATTTTGAAATTTTTGATATTGTTTTTTTGAAACTTTTGACATATTTATGAAATGGTTAAAATTCTTGAAATTTTTGATATATTTTTATTTAATCGAATAATTTTATGTTTTTTGAAATCTTCGATATATTTTAGAAAATTTTGTCATTTTTACCATTTGAAATTTTTGAACTTCTGGACATTTTTATTATTTTTTTAAGATTTTTTTAAATACATTTTCGAAGTTTTATTAGATTTTCTTAAAACTCAGTTTTGTTTTTAATTTTTCGAAAATTATTACAATCAATTTTATTGACTCAAAATTCAACTAATTCAAAAATATTATAATGTATTTTTCAATATTTTTGTCTCTAGAGCGCTGCAAAATTTTGCCCGCAGTTAAATGGTTGATATGGATTTTCGTTAGACCAAAAATGTTTGTTTTTTTTCATGTTTTTGTTTGCAAATATCTGGATCTTGCATCTGAAACTAATTAATGAATTGCAATCTTTGTTCATTATCTCTTAATAGTAATGTTTGTACAGGCTGAAACTTTTAATTGTGTAATTTATGCAGTTTTAGAATCCCTACGAATACATTCCGGATTCTTTCTCAACTTGGCGGGTATACATTTTTTGGTTTGCATAAACACGTCCTAAAATATGTTGTTGATATTTTGGTTTTGTTGATAAAATTATGTTTTTAAAAAAATAACAACAAAAAATTTTATAGAAGAGATTTTATTAATAATATATAATTTAAATTTTCCAAACAATAGATCGTAAAAACTAGAAAACAAAATTTAGATAAAAAAGTACGATTTACTATAAAATAATTTTTCACGTCAAAATAGTGAAGAGTAAAAACATGGAATAGTTGAAAATCACCTATAAAGTGTAAAAATACTGCCATCGTCGTATCGCTTAAAATTTTTCTCATCCTTTAGAAGTTTTACGTTTTCTTCGATTCGCGTTGATGATTTATCATCTTGTATCGCAAAAAACCTCTAAAAGTATGTCACCGATTCTCGAGCACAAAGTCGGTGGCAAAACTTCCGATCCATCCCGTTGGGATGACAATATTTCGGGAATATTTAGCCGGAAGTGTGAGTGCGCGCGCACCCGCCTTTCCTGAGGCACGCGTCGCGACGCCTTCTCGTCCATACCGACGCCAGTCGTCATTTAATCGTCGCCGACGTCGGTTGGGCACCCTGTTCAACTTAACTCGCTGCACACGTGATCTTATATCACGTCGCGTATACAAAAGTCTCGTGACGAGATTTTTGGGGATACAATTATAATTTTTTAATTTTTGGGGGATTTATTGCATGTGTTGTATAACTAAAGGTCTAAAAATAAGGCTTTTCTGTTTTTTTACTTAAAAAAAAATTAGTGGCTTGTGAAAATTGTGTTGGTATTTTTGTATATATTTTCTCTTGAACGATGATTACGAAATAGGAGATTTTGGTAAATTTTTTTGTTTGTTTTATTTTTATTAAATTATTTGTGTATAAATAACATTTATTTTAACACTTGAACTGCGACGTTGATTTATAACATATATTTGCAACAAGTCCATATGAAATAAGTTTAATATTTAAGCAATAAAAATTGCCATATCGGTATTAATTTATTAAGGAATTGCCATTAAATAAATTTAAAAAAATTATTCAAAGATTATTATTAAATGTGGAGAAATACTTGCTATATATTAATTTTTGTATGTGTGTCTCTTATCTTTTACATTTTTTTTTTGTTTGTTATCAGTCGAATAAATCTAACTTGATAGCATGTATGATCACTTAAATAAATGTTATTAATAATTATTTGAATTTTATATAAATTTATTTGTTATTTTATTTTCCCGATATTTTTATGGATTAGGAATTATTTTATGTCAACTACCTTTGAAACAATATTTATTGGATATTTTCTAATATGTTGGTGCAAAAATGATAAAAATTTTCTTTCTCTTTCTAAGTTCAAAAAACGCGTTTATCTATTTCCTTTAATTTTCAAGTTTGTGCCTTTTAATAAAAATGTGTTTTTGTGTTTGGAAATTTATCGCTTTGGTGACGGTATTATTAACAGATGTTTTTTTTTTGGGTCAACATATCATAGAAAATTTATATTAGCTGCCAATTTGTTGATTTTAGACCCATCGTTAGCTTCTTTATGAATGAGTATTTTGACATTAAATGTAAAAAATTTTCTTCACTTTACATTTTTCAGATTTATCGTTTTTTCCCTAGATTCTTTATTGTTTTTTTATACAAATTCAGTGATGCATAATTTCTTTTATTTTAATTAATTTTCTAAATATATTATTATTCATAAAATTTACATAATATTTTTTTCATATTATATCTCGAAATTTTTATCTTCAGACACACTTTTTGTTATTTTTTTCATTATTTCTCTACTTTAGATATTTTAAAACCGGATAATTTAAATATTTTTAATTAGTTTAATAATTTTTTATTACAGAAACTAGAAACTTTAATAAATTTAACAAAATGATAATGATTTTACGTTTAAAATTTAAAAATTACACAATTGAAAATATCTTCTAGAATGTTTGGATCAAAATCCTATTGAATTCAAATACATGTGGTTACTTTAAAAATTTTACTGGAAATGCAAATTACATACTTTATTTTTGTACTTTTTACCATTCTCAGTTCAGTCTGATTTGCTCCACATTTCTGATGACACAGTTAAAGCCACAGATAAGGGGTAATGTACAATGATTAATTAATTGATCTTTTGATACCATTCAATATGATTTATTAATTTGTATGTTAAAATATGTGATAAATTTAGTTTATACGAAAGGTGTCACTTCAAATTATCTTTTATTATGATCAGGTGTTCGACAAGAATCCATACTTGGACCATTATTATTTTCAATATCGTCTATTATGCAGAATTTTTAATTATAGAAGTGGTAAATATAACAAAATATTTAAACACCTGTTTTCTATTCACATAAAAAAAGCTAGATTTGTCTTAATTTACCATGTAGATGCTTTGTACAGCCCAGTCTCAATTTTGACAATGCAATATAAAAAGAAAATTCAAAAAGTTCAGAATTCTTGTTTGCGAATGGTTTTTGGCATACGAAAGCGGCGAAAAATATCGCATAAACTGGGTAAAATCGGATTGCTAAATATGAAAAATCGAAGAAAACTTCATTTTGTCACCCTATGTCAAGATTATTTTCAATAAAAATCCCTCTTATCTATATCAAAAAATTCTTATCGTTGATACGTCCGTTTATTGTTCTTTCCTTTAGACAGAATAAATCAATATTTAAAAATCATTCTTTTTATAAAAATAGCTTCATTAAGTGGAATACATATAAATTTTGCTGTTTATTTTTAAAACGTCAATATGTATGTAATAATTATATTATATGTATATTTAATGTATTATTAAAATTAATATTACATTTTTACTGCAAAAGTGCAAAATATATTTTCTAAATGAGTATAAATATATTTTAATTTAATGTATAAATCGATGTCTCCAATGTCTTTCTGAGCATTCCTCCCAACACCCTTATCCGCAACAATAACATGTACCCTACTATTTCCAAAGATCTTATCTCTCTCCCTCTCTTTAGTTCTTGATCAAAACTTTTTGCAATTCAATAATCAATTCTTTAGACAAACTTCTTGCCTTGCCACATATATTCACTACCCTTCTTTCGTACAAAAACGGGATCTTCATAGGAAGCTCTTACCTTTTTATCCTACCGAATCTAATTCCATTCTTGCCTTTTCTTTACTTATTGATCAAACGTAACTCTTAATCTTCCTATCTTGAATTAGACATCTTTAGGAAATCACAGGCTCCCTCATCAACTTTCACTCCTACCATCCAATGTTACATAAGTTAGCTTCCAATAATTACCCTAGAATTAATTATACATCAGGTACTTCTCAGTAGACCATTGGTGTAGGGAATTCAACGTATTAGAGAGAGAGGTATAGGAAATTCAGCGTGTCAGATAGAGAGAGCGCTATGACGTTACACCCACCATCACGCCGATGCAGAGATGCGTTACGTTGATAACGAACCTCCCTGTCCGGAAGTACCTAACAGAGATAACCTACTTTCCATTTTGATAAAAAATTTACAGCGACTCAAAGAAATATTTAAACAGGTTGTAGAACATCCCATAATAGAAAATTAAATAATATATTAAAATTAATTTTATACTATTGAAAAGAGAAAGAAACATACTATAAGTGAGAATTTACCATTAAAAAGAGAATAAAACAGTCTAAAAGTGAGAATTTTTTCAAAATCTTTAAGCAAGAATTGTGAGCTTCAGAAAAGCGAGAGACAAAAAATTTAAAAGATCTTGACAGTTGTGGTCTCTCCCTTTTCTCACAATCATAATTTTTTATCTAAAATTTTGAAAATATTCGCATACATAGCATATTTTTTTCTCTTTCTATCTACAGCTAGCACATTTTACTAATGTCGACTGTTTTTTTGTTACAGGGGCTAAACAATATGTAACTCGAAGTTTTAATTAAAATTTTGTGCCTAAACCTACAAAAAACGAATTTTCCGCAAAATTATAATACTAATTTAATACAATTAAAAATAGTATAAAACATACTAAAAGTGAGAATTTTTTCAAAATTTTTAAGCAAGAATTGTGATCTTGAGAAATTTGAGAGACCATTTAAAAAATCCTTACAGTAGTGGTCTCTTCCTATTCTCACGATCACAATTGTTTAGATAATATTTTATCTTCAGGTACTTCAGCTCCGTCAGCCCTCTACGTTGGATCGGGTCTTCAGGTCTGCCAGATACGTCTGGTCTGGTCTTCAGCTCTATCAGATAGCGCTCTCTCTTTCTGACACGCCGAATTTCCTACGCTTCTCTCTCTCTCTCTCTCTAATACGTTAAATTCCCTATACCAATGGTCGGACTTAGACTATCTACTCTTCTCTAAATTTAAACCTTCTTGGTTTATCTCAAACAGACAAGATTTTTTCTGGTTCCTTCCATTTCCTAGGCACAATTTCATATAACATCTCCAAAGTCTTTCAAAAACATAATATTAACATAGCTTTTAAAACTAATAATAATCTTCAATCGGTTCTAGTAAACTCGACGGAAAAGATTCCGTCTCTTGACCGTCCAGGAGTTTATCAAATTTGCTGTACTGACTTTTATTTTGTCTATATTGTTCAATCAGGTTGAAGACTTTCAACTAGAATTAAAGAACACATTAGAAGTATTGATAAATATAAAGACACAGATATTACCAATACACCTTCCTCCTTTGCTTACTACATTCTTTCCTGTCAAAATTCCTTCTCAATTTCCGACTTAAAACTTCTACATGATTGACACAAAGGTAATAGGCTTAACCGTCTTGAGATGTACAAAATCAACTTTTGTCTCCACAACACCAATTTCAATTGTCTTAACGAATAATTACATCCTAAAGAAATCACATCTTTTTATGTGACTGTTTCAGAGACATTATTTGATTTTAGGCTATTGTCTCTTTAATTATCTTCGTCTCCAAACCTCTTCTCCCCCGTTTATAGTTCATCACTTTAATTTTACAGATCCTCTCTATCTTGGAGTCCTTTATTTACATCCCCGTACCCAATTTCTCTTTCTACCCCTAAAGTCTATTGACATCTGTCAATGTCTACTTCCTTCTCTTCTCTGCGTTCTTCTTTTCCACTCATCATTTTTCCTCTTTTCCTATGCACCTGCACCCTCTCTCCATCAAGCATTTGTTATTTTTTATAAAAATTAATTGTTTATGTTTCATTTATTGTTCAATCTTGTTAATAACTTTTTGCGCAAATAACTTAACTTCAAATTTATTGTTAATTTATCTTAACGTTTCACAATGTACCATCATTACCATTATTTTTACTGAGTCATTTAATTTCAAGTCCCCTGCACACTTTTGATGTGCTTTACGATGTCATTTGTCAACACGTCCAGTTTGTCACTTGTCAGTCTCATTCATGGTAGACAACATGTAGACGTACTACTTCAAGTTTTTTGTAAACTTGTTAAACAATTTCCACTGCGTAGTTGGACCATGCCTTTCCCGCGATTCACTTTAATGGCCCACACTTAGGTTGGCTTACCTCATGGAGTCCTACTTCAATTTTTTTTCTTATCAGCTCTCGGCCCTATGCGGGTTATTCCGCTTAATTAGCTCACGCTAAGCCCCCTTTTTTATTTTTTAATGTTTTCAAATATTACCACGTTTTTATAACTTCATTGTTCAATACCCTTAATGATTCCACCGTGGTAACTAATAATGGTAAGTTGAGCTTTATTTTTATTTATCCATTAATTTTGAACGTTTCTGTATCTATAGGCTTGATGATGGTCTGTGACCGAAACTAGTTGCCTTGCCTTGCCTTGTATTTAAAATTAAACTATTGTGGTACCTGACTTGGTGATTTATTTCTTGTAAACATGAACCACAATTGAGTTATGGATTTAAATGAATTCCCCTTCGCGTCACTTTTCCCTGATCATATTTTGTTTACCGATACTATAAAAATCGATTGTTAGAATTAATTTGGGTAAACGCTGTATCGCTCGATAGTTTCCGTTCTTTTCGTTTATAAAAAACTAGTCTGGGCTAAAAAATTATTTTTCTTATTCTCCTAATATTTGTTCTTTTATTGTAAAAATGTAATATTGGATATTGAAAGTAGATTCCATAAAGATTGCTTTAATTTTTCTTCAAAACTGAAAAAAAAATTACGAAAACGTTACAAAACTTGCATATAAAATATAATTCATATTGTTTACAATATCATTGAAAAATATTTAATTTCAAACACAAACTTTATAATGGGAAAATTTTAATGCCTATAATTTAATTATAACGAAATGTTTGAAATAAACAACATATTTAATAAACAATAATTAATATTTTTTTTATAGAAACAATTTCGACATAGAAATTTATAAATAAATAAATCAATAACACATTTAATTTCATGTGTTATTAATTTTATAAATAATTATAATAAATTAATTTCGAATTAAACAAAATCAAAATTATTTATAACGTTTGTATGAAGGTAAATTACAATTCATACTTATTAAATATTAACCGCAGTATAATTATTTGGTGTTAGTATTCTAGTATTTTCCAATAATTTTAAGAGATTTAAAAAAAAATCTAAATAAATAAGGAAAGTTAGGCCAGATTTATATATTGTTAATGATAAAGGAAATGCTATCTATAAAGTGAAAAAAGTTTTACTGTACTTCAAAATGATCAATATTATATTAAACAAAAAGTCTTGTTCATAGCAATAAAAAGGAAATTAACTAGTATTGAGAAGACATAAAAAACGTGGTAAATCAGGTTTAAAAAATATTTTAAATTAAATTTTTTATTTAAATACTTTAATATTTCCAGGAAAATAACTTAATGTTTGTATGCACAATAATTTATTTTTGGCGCTCTTAGTAACAATTTTTGCTTGTTGATAAAATTCGAATTAAACTCAAATCAATATCTTCATTTTTTAAATACTAAAAATCCCGTACGGAACGATTTTTTTTTTGTACAGAAAAACATAGGTTCCTCTACCTTATACATATGTTCAAAATAGGGATGACCTCTTGGGAAATCTTTTTGAAGCACTCAGATACCTTCACCGAAGGGCAGAATTTTTACTTAACTTTTTCTTTTGCCAAGTATATTTTACCGGGAATAACATATAACGGGAAAGCGATGAGATGCCAGGGAATACAAAAAGTTATTGGATTTTAATAAAAATACTACGATAAGTATACAGAAGAGGGTTTCGCTATAAATCAATCAATGTAAATTGAAAGAGAACGTTGTGTAGAAATATTTTTTATTTCTTCGATAATAGACCAAATATTTAAATTGAGACGACAAAAGATGGAAAGTTAATAGATTTTGTTTCTATTCAGGTTATTATTGTTTACATATTAAATTAGAATGTGAAAAAAATACCTCTATTCATCATGAAAATTACGTCATTGTAAATTGCCTCCAAATGCGATTTAAGTTCAGTCTGAGTCGTAGAAAAACATTTAAAAAGTTTATTTCAAATATCTTCATGCGTTTTTTAAGGCATCTCGCAGTTTTTGAATTAATTTTTTTTTCTTGTAACCAATTTCTAGATCTCTTTCTTCCAGCTCTTTTTTATATGCGCCACCTTTAATTGAGTAAACCGTTTAACATTTTTAGTTTATTTCCCCCCGCTCACCCCTTAGTCCGTGCACCATTACCGTGCAGCAAATCGCATTTTGGCCACCAGAGGCTACACTCGATCGATCCTACCAAATTTGAAGTATTTACCCCTTCGCAAGTCGGGTGCAAATTTTCAATTTTTTTATATATTCAAGTGCATCACGTGCGATGCAACAAGTGATATTTTTGTGATCCTCTGGTCTAGATAATACATTTCTATTATTTGCTGCATCTTCTTCCCTGACGGATTTGGCCATTTCCAGTTGCGCGCCATCTACAATGCAGTAACAGCATATATAGGGCCTTTAGGAGATCCTAACCCACCGCCTTGGGACTTGCTGCATTGCTTTTTTCCATAGAAGGGAGGAATAAATCAAATGACATGTTCACCCACTTCCGTTCCATTAGGGTATAGTCATCTTGATACCAGATTCTATTATTATCGTTCTATTCAGATTCCTGCATCTTCTTTTACTTACAGAGTTTTTTACATTGGAGTCTAGGTCTATAATTTATCCTAACATGGAACTTATTCTTCCACTTATTATTTTGGCCTAATTAGTTTGTCTTATTTATATCAATTCCCGCATTCCTGTATCTTTTAGTACGTGCGATAGAGAGCGATTCGTCGTGTTTGGAAATTTCCACCTGGTTCTCGTATATTCAGTGGCAAGAGCCTTCGAGGGGACTGGAACAGCGCTGGACTTAAAAATTCATTACACTGTCACATATTTGTGGCAATATAATAAATCATGAAAGTTTTATTTATAAACGTAGGACACGTAATACAATATTTAAATTTCGTAATATTTTAAACAAAAACAGAAATAAAAAATAAGATTTAAAAACATGCTTAAACAAATTCTACGCTAAAACGAGCTTACGGCCATTTCTTCTTAGGGTAAATGGATCTAAATCTTAAATAACAAAAAGCTAATTAAAAATTTGTCAGTAAGATTGTTTTGTAGATAAATAAAAATTGATAAAAAAAAATTTTACTAAAAGAAATCGAAACAAACATTCCTAAATTCATATTGGTTTTTCCTATTCCTAACCCAATTTTCATTTAAATCGGAGAGAAAAAAATTCGACCAGAAATTTAAATTCAATTGTTTTTTAAATATGTTATTACTTAGATTTTAACGAAAATTGATAGATAGACGCGTAGATAGCAAAAAATAAATTAGTTCTTCTTTAGCTCAGCAGAACGATTTTAAAAATTGTTCCGGGACCAAATTATTTAATAAAAATAATGAAAGTTGTAAAAATTAATTTTTTCTAAATAAAGTTCATACATTTCTATATTTATTTTATCACAGATAAATATTTATCTTTATACTTAAAGTAATAAATAAACGTGTTCTATAACACAAGAAAAAACTACACTTTTTTAACAGTCTATTTACGTTTCTCTAACTATTTTAGCATCATCAGGAGTTGACAATAAACCAGTTTACACCGTTTCGGGACCCATCGAGCGAACACTTTTTAAATTGTGAAGCATGAATAGCTTTTCTAGTCAAACTTAATATTATACATGATATCGCGTAGAAAAAGTTCTAAAAATTTAAACTGGAAAAATAAAGTTTTCCTATACAAAATACTTTAGTTTGTTGGAGGGAACCGAAAGGGCTGGTCCGATCCTGCTCAAATTCAATAGGTTTCTTCCCTAGAGAAAACTAACTAATAAAGTGAAAATCGTGACTTGATCGAAGCTTTCGTTCAAGAATTATACTGTTTATATCCAGACAGACAGATGTCCGGACAGGATTTTCGGACTCTGGAAGCTCGGAAATGTTGAGAAGAGTGATAAAAATTTTTTTTCGTCAGCACGAAATTAATATCAAAGTTAATATAGGTCTCCATAGGAGTACAACAGAAAAATTAATTTTTTTTGGATATCACTTATTTTGGGTAAAATACGACAAAATCACGTTGTCACTAATGTGTTAAAAACTAGAAAATTTCATGAAAACAAATCAATGTATTCTTTTTAAAAATATCGAAACCATAAGACTTTTTTTATGTCCTAATCATTATAAAATTAATTCGCTAATCATTATAAAATTAATTCGCTAATATTTACGATTTTTTACGATTTTTTGCGAATTTTTAAAAAAATTAGAAACTATAGAAAAAAATCGCAAAAATTGTAAAAAACCGTAAAAACTGTAAAAACATTGAAATAATTACAATTAGAGACATAAAAACTAACTTGAACATATTTCTAAATTATTCAAATTTTTTTAATATTTGGAAATTTTTGAAGTTTTGATCTTTCAAATTTTTTGTACTTTTTGGTTTTGAAATTTTTGAATTTTTTTAAATTTTGTCTCTTAAACGTGCCCATGTGAAAATATTTGTTCATTTTACCATTTCAGCTTTATTTAATCTTTGATTTTTTTTTTTTTTAAATTGAACTTTTTATGTTTTTTATCATATTCGTTTTTTTTTCTGAAATTTTTGTAATTTTTGAAATTTTTCGCCTTTAACCTGTCCATATGTAGAAATATTTATCTTTTACCACTCAAGCCTGTCAGTGAAAAAATGTGTCCTTTTAATTACCCATCTCATGTCAATTAAATTTGTGCCTCCCTGTATATAACATTTTGGGGTTTATCGCCATTTTTACAATTTTTCGCTAAAATTATGTATTTCCGAGAAAAAGTTAACATAGGGAGATTTTAGGTACTTTTTTACGTTTTTTTTACGGTTTTTAAGATTGTTTACGGTTTTTTACGTTTTTTTACAAAATTAAGAAAAACTTCCCATCTTTCTTAATTATGTAAAAATCCATAAAAAATCGTAAATAAAAACTTAAAAACCTGTAAAAATCCGTAAAAAATCGTAAAAATCGTAAAATCGTAAAACATTGGTAAAAAACTTTCAAAAAATCGTAATATTTCGTAAACAATGCTAAATAATTGTAAAACATCATAAAAATCATGAAGAATCATTAAAACCCGTAATAAACCGTAAAAAACCTAAAGAACTGCAATTAGAAAAAAAATCGAAAAAAAGAAATAAAATAAAATAAAAAAATCATAAAAAATTAGAAAAAATTGAAAAAAAACAAAAAAAAAAGACGGAAAAAATGGAAAAGAGGACAACTTAAAAAAATAAATAGGAGGAACAACCCTAAAAAATTAATTTCAATAAAAATGTATAATAAAATCAATTTTTTCTTAAAATTTGAATCTCGACTGAAACTTTTTGTCATAAACAGATCCTCGCAGCCATAGGACTGTTTAAATCATTACGGTTACTTACGTTACTTGAAGGATTCATGCACCACAATTAGATTAGATATGTTCTTTTTTTATTTTTTTGCAGGTCACTTTTGTTAGACTTTACAATACTTCTTTAGTAGCCAATAAAAATATTATTCTGATTATGCCTGTTTAAAAGACATACTTTCTTGTTGCGTATAGTTCTTGTGTTTATTGTTAAAGTGAATTTTTGGAGCCGAAGTACTAAAAACATATATTTTTACCCCGTGTAATATTTTTAAGATTTTTTCATTTTTATTTATCAACATCAATATGATTTATGCTAGATTTTTTGACGGAACAAAAGACTAGTATCGAACAGAGAATATTTATCCAAACAGTGAGCCGTTTGCGTTCCTCTAAATGTTATTTTTTGGGAATGAATTATTCCTGAGGGGAGCAGAGCAAATGCCGCTGTTTGTTATGTGCGTACTCGCTTCACTTCCAACAAATATTTATATATCGACTCCGAGCACCGCTGTTTGTATTATTAAATAAATTGTATGTTTTGCGTAAATTGAAAATAAACAATGTCATCTGGCGGGTCGCAGCTCCGGAACAAAGACTGTACTAACCCGGAAACTGCCTTTTTACTAATTTATAACAACAATCAAAAAAAATATACCATACGCTGTGCATCATAAATCGACTTTCCAAAAAGAGTCCAGCGATACGGAATTTTATGCAAAAATAAATTGCTTACGTGGATTTGTTTACTCAGTACTTTAATAATTCCTTTTGATGTTCATCTGGAAATTCACCTAGCGAAAAGGACACTCCGATTTACATGTAGAAAAGGTAAACAAATTTTCAAATTTAAGTGCGCTAAAACGTAAAATGTATATTGACTGACGGCAAACACTGACTGTCTCTCTCTATCTCTGTGAACGAATTGAATTTTATCATTAATTAAATCGTCGCGTCGTTTAGATCCGATCCTAAAAGAGGAGTAATTATAAAAACGGGCAAATAAATTAAGACCGTTTTGAACTATTACACTATAGGGAGTTTCAATAAAAATTCACGAATAGAAACATTTTAATTAAGTAAAAGTAAGTGTGTAGGATTTAGCTTTGTGAATATAAATTAAGTTTTTCGATAAGGGTGATTTGAAAAAAAAATGGATTTTCGTAGATTTTGTTAAATAATAATAAACTTATAAATCTTACAGATATTGAGATTTTATTGTCCTTATTTAATAAGTATCTATTTTATCGTTAAGTAGTACAATCAATATTTTATTTCTAGACAGTAATTATATTTACTGCATTATTATTATTATTGTGGAATTTATAACGAATATATAACTTTTAAAACTAATAGTTTTTTTTTATCAAAATCGAATTTAATATTGAAATGGTCGTCGTTGTTTTGCAAAATTCGAACGTATGTCTTTGATAAGAAAATATATTCCATGCGATGTCATTGTTAATAGAAACGAAAAAGAGACTGAAGTAACATATCTTATTCCGGTTACGACGTACTTTATCACTCCGATAAAATTCGTGATTCGCGAAGTTGGCTTTATAACTTTTGTTTTTGAGATTGCTTTTGTTTTGTAGCCCTACGACAACGTTAAGTAAATGAAGTGGTTTGGTAAACAGTTCGTTTGCTTGATATATGGCCTCTTTTTCTTCTTTTTCAGTTCAAATGTTGAATTCAATTCCGCGACTTCTGATATGCTAATGCGGTTAACGATTCTTCATTCATTTTATTTTGCATTTGGAATTTTTATTATGGATTTTTGTAAAAGAAATTTAATAAAACTAGAAAATGACAAATGGCGTAATGAAAGTTTTCAAAGTCATTGGTATTAACAAATTTGAAAATTTAGCAGAGATTTTAGGGGCAATTAATTTTTTTTTATTAATAAGACACGAGTTTTTCTAAGATTTTTTTATTCCAGTTATTTTTTTTTTCAGTTTAGAATTGGTAACCTAACAATATATAAAAAATTTATTACCAGATGGTGTGAGTTTATGCATTTACTGGAACCTGAGTGATATTTTTAATTTTATTAGTTACATTTATTTTTTAAGCAAAAAAAAGGACAAAAACCACAATAAAAAAATATACTAATTAAAATAATTTAATGAATCAACCAAAAATTGAAAAATTGTAAATATCTTGATTTTTTTTAAAATATTTTTTTCTTAAAGAATTATGCTAATAAATATAAATGCTTTGTCGTTTAAAGATAGTAACCAAATCACCTGAATAATTCCGTAGTTGGAGGTTTATTGATTTCCCGAAAATTGATATCTAATGGAATTATTGGGATAATACAATTCGTAATAAATTTATGTTCTATACTTGGACTTGCTTAATAAGTGGATATTACGTTGCTATGCGGCAGATTAATAGGCGATAATCGGTTATTTATATTTTTTTCCTTAGCAACCGTCATGAAACATAAATTTAATAGTATTTATCAGAAAGTCATGAAGAAATGTACATAGTGGTCTATAAATAATTTAGACGGAGAGCTGGCTGCATAAAAAATGTATCCTTAAGGTACACGGTTAATTTGTATTGAAAAAAAAAAATTTGGTGTAGCCGAACATAAACTTGCTTGTCTGTCATGGCGAGGCTGGGACCTGCGTGCGCTTAAATATGTCAAATTTAGGAACAAAAAGAAGTACAGGAATTCTGATTACGAAAATAAGCATTTTTTTATAGTCAAGAAACGCCGAAAGATATTGCCAGACAGTTTGCTAGGGGCTAACATGCTGGCAGAGCGCTCCAAAGAGGTGTGTGTGTGTGTGTGTGTGTGTGAGTGTGTGTGCGCGCTGTTGGCATCGGATCTAGCCCATTTGCCACATACATTTTTTAAATTATTGTTACAGTAATATGTTTGTTTTATGTACAAAGTCTACGATTAAATCATTTATGGCTTTTTCATGTAGAGCAAGCAGCGTTGTAATATTTGTAGGTAGGGGAATTTGCAGTTTGTTAAGTTCTGAGATTAGGTAATTAGATGCATTTCTATTGTTGTTGCACTCAAAAATCATATGATTTAAATCTCCAACTGAAAGGTTATTGCATGGACAGAGAGGAGATTCTAGAATACCGATTTTATGAAGGTGAGCCGGAAATCTAGCATGATGTATTTTTAGCCGAGTAATAATTGAAGTATATGCTTTGGAAGGTGAATTAGAAAAATGGTTGATATTTCTTGGCAATTTAGGATGAATCTTATAATAATGACTCGTAGATGTTTCAACAGTATTGTTATAAGTACATTCCCATTTATTTCTGGCCATCCTTTTTAGTTGAGGGATAATATCAGAGTTACATACTACCTCCAATTCGAGTCCTATACTAGTTGCTCGCTTGGCGGCTAAATCGACTTTTTCATTACCGATGATACCTGCATGGCCTTTAACCCATACAAAATCTATTTGTTTATTGTTTTTTTCAAGATATAATAGTTTCTTTTTTATGTTAAAAATTACGTCACTTTTAAAGTGTTTAGTTGGGTGCCCGGAGAGAGCATGTAGTACGGACTTAGAATCAGATAATATTGTTGCGCTCTGGTTTAAGTTATTCAAGCACCACTGTATGGCTTTATCTATCGCTAAGGCTTCTGCTGTATAAACTGAGCACAAATTTGGAACTCGATAAGTTTCTGTATAATTTGTGGTTGAAACATAGAAGGCGAAACCTGTATTATCTTGGGTTTTCGAGCCATCTGTATAGATATGAATGCCTTTATTGATCCGTGTATTCAGTACAGTTTTCAGAATAGAGTTATTAAGTGACGGTAAATCTGTATAATGAGGGAATATGACGTTTGGTTTATATATTAAGGTATCAAATTTGGATTGGAAAATCGGATATTTTTTATATTCTTTTATATAATTAGTGAATTGGTTAGTATCGATAAAGGCAGCAGCTAGTGGAGGGGAGTTTTTCTTTCTCCAATACGGATTTATTAGGTTTTCGCTGTTGATTTGAGCTATTTTCGTGACCATACACATATTATATGATCTATATTTTAATAATTGTTTATTTGCTAAAAATTGCCTACGTAGTGAAAGTGGAGGTTCTTGAGCTTCGGCTAAGATTGCAGAATTGGGTGACGATAACATTGCACCTAGACATATTTTTAGTGATTTTGTTTGTATTCTGTCTAGCATATTTAAATTGGTATTTGATGATGATGCATATAGTGTGCACCCATAATCCAACAATGAACGAATGTAGGACCTATAAAACAATAGTGAACTATTTACATCGACTCCTAATCTCTGTTTGGATATAACTTTCAATAGATTAATACCTTTCTCACATTTTGCTTGTAAATATTTCATATGTTTGGTCCACAACAACTTCTTATCTAGGACGATACCTAGATATTTATAATGTTCGACCACAAAGAGGTGTAAAAGGTAATAACAAAAATATCACGAGGTACATGAATTATTATTACTTTAATTTAAAATTTAAACCTAAAAAAAAACAAATTTAAGCTATGACAGACAAAAAGTAGCAGACGTCAGATATCATATCCATATTGTTATGAAATTTGTTATACCGTGTAATTTTGGGTAATTGTTAGGAAGTTTGTATAAGATTTGTTATAAAATATTATAATAAGTAAGGGTTGGTTGAGTTTAAAAAAAGGATAGTAATTGGTATTAAAATTAACAGTGCTCCTTTATTTTTAACATTAAAGAGAAAAATGTAAATTAAAAAGAAATTTTGGGTAACTGGTATTAAAAGTATAAACTAATTTTTGTAATATGAATAGGGCTTAAGCCATTTGAAGTATTAAATTCTTGTGACAGGTTGGATGGCATTTCTTAGCAGGTGAAATGATTTGTCATTGGGTTGGTGTCAATCAAAATTTCAGTTTAAAATTATGTTAAAAAAATAGTATGTAAAAGTTTTGGTTTGAAAAAAAATTGAAGGGAAAAATAGTTATTTTCCTAACAAGTGCGAAAAGATACTTTACGCAAGTGTTAGGAACAATATTTTTTCTACAAGCGTGCGGAAAAGTATAATTTACGTCAACGTAATTTAATCATTTTAGCATTTATAAAATCAGTGCGAAAAGTACAACTTTCCGCACTCAAATGCGTGCGGAAAAGTATACTTTTCGGCACGCTTGTAGAAAAATAATTAATCAAAAAAAATTTTGAAGGTTGTCAGATATTTTGTAAAAAAGCATAAAAGGAAATAAATTTGTAAAAAAAAAATATTATATTTAAAGGGGGAATGTTGTATTTATGAAAAGAATGGTATATTGAATGAAGAAATGAAATTTTTAAAATAAAATAGTAATCAATATTATTCATGCAGGTTGGAAAACAAAGATTAAAAAAAAATAAAAAGGTGACTTTTTGGAAGGAGTCAATAAGCAAATGTGAATGAGGAGCAGAAGTAAAAATTAAAAAAAAGGTGAAAAAAATATTACAAAAGCTGAAGAAGTAGCAGAGGCAGAAAATAGGGAGAAGATCATTGATTTTATTAATTCTCATTATATTTTGTATATTTTTATTTAGGCGTATTGTACCCATCCCAGTGAGAAGGAGTTGTCCAGTTTAGAAATGTAATCCACCCTACATAGCAATTGGGAATTACTATTTCAATATTATATATCACTTGTCACGAGATTTCCGAAACTATCGGTCCGATTGACTTGAAATTTGGCATAGTTACTACTTCCTTGACGTAGACGGCCAATACGAAAGAATTTTTGGAAATTGCAACCCTCAGGTTGGGAAAAAGGCGGGAAAACTTTTTTATGAGAATACCTGTATCTCACACACCGAGGATGTTACAATCTTGAAAATTGGTATTGAGATTATTTTTTAAAAATAAACAAACACATGATTTATCATTTTTTTAAACTCCAGTTGGGGGAGGGGTGAAGAGGGTGGGGTGCTTTTTTAGGAACTTTATTTATTACATCTCAAAAATCATACAACCGAACATGTTACAGAGTTGAAAATTGGTATTTAGATTATTCTAAAAATAAAAAAATACGTAACGTTTTACTTTTCAAGTTTATCTATAAAGGTGTTTTTCATGAAAAACTGCACAAATTGAAAAAAAATAGGGATAAATGAGAAAAAGGGTGAAAAATAGGATGATTAGGGAAAAACTAGAAAAAGAATCCAGAAAATAGAAAAAATAGGAAAAGAAGGGAAAAATAGGAGAAAAAAAACGGGAAAAAGTTAGAGAAAAAAACAAAAAATAAATAGGAGAAAACGAGCATAGTTCGGTCGTTTAAATATTAATCTTAAAATGTTTTATACTATAGTTTACAAAATATATTATTTCCCTCCTAAACCCACTCTTAAAATTAATATCTGAACGACCGAACTTCGCTCGTTTTCTCCTATTTTTTCTGTTTACTTCTCTTTTTTTTCCGGTTTTTTTCTATTTTTCCCTTTTTTTCTTTTTTCCCTATTTTTTCAATTTTGTATTATTTTTCCACATTTTTCATATTTTTCTCTACTGTTTCTTATTTTCTTTATTTTTCCTTAAGTATTTTTTTCTAATTTTCCCATTTTCTATTAAGAATAATCTAAATACCAATTTTCAAGTCTGTAACATGTTCGGTTGTACGATTTTTGAGATGTAATAAATAAAGTTCCTAAAAAAGCACCCCACACTCTTCGCCACCTGTAACTGGAGTGATAAAACACGTGTTTGTTTATTAAAAAAAAGGCCTTTGATCCCATTTCTTTTTCAATACTAATTAACCGTGTACCTTATGGATACATTTTTTATGTCTATTACGTTGCTATGCGGCAGATTAATACGCAATAATCAGTTATTTACATTTTTTTCTTTAGCAACCGTCAAATAATGACATGAAACATAAATTTGATAGTATTGATCAGAAAGTTATGAAGAAATGTAAATAGTGGTCTTTAAATTAATAATTATGGATATTTTTGGATGGGAAATAATTTAAATGATTTTTTGTTTCCATTATGATTATTTTGATATAGTTTTATTCTTTGTATTATCTAATGAATGCCATTCGTGTACTCGTAATTAATTGTTAATCACAAATAGATTAGTACTCGATATGTTGTCAAATAATTCCAATCGTCTTCGACTCGTGGAATTAATTTTTGACAACATGTCTCGTGTATGCGATTGTCGATAATTACGAATACACTAATGGTATTATGTATGAAAATAGAACTGCAGGAACGTGTAGTCACCTAAAAAACACATATACAGGATGTCTAAAATTGGAAAGGATAACATTGCTATATCAGAAACCGTAAGAGATACAGATACGCTTAAATACTAAAAATGTTTGGAGAGCATTTATTACATTAGCTTAATGATGTTTTTTAATATTCTAGAATTCTGTTTTTATCAAAATAATTCCAATAAAAGCAAAAATAATATCAGACTAGCTATTAACGTCAACGTTACTTGAAAAAATAAAACAAGAACACAGAATTTACGAACAATCATAAAATTTTCATAATATCTCAAAAGTTTCGCTTCGTTATAACGTACTGTTTTTCAGTGAAGTGTTCTTTAAAGTTTCGACAGATTTCT